>MU226466.1:503393-544125 GCA_018584345.1 Thuja plicata
AAGTAAGCACTCTGTTAGGAGATTAAGAAAGGTCTGCTAGAACCACTCTGTTAAGAGATTTTCACCTGATACAATGATTAGAATGTCTCAAGTATTGATCCTTCGTTATGCACTCTGATGCTGATGAGAGATCTCCTCTTTCCAGTACCTTCTATGATCTCATAATCTGATATAACTTTACTCTGTTGTTCACTGTGTTGTCACTCTGCTTGATCTCTGCTTCTTAAAAAAATAACACTCTGTGCATTTCACTTCAAAAATGCAGTCACCACACACTTCGTCTTCCTTCTCCTTACACTTATAAAATAGGGTTTGGAAGCAATCTTATATATCTGTTCACGTTTCATAGCGAGATCTAGATCAACAATCAAGATCTAATACCCATACCTTGATGGTATTACAATTAATGTTTACAATAGATCATGCATATGATAAAACAATTAAATGCATAACTAACTCCGTGGAAGAATATTAAATGCATACATAAGTCAGCCCAAAAAGCTTATACAAGTCGGACAGATCACTTATTCTCGAAGTTTGAATCATTCCAGACATGTATACAAAAACTGTTCTGCTCGACACTTGACTTTTCTGTCACTCGGCACTTAACATCTCTGTGTCCTACTCGGCTCGACAATATAACTCAGCAAACTGAAAACTGCTCGGTAATGTTGCTCGGCCTTGCATAGTTTTAGCTCGGCCACAGTGATAGCCAACTAAAACTGCCAAGTAAATGACTAAGTGTTGGTCACTAATCATCAACAGAACTTAGAGATTAACAATAACATGGGTATATCTGCTTTCTGGTCTTTTTTCCCAACTCTCTCAAGAGCTTCTAGAAATAGTGCTTGGTTTGTAGCTATGCCTTTCCTTTCATCCTACAGCATATCCTCTTCCTCTTCTTCTTCATAGTCTCCTTCACTACTCTTCTCTTCTCGGAGGTTCTTCAACTTTTTGATTTCTTCTTCCATCCTTTTGTTCTTGGCTACTTGTTCTCTGACAATCTTAGCCAACTCAACATTGGTTATTCTTGCGGGGACTTCCCCCCCTAGGGTGTCTTATGTCTTGTCACCCATCTTTGTCTCTCCCAAGGTTCTTTAGGGCTCTGATACCACATGTTGCAGAGCTTGCGCTACAAGAAACCGCAAAGTGAACCCAAGTACTCAAACCAAGCTAACAAACTAGAACCAATATTGTCCTAGAAATCTTTGTAGCCTTTTCTAGGTGGTCCTTCTCAAACAAATTTTGCTTTTGCAAAAGGAATTAGCAAATAAATTACAGAATCAAGTGTCCTTTAGGAAGTTACAACAAACCCAAAAGTCACAGAGACCAACTCTATTCCAGCACTTCTGAATACCTACTAGACACACATACCTAATTGGCCAAATTAGGCTTGGTTTGCAAAGCAAGTACCGAGAGATGGGTACACCAAGTTGATACAATCACCCAAGAGTGTTCAACTAACCCAAAATACTCCCAAACACCAATCTACCAAGTTCCATCAAATGACCCATTCATCTGTTCATACATTTGCCTACTCGATTGGTCAAATACATGGGGATATTTGACGTAGGGCTTGATCTCAAAAAATACAAACACAACACCAAAGTTTTGAGCTTTCGGAATCTCAAAATACATGGCCCTAACTTGCATTTTCCAAGTGGTCAAGAGGATCCATTGGAGAAATCCCAAATTAGGGTTCCATCTTATGCCAGACCCAAAATAGGAGGGTTTTTGGACTACGCTTACAAAACACTTCTAACTTCTACAAATCAATACTAAATAGAATGAAAACAAATTGCAACAGAAAGTAAATTCACAACATTAACACAAGATATCACTGGTTTTGCTTAATGAATCTGTACAATGTAGTACATGCTCTTAATGCTCAGAAAACTGTTCATATTCCTTCAAAATTTATCAAACCATGCCTTTGCATCTGTCTTTAAGGAAGTCTTTAGACCTATAAATAACCTCAAACCATCAATATGAGGTACAAATATTTATTTATTTATATCAAGGGGGGTTGGTATCTCTGTAAGTTAGCGTCTACTTAATAATTGTAAGTAATTCATTATATTGTGAAGTTGAAATTTGTCATCATTTAATCCAAGTGGCTAATCCTCATAGTGCTTTTTTTCCAACTTGGGCTTCCATGTACATATGGTGTTTAGGTGCACTTATGTGTTGCTTAAACTATTGTGTCTTTAAAAATTTGTTAGAGATGAAGAAAGGTCCTAAGGCTTATGCTTGGAGAAAGTTGTTAATATAATTAACATGCCCTACAAAAGGGACTCAATTATTTAAAACTTCATTTTTAAGGGCCAACATAGATATATAGAAGATGTATGAGATTACCATCACTTCTTGTGCACGAGTAAGAACTCACTAGGGTTTGACAACATTAATAGCTCTCTATAATGTCAGTGCAACACTTAAACAAGTTTTACCCCTACTATAACATATAATCTCCCAAATCTAAATTATAAAATATTATTATAATGAATTCTTTTTATTGTACTGTGTCACACCTCTAAACACAATTTAAGGGCAAATGACCCCAATTTAATTTTTGGAAAAACAACTGATATAATTGAATCTTAAAAAATTCAAATAAAATCTAAATAGATAAAATAAAAATTAAAAAAAATTTCCAAAGGAAAAAAAAGTTGAGATTTGATTTATTTGGTTGTATTTCGTAGTGCAGAAACATACGTATTCTTTTTATACATGCACAAGTATACATTTCTTCTTGTACATACACCCGTGTACAGTTCTTCAAATGAAATTCAATTTTTGTGAGAAGTAAAGAAGACAGAAAAACAGAGCAAAAAAATGAAGTACGAAATCATTCCATCAGACTAGAAGCCTAGAACCAAAATCTTCATTTTGCCCGCGCATGTACGGACCTTAATCGACCTTAACCTCGAACACTTTGGATTCTCTTTTGGACTTGGGAATGGTGATATTCAGAACGCCATTTTTAAATTCCGCCTTAATTTTTTCAGCCTCGCAGTTGTCAGGCAGCACAAGTCTGGTATTGTAGGAAGTGTGGCTTCTACTCGACCAAGAATCATCTTCCCCTTTCTCTTCCTTTTGCTCTGCTTTGATAACCACAGATCCGTCATCAATCGACACCTTCACGTCCTCCTTCGACAATCCAGGGAAATCGAACCTCATTTTCAGCTCATTTTCAGTCTCCATCATATCCCAGGGGGTTCGAACCCTCAACCTGTCGTCTCGCGAAGGCCTTGCTGAAGGAAGCATAAATGAGTCCTCAAAAAGCCGATCCATAGTATCCAGCATCTGCCTCATACTTGTCATTGGGGATAAAGGATTCACAAGCCCTGCGCCATGAAAAGAAACCCTCAGAATCAAAATCTTTACCGTAGGGCGAATGATATTTTACCTTAAAGCTATAGAAAAGATAGAAGCTTTACCGTAGGGCGAAATATTTGCTGCCCTGGCCTTTTTCTGCACTTCTTTGCCTGATTTGCGTACATCAACTGCGTGATCTTTGCTCTCCGCTCTCACCGAAAGAGAAATTCCAGGGCGCCTGGAGGATCGAGAGTCCACCCCTGCTTTACACAATGAAATCTTGCTTAATGGAGGACAAATGGCGTTGCTGAAAGCCGCTCCAGTTCTGGAAGCTGCAGACGGAGACGAGAAAGCGTTCACAGACGCAAGCATGGCAGCCATTTCTGTGAGTAAAGAACCTGCGTCGATTAATTTGGTCAGCCATCAATTGCACACAAAGAAATCCGCGAACATTGATCAAGTAATGGAATTCATAACAGAAGATCAAAAAGGGAAATGCTTTCATTACCTTTGAAAGAAAGAGAAGAAAGTCCTCACAGATGTCAGGAGTACTGCAATGAAAGATGCAGGAGCAGAGAGAGTGGATGGATTTATAAACGGCAAAGAGAAACTTCCAGAAATTTGATGGATTTATAAATGGAAAAGAGTTTGAATTTTCGAGAAATTTCAGGAAGAGTGTGGTGGTATGGGAAAAATGGAGGGGTCTAAAATCTAGATGCTTCTGCCACGTCATTATCTGGAGAAACGCCTACCATTTCAGAGGCAGGCCCCACCCGTGGTTTCTACCCCAATATGTAGAACACAACTTACAAAAATTATGACTCAAATTTTCATTAAAACTTTAATACACTTTTATAACAAATCAATTAGTAGGTATACATATCTAAAACATATTTATTTAAATTTTTTAAGATATGGAAATTTAAGTTATTTTGATTTATTCAAAATTAATTTCATCTATTTTTATTTTTATTTAAAATTTTGTTCTAGTGTGAAGTAAGCGGTGGAATGTAATGGTCTTAGTCCATTAAACACTTCATAAAGATTAATATAACTCTAGGGATTGGATTTAAGAATTTGAGTATGAGTTCTTGTCTATCAAATGCTTCGAGTATTATAAGGTATGACAATTTTCAAAAGGTGTAATGCTAAAGAAGAGAATAGGAAGTCAAGGTTTGAAGCATGATTTTTTTTTTGGAGAGGATGGTCCCAAAGAATCCTTGGCATAGAACTCAATCTCTCGCTTACTAGCGAATGAATCTACTATTGAAGAGTTGAAGGAGATCATGTTGAATGTCATGACAACTCAAGGTAGCTTAGATTTGATGAAAATGACCACACGCGTTGTAGAAATATGAATGTAGGTTGATGGGGAGTAGATTGCTTGTACCCCAAAAAATAAGATAGAGAATAAGTTGGTAAGGAGATATTGATATGCACATGATCATGAAGATGAGGTTAACATCACCTCCCCCTCTCATGAAAAGGAAAATCTAGTAATAAGGAAAGTCACGGTTATTCTCAAGAAGGTGGGGAATTGTTTCCCTCTTTGTTTCTTGACACAAAGTGTGCTAACTTGATCACTCCAATAAACAATCGATATAGGACCAAGAGAAAGAGAAGGTTTAACATTTTTTTTCCATAACATGTGTTAAGTCCTTCATTGGAATTATAAACTAACCAACATTTCATATGCTCATTTTTAACGAAAAAATGGGGAAAAAATCTTCAAGAGGAAAATTGAGGAAGAAAGGCTCAAATCTTTACAAGAATATAATAATTTTATGCAATTTATACTCTTTAAATATAAATGACAATATCTTCAAAAAATAAAAATGAAATGTGTCATTAATTTTCTTTTAAATATTGATTTTATATTAAAAAAATATACAATGACTCAATAAAGTTCAATAAATAAAATTTATATTATATATTTAAACAAATAGATAAGAGGTCCTCATTTGCAAAGGATCATATTTTTATACGACAAAAGAAAATGATGCAAAATTAACATTTTACATGTTGCACTCTGGATGCTACTAGCATAGATATCTCAAATACTTCTATCTATTAGACTTCAAGATATATAGTCTTGGAGCGCCTATCTATTCTCAATAACAATTTCAACATGGGTGCCTTGAGACTTATATCCCTTGGCGTAGATTTTAGATAGATGTATTCAATATTTCTCGCTAGTTCTATTTTGAAGCAAGGGGTAGAAGACAGTGACATAGTGTGTTAACCAAAACTCTTACCTTTTACTTTAAATTTACATGTCAAAATATCAAAATTTTAATTTCAAAATAAAAATCACATAAAATTAAATATTCCTATGACCCCATCAAAATAGTTAGATATATACATATTATTTATTATTTAAAACTTAAATAATATCTACCATTCCATTAAAATCTATCAAAAAATATTTTTAAAAATATTATTAATAGACATTAGTCCCTCTAAAAAATTTAATAAATTATTATTTTAAATAAATTGTATTAAATAAAATAAAATTTTAAAATACAAATGCAAAAAATCATATGTAAATAATTGACTTTTAAAAATTAAAGTTACATATCTTTTCAAAAGTAAAATTAAAACTAACATACAAAAGTGAAAAATGTAAGTATTTAAGTGTTTCTATATGTACATGCTTATGTGTTTCTATATGTAGCAAATATCATTGAAAAAAATAGCTCTAAATTTATATATACCTTTGTATTTATTTAGATAGTTATATCTAAGATATCTATACTAGTTTACTACATAAACATTTTCTATACTGATTTTTAAAAATGTTATGTTTATTATTAAATATCAATATTTTGATATGTAAATTATTGTCAAATTTAAGATACATAAAAAGTTTATTTTGTTAATGTTCGCGCCATTACCCTCTACCCTATTATCAAGAGCATCTAGACATGCATTATTGCTCTTTTCATTTTCCTTAGCACATTAATTATTTATTTTAAATTTTTAAAAATTCATATGGTCATTCAAATCAATGTTGTATCTTGGCAATTAAATGTTTTGTTAACACCAAAGGAAAGAAAATCTCTACACCCAAGAAAGATGAGGCTTATTAATACCTCTTGTAACTTCATTTGAAATTTAGTGAATTTTTTTTGTTTGACAACAAATCCCAAGTGCCAAAGAGTATAGATAGTGGGTTTGAACAAAGGAAGGTAATTTTTGGCAAAGAATTAAAAATTCATGTTTAACACAAGCAAGTGAAGAAATAATGAGATTTCCATGTCCAAAAAAAGAAATTAGGAGCATCAAATATTGGTGCTCTTAGTAGTAAAAAGATACACCTAGATTTGTAGAGAAGAATAGAGAAGGTGGAGGAAAGAAAGAGAAAATTCAATCTCCAAGGTGAGTCCTAATATCACTAATGAGAAAAAAATTGGCACTTGCCTATGCATAAGCCAAAGAAATTTGTACCCAATAGAAAGTTGATATACTCATGGAGGAACATCCAACGGGAATAGATAGAATCTAAGGAGATGCATGAAGTCAACAAAATGCTATATGAAGAAATGGTGAACAAAACTGAAAAATAAGTAGAGAGCCCCCCACCCAGGAATAATTCAACAAGCAAAGATAAAATAAAGGGAAAAGATACAACAATATAGGAGACCTCTAAACCTACCTATTCTTTTCATCCATCAAGGATTTCCTAGCAAAACAACAAAACTACAACTTGTGCCTTCACCGCAGCTATTAAAAATACCACTTGTAGGATCCCAGGTAGACCTATCCAACATCCCATCACTCTATAAAATGAAGTTAGGAGATATTCTACGCTATTTTTAGGCAAGAACTCCTACAAGAATATGTATAGAATGTGGAACAATTGTAGGAGGATACTTATGTTCTACAGGGTATTATTTTGCATTTTCCTAAGGATACCTCAATTCCCTTCTCACAACAATCAAGAAATTGGTGAATAACTTACAAGGAGTTTTGACCTTCATAAAATATAGTATTCAAAAAGAGGTCCAATAAGAGATAATATATAAAACAACATACAAATATACAAAGAAGTGCATTGCATCACACTTAGAATCAGAAGGGCAGATTATGAATTTGGGAGATGGTATAATAGAAGCACATGTTCTCTACCAATTTTGTCTCTAGTGGCCCACCACAACAAAAATCTTGAGAGACTAGATGATTCAAATGGAGGATCAAATAGCACAAGTGGCTCCTACATATGAACCCCTCCAAGACATGGGTGGAGCGATAATATTTCACATAGAAAATATTTACGAGTAGTTGCAATAACCCCACAACCTAAGGAAGCATATTATGTAGTAGATAAAACAATTAAGGGAGACTATGAGAAATCAAATGGCTCGCCTAATAGTGATATTGGGAGAGGAAAAAGGCCACTTAGAATATTCAAATCCCTGGTAGTCTCAGCGAGGCTAAGGCAACATTAGCCTAGATTCAGGGACATAACTAAACACTATATCAATCCAAAGCACATTAGGATACATAACTCAATCGAATCAAAGTGACATTCCAAAATCTTCTTCCCAAGTAAGCATCATTTCTTGAGGACAGGACATTATTTTAAAAGGGAGGATGTTAGAAAGTTAAGGGGCCATGGCTAGAAATAGAATCTTATTGCAAGATAAAACAAATGATCTAATGAAAAAGGAGGAGTCAATATATATCCTTAGGATTCATGTCCCTTAATGCTAAACATATATGTAAGGAATGTAAATCATATGAGATAGGGATATATGAAAAAATAAGATAAGAGAAAGAAAGAACATGGTAGAGACTTCAACCTACCTTTTGTATGATGCTATAATATAGTATGTGGACACATAAGGTTTACATATGTGTGTTATAAATAATTTAGAATAGAATGCACTAGTGAAAACATCTGCAATTTGATCCTGTGTAGTCACATACTCCAATCAAACTTATTTCTCTAAAATTTCTCCCTCAGGAAGTGATTATATATAGAAATGTGTTTGATCCTTTAATACATTACCAGATTCTTTGAAAGATTGATAGCACTTGTACTATACACATAATTAGAGCTAACTCGTCAGATAAAACCTTGATATCCTTTAGTGTTTTTTTCATCGATAACACATGTGTAGAAAGATGTTGTTGCAATATACTCTATCTCAACTGTAGATAATGACACTAAATCTTGTTTTTTTCTTTTCCAAGAGACTAGTTAGCCTCTTAATAAAAATTCACCTCTTCTTGTACTTCTTCTATCATCTATACATCCTTCACAATCAACATTACTAAAAGATTTCACTGAAAATTATTTTCAAATATATGAATATTCTATTCCCTTTCTTCTCATGTGATGTGTTAGGACTAGCTTGATATCTTGCAACCAAGAAGATTGAATGTATAATTTATGAGCTTCAAGAAGCCAACTACAACTATCGACCAATCATAGATCCATATAGATTTTGATCAAGCTTAGTTGATTTAACATCATTTCTTAAGTGACTACTACTTTCCAAAGGGGTTTCAACTAGTTTACAATCCATTATTTTAAAAAATTTCAATAGCTCCCTAATCTACTTGGTCTTAAAAATAAAAATGCCATCTTTTATTTAAGAAATTTGAAGACCAAGAAAGAAACTAGGATAGTGAAACATTCATAGACAATACATTACAACACCAAAACCAAAAGTCATCGACTTCTTATGCAAAGAAATATAAAGCATTCTCCCATAAGGACTTTAGATACACTTTCCTTCATATATTAGCTTCCTATACTTGTCACCTTATGGATATGCAACATAACAAGTTCTCATCATTACTAAATTTGGTCCCGTGTTCAGCCTCGCCTATTTTTGAATCTTGAAATGATGGATTGAGTATATAATACCCTATCTCTCCTCTTTTTGGCCCATTCATTAGTATGCAATGTGATTTCTATGATAAATATGATGTAATGATCCAAACTTGCAATGGTTTCACTTATCCTACCCATGGTTCTATTGAAGTTGATGAAAAATCAACCCTACATCTCCCAAGAATCACCTACATGAAAACCTGCCAGAGAAAGAGAGAAGCAAAAGCTATGGAGGAAAAAATAACAGATCGATGAAAGAGGAAAAATATTGTACAAAAAATTGAGAGAAAACCCTCAATACAATAGTATCCTTAGGTAATTCACTGAGTTGGTAATAATTACAAAGAGATCAAACCTTATAAAGATGATCAAAACCCTAAAAGGGAGAAACCTAGATTGCATGATAATAATTAATAAAAGAAATAATTATTACATTCCTAAAGTTTAGCTTAAGTAAACTAGATATAATAAGTGACTTAATAATTAAATTAAAATTATTTAATTAATAAGTGAATTAACTTATTACTCCAACACCCCCCCTTAAGATAAACTTTGGGAGTAGCTAAAAACCTATAAACAACCACTGAAAGAAGGAAATGACAACATGGCCTGATCAAGTACCCAAGTAAAAAAAATATCTGTAAAGAGGAGAAAAAGGAGAAAAATCAGTGGGAAAACCCCCTCTCTGAAAATAGATGAAGCCTAGTGAAGGACTGAAGAAGCCTCCAAACTAGAGAATGTCCTAGAAAATAGGAACAAAGGATGAACATGAAGAACACTACTGAAGCATGAAGGTGCAAACATTGTCGAAGAATAACTACTAGAACCTCCACTATAATATAACATGATCAAGTAGAGAAGTTTGCAAACAAAGTCTGAAGAGTTGATCAATCAAAGGTGAAAGGTTGCCTCCAAAACATGAATGAAAGAGTGTCCATATGGTAAATGATCCATCTCATCAAAATGTATAGGTACCCTACCACTGCATCCGCCTAGTACATAGGAACAAATACTAAATACATAGCTCACTCCATCGAACCAAGAAAGCATTAGAAACAATAGGAGATACCCCCCCATAATGTTGAGCAGGGAGAGGCATGACATGTACATTGAACTAGACTGCCCATAACATCTACATGTCAAAGAAAGTACAAACACACATAAATGATGGTGTCATGGATGATCAATCTCTTGACACACATCATGAGGATAATGTCATAGAAGGAACACTCACTTGAAAAAGGTAGATCAAACCCCCCATGACACTTTATAATGTAGTGTGAGTACAAATAGGCACAAAATGTGTAGGATCTGAAGCATGCAACAGATGGCACTTTATCTCAATGCATTTGCAAAAAAGAAATGCTACAGAAATAGATATCTACAATGTTCAGGAATGAAAAAATATGTATAAAAAGGAGTCATCCAATGCAAGGAAAATTATCCTAGGACCTAAAACATCCAAAATATCCACCAGATTGCAAAAAAAAAAAACCTAAATAAAATGTACATATAGAAGATTATGGAAACGAGACCCATACAAGAAGAAAGAGCATAGAACCAGCTTTCCAATGATGTATGAAAGTCAAAAAATGAAGTCTAGATGAGAAAGATATGGTCCCCAGAGTGCAAATAGAAACCCTGACTTTGAATGTCAAAAAACCTTTCAAGACGACAAATCAGAAAAGAAAACCTAGAAAATCAGATCAGGCACAAAACCAGCTTTCTGACGATATCTCATTTGCCCAAAAATGCCTCTGTTTTCTTAAGATACGAGAAAAAATTGACAGGAGGTCAAAACATGAAGAACTCCAAGAAACCTCTGCTAAATATGGTGGATCCCCACTAAACCTGAAGATGCTGATAAATATGGTGGGACTGCTAAACAATGGAGAGAAAATCCTCAATACAATAACATCCTCAGACAATTCACTGAGTTGGTAATAAATACAAAGAGATCGAACCTTATAAAGGTGATCAAAACCCTAAAAGGGAGAAACCTAGGTTGCATGATAATAATTAATAATAGAATTAATTATTACATGCCTAAAATTTAGCTTAATTAAACTAGAGATAATAAGTCACTTAATAATTAAATCAAAATGATTTAATGAAGAAGTCAATTAACTTATTACTCTAACAGGTTCTATCACTTTTCTCGTAGAATTTGGTGGTAAAACTTTAGATGTCACCTTTGATCTCATCCCAACTTCTGACTAGTTTCAAGTTAGACTTGGTCTTCCTTGGCTTACCTCCATGAAAGTCACGGTCTCTCCTCTTCATAAGTGTTTGAAATTTCCTCATAATACTTATTAATTGTTAATCATAGTCTTTATTGGCCTTTAGTGCCTCAAGATTCCATTAACCTTGAAATTTTTTGGCCTTCTATGTTCAACCCACTTAGCCTCGCAAAGGAAATCTCTTTCATTCCTACCAAAACTACAAAATCCAAAATATTTGTGAGCTTAGAAATACTAAGGATGTTTCATCTCCTTTCCCTAGACTTGGACTTCTTCCCACACAACCTACACCTCCTATTTATGCTTCTATTCCACCCCCTATATCCTACAAATGCTCTGCTAATGTTATTTCTCAACCTTCTGTGGTGCCTTTCATTCTTCCTCATAAAGCAGAAAAGGACCCGATGTTGCTTGATCTTACACCAACCAAATTTCAATAAAAACCAAATGTAACCATTGTGCTCATAATCACTATCATAAATTTTATGCTAGAGCATGTGTGCATGCTTCTCAAAACCTTTCCTCCCCTAAGAAACCTATTGATTCTTTGATTCCCTTTGACCAACCTATGCAAATTCCAAGGGAGGAAGTTAATTTGAAAAGATGAAATTGAACAAACATGATAATTTTATTCGTATCTTGGATTCTATTACAATAATTTAGATGAAGAAGATACTCTTGATGATTATTATTTCAATGTTCCTAATGCAACTAATTATGATATCCATACTAGTGGTTCTGATGATATGTATGAGCTTATTGATTTTAATCATGATTTACCATCTAGATTTGCAAAATGATTCTCTTAGTACTAGTGTCGTACAAAGTAACCCACCTTTATAGAATGGTCCTTGTTTGGAACTTTATATTGTTCCATCCACCATGTTTTATGTTTCTCCTCTTGTGTGTTTCTCACCTTCCCTAAACACTATAGAATCATATGGTGGGGCAGGCGATATGCTTGACTAGATCCTGTTGTGTAATGGATTCTTTTTGTTTTCTTATTTGTCATGATGTGCTTCCCCTATGATGTGTTTCTTTTTTTTTTTTTTTTTTTTTTTTTGTGTGTGTGTGTGTGTGCGCGCGCGTAATATTTACTTATATGACCCTTGTTGCTCCGTTGGCACAAGGTGATAGAGGAATTGACCTATTTTGACATTCCTCTATTTGTATCTCATTTCTTCTATATTTTGTTACATGTTACATGATGTGCATGTGCTATTGTTTGTAAATGTGCCTTTGTGTTGTCTGATTGAGGATTATGAAAAATGATAGCTACAAATTATTTTTGGTCTTCGTGATGCCAACCCAAAAATACTCTTCTTTGTGACTCTTACATGATATTCTTCCAATGTGCTTGTAGTTCTTCTACCTTTGGGGAATGATGACATTTAATTTTTATATAATAATTCATGCATTATCATATGATCATACTGACCCCTGAGTTAGTAGATCCCTTCCATGCTCTCTTTTTTCATGTGTTTTATTTCCTTTGGGTTGTTCTTTCTTGGGGGTATCTCATTGTGGAAACATCTCTTGTTGGGTGCATGCATGATCCATTAAAGCCATTTCTCTCATTAAGGCATTTGATCACTTTAATGTAAGGGCATACAATATACTCATTGTTTCACATTTTTCACATACACACATAAACATTGATTTGATTCAATCTCTTATACAGATGGATAAGGAGACAATGTTTTCCTTACATTCATGTTCCTATGCAATACTAAGTGGATCCATTAATGAAGACAATGCTTTCCTTAAGGACCAATCCTCCTTTTCTTAATCCCTTTGGAGAAAATGCTTTCCTTAAGCCCGATTTCTTTTTTGGATCCCTTAATGGTGACAATGCTTTGCTTAAGGATTTATCCCATTTGATGGATTGACTAGTATAACATAGCTTGCTATACCTTCAATGCCATCTTTTTGTAGCGCTTCTCTTTTCATGATCCATAGTGAGGAAATTAATTATTAGGATAGTGGTCATGCTACCTTTGTTTATTCTCTCTCCTCTCTCTCTTTTAAGTGATGCCTCTCTTATCCAGGTTTTGTATTTGATAAAGACTTAAGTCACTTAGGGGCTTGATGTTGCCTTGTCTCCTTGAGCTTGATAAGACCTTTCATATGCATTATCTACTTTAACATGAGCATGATATTTTCTCATACTCTCAATAAAGTGGGGGCTAAATGTATCATCCTAAAAAGTTATCACTCATTATTGGTTGCTTTATCACGACCTATAGCCTCCACTTTTCTTATTTCAAGGTCTATTTGTCTGTTATGGTTGATTCATGCAACTTATAATTTAAATTTTGGGCTTTTATCATCATTATGATGCTCTTGCACCATTTTGGGAACATTTCCTAGGGTAAATAGTGGATAAAATGCTATGTGACTAGGTACATAGTGGCCTAGCTATTATGTACCCTTAAAAATGGGCTCAAATTGGGCCCAAGGCCCTATGTCAAGGTTTCAAAGGGAAATATCTCTACGTGGTTGGTATGGCTTCATTTTGAATCCTAAAATGATGGAGTAAAGTATATAAACCCTACATCTCTCCTCATTTTGTATATCACAATCATACTCAAGCTATCAAGTGCAAGAATTTTATGATCAAGTTTTCAAAAGCAATTTAAGCATTCAAGGTGAATTCAAGATCTCAAGCCAAGGCATTCTTATTCAATCCTATCAAGGAAATATGCTTCAAGTTGGATTCATCTTTTCTATCCTATGGTGTTCCATTAGTGGATCTCTTAAACAAGCAAGAAGATACCTCTCTCTCTCTCTCTCTCTCTCTCTCTCTCTCTCTCTCTCTCTATTCTTGCAAGTGTTAACAAGCATATAAATAATCAAGATCTAGGAGTGAAATTCATAGATCCATGCATATGTGAAGAAATCCTTGATTCTACATCTCATTCAAAAGGTCAAAAATACATTAAATCTACATCTATGATAATTCTTCATGAATTTGAGTGATACTAACATCCATCATGAGGGTAAGAAAATTAACACGGTAATTTTCCTTTGTGTTTACATTACATGTTATATATTCATGAAATTTCATTTTATATTTCAAGGTTGATTCCTAAACTTGGGTTTGACTAAGGAAAATTCCTTTAGACAGTATTTTCATTATTTTTCAATGTGCACGAATAGGCTATGGGCCCACAGTTACAGATTTAGAAAGTGCATACCCTGACTGAGCTCTTGGTGAAATTTGAGCCTAAAACCTAGGGTACATAGAGACTTAGCTAGTTTTTAACTAGGTACATAACATCTCATCCATTTTGTACCCTCCTATTCAACCCAAAAATTTTAGGACAAAAAGTTGATAGGTTATAGAGCTCAAATCTATAGTTATAACCAGTTTTGGGACTCTGGTAGTTAGAAAAACAACAGTTAAACATCAAGGTCTTCATTATATCCCACATGAAATTTTATTTAATTTCATTTACATTTCCTAGATTATAATCATTTCCACTTTTCAAATCCAATCCTCTTTAAGGAAAGACAACTTGTCTCAATAAATGCCTAAATCTATCATTGAACCTATAGGGGCAATGTCCTTCCTAGTGAGAAATACAAATTGAAAAGGGGATGTGATTTCACCTCTATATATTCTATTTGATTGCATTCTCCTTTTCCTATTATTCACTTAGGAATCTTGATGAGACCAACATGCCTACTAATGAAATTCCTTCTATTATTGAAAACAACTCTTCCCACTCTTCTTATGATGGAGATGAAACCTTAAGAGTTCCTCCTACGCAAGTCCAAATTTTTTTACCATGACTTTGAAAACTTTGAGAAATGGTTAGGAAAAGAGAACTCCAATCCCGAGGCCATCTCCATAATAGAGGGGTTGATGAAGATACTTCATAATGATACACATGGTGTTAACATCTTACGTAGTATCTCTCATCTCGTCGATAATAATGTCAAGCCTATTAGAGATTATTCCTAATAATTAGGTTTCATTCCACCTACCACTAGTGTTGAAACCTCCATTCCTAGTGTTTCCACTTATGCTCTACCTCTCATAACCACTTCCATTCAAAAAAAAATCCTAGACATGTTAGCATTCCTTATCCTATTATTCCTACTATCCCTTCAAGTGTTCAATGTGTGTCCTTACATTAATATATGCCCACTTACAATAGTGTTCCATTTTCATATTCCAATGTTCCTTATATGTCCCATGATGGTCTAAACCTTTCACACATATCTCCTACCACTCTTTCTATCAAATCTACTATCAATATCTTGGCTCAAACTATGCCATCCTTGCAAAAACAAATTGCTTTTATGACTTAATCCAAGTTTAACAATCCTACTTGTCACATTGATAGTCCTTTTTTCCTTATACATAATTCATGCCATTATCCCTCAATTTATGGAAATTCCTCATTTAGAGACTTACAATGGTAAGGGTGATCCTTCGAGTCACGTTAAAACCTTTCAAACATTTTGTAGTGAATTCTCTCATGATCATAGGTTCATGGCTAAACTGTTTACTAGAACCTTTTGAGATAAATCCTTAAAATGGTTTTATTATTTGTCTCCTTATTTCATTTAATCCTTTCAAAAACTTGTTAATGTTTTCATCGAATAGTTTCAAAACAACATTGGTCTTAAGATTTCTTTGTCTGATTTGATGCATTGTAAACAAGGTGTTAAAGTGAAAGTCACTGATTTCATTGGTATATTTAAGAATTTGTATGCTCAGATTTCTTATCCTATGCTTGATATTGATGTTCAATATATTTTCATTGCTAATTTAAGAAAAGACAGTAGAGATAAGATATTGCTTTCTGAATTCTCTTCCTTTACTCAATTGTGTGTAGTGCTTCATAATTATCATCTTCAAGTGAGTTAGTTTTAGAGAACCACTCCAATGATTTAGGTTGGTAAGAGTCATGTTTCATTCTAGTAATTTCAAAAGTTTCAAAAACCTACAAGCGTCATCAAGATCAATAATTCATCAAACAATGTTGATGAGAAAGTGGCAACAACATCCAAAGGTGTGGCTCCTTTCTCATATGTTTTTAGACCTTCTCCTAATTTTACACAACTTTTTGAATATTTGCATAATTTGATGTTAAAATGATTAATGCTAATGTTTTACAACTTCCTCCCATTAAACCAATTGACACATCCAAACCTTTTCCTAAATCCTTTGATCACAAAGTTTTTTTTCAATACCATCATCAATCTGCCCATCATATTGAGAAGTGTTTTTGTTTGAAATATGTTATTCAAGACCTCATTGATTCTAATTCTATATTTTTTGAGGGTGTTAATGATCAAGGAAACAATTTTGTAGCACCTCCCAACCAAAATTTGCAAATTTATACCAATCTTTTGCCTTGTCATTCAACCAATACCATTGAGTCTACTCAATCTTTACCTTCTTCTTCCACCCATGTTATTGAATATGATGCTGAGTGTATTAAAGCCAACAATGTTGTCAACCTTATTGATCAATCTGAACCCAAACATGAACTTGATCTTTGCATTTTGTTTGATCCTAAAGAGATGATGAAAGAACCTTATGACCCTCTTTAGATTGTAGAAAAGGTTAATGGTCTTCTTTCTCGTGGTGTCCTTATAGATCCTAATTGTTTGGTGAATGTTATAACTGAAGAACATCTTTACACTAGATAGATGCAACAAGATTTATATTAAAAATATGATGTGATGATCCAAAAGTTCAATGGTTTCACTTATCCTACCTATGGTTCCATTAATTTTCTCATAATTTGGTGGTAAAATTCTAGATGTCACCTTTTTGTCATCCCAACTTTCGATCAGTTTCAAGTTATATTTGGTATTCCTTAGCTCACTTCCATGAAATTTGTAGTCTCTCCTATCCATAAATATTTAAAATTTCCCATAAGGGAGATATCATCACTGTTAACCATAGTCTCTTGCAACCTCTAGTGCCTTGAGAGTCCTTTGACCTTGACTTATTTTGTTCTTTTATGCCTCAACTGATTCAACCTCGCAAAGACAATATCTTTCAATCCTATCATAAATTCAAATTAAAAATATTTGTGATCTTAGCAATCCTAAGGATGTTCCATCTCCTTGTCCTGTACTTGTAATTTTTCCTACACCTTCCACACCTCCTATTTATGCTTATGTTCCACTTCCTATATCCTATAATTTTTTATAGATGTTATCTCTCAACCTAGTGTGGTTCTTTATGTTCTCCCCCCTAACGAAGAAAAGGATTCGATGACGATTGATCCTAAACCAAACAAAATCTCAATAAAAACAAAATGTAACCATTTTTATTGTGGCCTCCATGGTAAATGTCATGCTAGAGCTCATCAGCATGAATCCCAAAATATTTCCTCCCCTAAGACACCTATTGATTCTTTTATTTCGTTTGACTAACCTATGCATAGATGAAGGGAGGAAGTTAATTTAAAAAATATAAACTTGAACAAACATGATAATTCTATTCGTATCTTAGATTCTCTTACAATTAATTTGGATGAAGAAGATATTCTTCATGATAATGATTTCAATGTTTCGAATGTAAATTATGATATTGATGCTAAGGATTATGATGATATGTATGAGCTTATTGATGTTAATCATAATTTACCAGCTATATTTGCAAATCAATCATCTCTTAGTCCTAGTGATAAAAAAACTGAACCCATCTTCACAACATGGTCTTTGTTTGGAACTGGGTATTGTTCTATCTACTATCCGTAGGGGATTCATTTAGTCAACATAAATCATAACACGTTAGTTTGTGGCATACTAAAGAATCCCCCTATTTAAAAAAAAATATTTCCCCAAACTCCTTTCTATCACCCCCCTCCAATACCACCCACACCTATTTTCCTATATCAACCACCATCCCCACCCCCAAAAATCCCCCTTCCCCCTATTTAGGAAATATATTGCTCCATTATTTCCCATTTTAAAACCCCTAATATGAACACACATGTTAGTTTATTTCCCCTTTAGTGAAGACCTTGTGATATTGCCATAAACACTATAGACTAAGATGGGGAGGTAGGAAATATGCTTTATTAGCTCCTCTTGTGCAATGAATTATTTATGTTTTCTTGTTGTAATGTGCTTTCCCTGTGATGTGTTTCTTTTTATATGTTTTGTTTAAATTTTTGTAGATGAGCCTCGTTGATCCATTGGTGCAAAGTGATAAAGGAATCAACATGTTGTGACATTCCTCTATTTGTATTTGATTTATTCTATATTTTATTATGCATTATGTTATGCATTTGATATTGTTTGTAAATGTGCCTTTGTGTTATCTGATTAGGGATAATGCAAAATGGTAGCTACCTATTCTTTTTTGTTTATGTGATTTCGGTCCAAAGAGACTCTTCTTTGTAACTCTTATGTGACATTCTTCCACTGTGCTTGTATTTCTACTGCCTTTGGGGAATGATATCATTTCATTTTTATATAATTATGACATACATGACTTACCATATGATCATACTAAACCCTGAGTTAGTAGATCCATTTCATGCTCTCCTTTGTCATGTGTTTCATTTTCCTTGGTTTGTCCTTTCTTGGGGGCATCTCTGATGCAGGATAATCCTGGGTCGCCTTGATATCCTACTCATCTTTGTTCATTCTTCCAGTAAGTGTCGAGTTACATTTATTATTGAGATTTCTTGTATGTGCCAAGTTGTCCAGTGTTGGTCAAGTGTCCCTGTATGTGCCAAGATGTCTAGTTATGACCGAGTGTTCCTTCATGTTCCGTGTGAAATTGATGTTTTCTGATACTCGGTTCTTCTTTGACCAAGTCTGTCTATGATTGGTTCTAGTTGGAGCTAACTTATGTATTTAATTTTGGGTTGTTCGTTTAATATTAAGATCTTGTCTTGAGATATGTGCAGACTGTTTGGTGGTTGGCCTTCTAATATGTAATGATCTAGAATCTTCTATAAGCCTCTTTGGCAAGTATAAATAGGGATGTCTATGTGTAGGTTAGGGAGAAATTGTAGCTAAGTAAGTTGGGGCAAGTATATGGTATGAGAAGGTAGAAGATAGGAAAAGTATAGATTTTTATAAATCTTATTGGCCGTAACTCAAAATGCCTCACAGTCGGGCATGTATGTTGTAATTGAATGTATTAATAATGACATTTGTTGTTTCATCTCTCCTTGGTGTTGTGCTCTGTGTTGTTTGCTTCCACTGTGTTTACTCTGCAAGGCGACTGGATAGTTGTGTGTGTCCTTGGCCCTAACTATTCATATCCTTCCTTGTGCCAAGTGGTATCAAAGTGACATTCATCCTTGATGAGATTGGATCATGTAGAGCCCTGAGTTGGGTTTGGTTGTAGGGTGGTAGATCTGCGGATTTGTCCTATAACTTGTAGAGGGTTACAATCTTGCGGGAACCTATTCGTCAAGATGGTTCGAGGTAGGAGAAATGTTGATAATTCCATAATGGACATGTTGAGACAAATTCCAGCTAGATTATATTTTTTGGAGACAACCCAGAGGAGAGAAGTGCATCTTGATGATGTGAGTGATGATGAAGCAGTGGCACCTGACCCTAATCCAGAGCGTGAGGAGATCAAGATGAGGAAAGATTATTGAGAGTATTGACTAGGGAACATTCAAAGCCTGATGTTGATGTTATTCCTTATGATGGAAAGTTGGATACTAATTTTGTGTTGGATTGGATCTCTGATATGGAAAATTTATTTGAGTTTGAAAGCAATCCTGATAATAGGAAGGTGAAAATTGGAGTCACTAGGTTGAAAGGTCATGCCTCACTATGGTGGGAGTATTTGCAAACTGATAGACAAAGAAGAGGAAAGGAAAAGATCAGAACCTGGTTGAAAATGGTGAACAAGGTGAAGAAGAAGTTCCTCCCTACTGATTACCAAGTTAGCTTGTTGAGGAAGATACAAAATCTTAGACAAAGGGAAATGACTATGAAAGAATACACTGAGGAATTCTATAGATTGGACATCAGATCTGGACATGTGAATGATGAGGTTGAGAAAGTTGCAAGGTACCTAAATGGATTGAGATCTAGAATTCAAGATTAAATAATTTTTATAAAATTGGATAATGTGGAAGAAGCATATCAATGTGCCTTGAAAGCTGAGGAGATCTTGATAAAGAAGCATGAACAAAGAAAGAGAGGTAGAGGTGGTAGATTGTAGAGAGGTAGAGGTAGATCCAATGGTGAAGGTGGCAAATCTAATAATTCTATGCAAGATAAGGGAAAATCTGAGTGGGAACTGACGATAAAAGAAAGACCGAGTGGAAAGGTGGTAGTTCTTACCGAGGAGGTACTAGTTCATACCAAGGAATAGGTAGAGGTGGTTATATAGGTAGTTTTAGTGGTAATTGTTTCAAATGTGGAAAAGAAGGGCATAGATATTTTGAGTGTAGGCACCCTGATGGGAATGGAAAAAGTCATAGAAATGTTGTGGTACAAGAGGATCTTGAGGGTTCCCCAAGTGGACCTAAGGCTGGAGAAAGCCTGATGGTAAGGAGAGCTTTGTGTAATAACCAAGTGGATGAAGAACCTATTTTGAGGAGAAGTCTTTTCAAGACCAGATGTAAGATGGCAGGAAAATGTTGCAAAGTGATTGTTGACAGTGGCAGTTCAACAAATTTGGCATCAGAGGAGCTGGTTACAAATTTGCAATTGTAGAGGTTGAGACACCCTAAACGCTATCATGTTTCATGGATCAAGGATGAGCATAAATTGTTGGTAAGTGAGCAATGTATTGTGAAATTCAAGATTGGAAATTACTTTGATGAAGTTCTGTGTGATATTATGCCTATGGATAATTGTCATATTTTATTGGGTAGACCTTGGCAGTATGATAGACATGTTGTGCATGATGGTAGATTGAATAAATATACTCTTTGGGTGGATGGGAGAAAGAAAAAATTGATACCTTTAATTGAGGTTCCAGATGAGATAAACTGTACTACTATGAAAATTTGCATGGTTAATGGAAATAAATTTGAGAAAGAAATGAAGCAGAACCAAGTGTGTTTTTCTATAATTCCTAAGAGGTTGAGTTGTGGTAGTAATGAGTGAGTGATAGGGTATAGTAATGGCCGAGTGATAGAAAATAGTAAATGTCGAGCAACAAAAGACAGTGGAGACCGAGCGCCAACAAAAATTAAAAACTTGTTGAATGAATAAAAGGAGATTGTTGCAGCTTGGATATTCTTGATGGTTTACCACCGATGAGAATTATAAGTCATTGAAACCTGAACTATTTTTCTGAATAAAGCACCATATAGATTGACACCTACTAAGAATAAAGAACTTAACAGACAAGTGCAAGAGTTATTGTAGAAAGGTTTGATTAGAGAAAGCTTGAGTCTGTGTGTTGTACCTTATGTATTGGCACCTAAGAAGAATGGAGAGTGGAGAATGTGTACTGATTCAAGAACTATCAATAAGATAATAGTGAATTATATGTTTCCTATGTCAAGGATGGATGACATAATGGATTGTTTGAGTGGAGAAAAGTTAATGTAGAGGGGTGTGATATCCCATTGGCCCATACCCTGATCAATAAGGAGATTTATAACTATCCCTCCATTCCATACCAAACACATAAACCAAAACTTGTTTACTCAGCATTTACTATCACTCGGCCAACACTGGACAACTTGGCCAACATTGGACAACTTGGCCAACACTAGACAACTCGACACTCACTGGCACTCGGCAATAATTGCAACTTGGTAGTCCAACCACTAATCTTCCCTTAACACAATATCTTCCCAAAAAGCTAGGAAAACCCATGACAATTTTAGACACCCATTAGAATGCTACAAAACATATCCCAAACCCAAGGTATGTTACCTTGGACCAACTACTAGATCCACTACCTTTGCAGCAACCTAATAGGCCTAAAATGCTCCCTATAACAAAGAAACTCCTAATAGATCTTTCTCCCTTGACTCTCAACCATGAAAAAATCTTGGAAAATGGTTAGGAACACCATATTGTCAAGGTTTTGGGTCACCAAAATTCACCTATTCTTCTAGGCATCAAACCCTCACTTCTAGGTTATTAGGCTAGGGATTTCTAGGAATGACTCTTCCAAAATTCTCCAAATCCTCTCCGTGGATCATACACCTTCACATGGAACCCACTAGAAAATAAACATCACAAAATACCTCCATCCCTTGGATTATTTGTGCACACTAATCGCTCGTGTCAATCTGTGCACCCTCAATCAACAACTCACCACCATTTTGTGGTCTCTCCTCCACAATACCTACACATCCATGCATCTAAACACTATACAAGGATAAAGTAAATGCTATTGGACTCCTCCCACCAATTAAATTAACTATAGAGGGTGGGAGATTCTATCCAATCATGGAGACTTCAAAATACAGAGTGTTGATTGCAAACAATCCATGACCAGAATAATGTCTCTGCAAGAAAATGTATTTGTTATTGATTCAAAACCATTTACAATTATTCTCCTCACACTATACCTCTAAATAATGTACAAAATAATGTGGATCTCCTTCTAAAATACCCTCAAACTCAACAACCAACCAAATAACCAACTTTAACTTCCTAAAACTGCCTACAACAGTCTAAAACTGATTGTTTACATAATTGCAAGTTTAAAAGTTGTCAAGTTGACAAATACCTTTGTCAACTCAGCCAATACATGATATAACTTTTCTTAGACACCAATCTAAGACTTAAAAATATACACTAAACCAAAATACTCCGCCTAAGGTCATCTAGACCTCATAATGACCCTTAAGGCTTATTTTGCCAATAAGGCACTATTACATCATTTTAGCACATTTAGTTCATTTACATATTTGTAATGGCTCTACTGGCCATATTACAATCATAAATGGCCTTCAAGGTCTTTATTGTCTTCCATTACCCCTAGGATCTATAAGTGACCCTAGTGCACCTTCATTTTCTTGGTGCTTGGCCTTGGTGCTCCTGCACCATACTCCTTAGCTTTAAAACTTTTCCAAGTCCTCTTAGAAACCTGCAAAAAAAACAAGGTCATCAAAGAAAACATATTTATCTTCACCCTTGGTTTGAAAAGATGATCATTTATGACCCATGTCATCCTCTCTTGATGTTGATCCATCCTGCACTTGTTCATCTTTACTCTAGTCTTGCCTCCCATGGGCAAAATGTAGACCAATATCTGATCACCAATATTCACTCTATCCTTAGTCCCATGCCATGAGACCACTTATGCCATCTACAACTCTTCATTGTATTCAAACTTGAAGTCTCTTCCCATTGAGACCAATATATCTTGGATTCCATGCCTCTCCTCTTGGCATTCCAAGTCTATCTCAACATTCATGACTATCTTCTAAGCCTCACTAGTGACCCCACAATCAAGTTCTTCTTCACCTACTCCCATCTCTTGTTGATCTTTACCATGCCATTTACCTAGGCATACCAAAAACTCACTAGTCATCTTGGCTTGCTCTTTAGCCATGATACCTTGCTTCTTTTCTTCTTCCATCGCCAAAGGACATCGTACTACCCCTACCTGAAGAATTTCTTAAGATTCAAGCCCTTCATGACTTGATTCATTTCTGCAACCATCAACATCTTCCTCTTGTACCTCTGATTCAAACAATAAAACCTCTTTTCCCTTATGTTCATCCACTTATTCATGTGAAATATGCTTCTCATCTTCATATTCTTCATTTGTTTCTTGTTCAAGGAGTGATGCAATCCACTCCATCTTCTTCTGGTTCTTTTCCAAAGCCTCGTCAAGGCTTCTCAACCTTTCCTCTTCTTCTCTCTTCTTCTTTCTCTTTTCATCTCTTCTCCTCTCATAAAACAAATACTCTTTAAGAGCATTGTACGCCTCCTTGTCTGACTTTTTCAAGTACATCTTCACCAATCTAGTATCTTTCAGATGTCAAGCCACCACTTTGGAACACTCTTAGAGGATAGTTCATCTCTAACCATCAAAAAAGGACCTTCAATCTTCAAAATCCTAGAAAGATTCTCCACCACTTCAACCTAGGATGCTCATAGAAACCAAATCTTCAAGGACCTAGTGTGGATTACCTCCCTCAGTGCTCTACCCAAACACTCAAGATATTCAAGCTTTAATACCACCTGATGTAGAGGGGTGTGATATCCTACTATCCCATGCCCCAATCAATAAGGAGATCTCTAAATATCCCTCCATTCCATTCCAAACACATTAACCAAAAATGGTTTACTCAACATTTATTGTCACTTGGCCAGCATTGGACAACTTGGCCAACACTAGACAACTCGACACTCACTAACACTCGACAATAACCGCAGTAGTCTAACCACTAATATTCCCTTAACACAATATCTTCCCAAACAACTAGGGAAACCCTTGAAAGTTTGAGACACCCTTTACAATGCTACAAAACATATCCCAAACCCAGGGTATGTTACCTTGGACCAACTGGTAGATCCACTACCTTTACTGCAACCAAATAGGCCTAAAATACTCCCATTAAAAAAGAAAATCCTAAGAGGTATTTCTCCCTTGACTCCCAACCAATGAAAAAGTCTTGGAAAATGGTTAGAAACACCAGATTATCAAGGTTTTGGGTCACCAACATTCACCTATTCTTCTAGGCATCAAACCCTCATTTCTAAGGTCATTAGGCTAGGGATTTCTAGGAATGACTCTTCCAAACTTCTCCAGATCCTCTCAGTGGATCATATAACTTCAAATGGACCCTGCTAGCCAAGATCCATCACAAAATACCCCCATCCCTTGGAGTATTTTTCCACACTAATTGCTAGTGTCAATCTGTGCACCCTTAATCGACAACTCGCCACCATTTTGTGGTCTCTCCTCCACAATACCTCTACATCCCTACATACAAACACTATACAAGGATACAATACATGTTATTAGAATTAGCCCACCAATTAAATTAACCATAGAGGGTGGGAGATTCTATCCAATCATGGAGACTTCAAAATAGAGAGTGTTGATTGCAAATAATCCACGTCCAAAATAATGTATGTGCAAGAAAATGTATTTGTTATTGATTCAAAACCATTTACAATGATTCTCCTCACACCATACCTCTACATACTATAAAAAATCACATGGATATCCATCTACCAACCAAATAACCAACTTTAACTTCCTAATACTACCTACAACAGTCTAAAATCGTCTGTTTACATAATTGCAAGTTTAAAAGTTGTCAAATTGACAACTACCTTTGTAGACTCAGCCAATACATGATATACCTTTTCTTAGACACCTATCTAAGACTTAAAACTCTAAACTAAACCAAAATACTCCTCCTAAGGTCATCTAGACCTCATAGTGACCCTTAAGGCTTATTTTTCCAATAAGGCACTATTACATATTCATTTTAGCACATTTAGTGCATTTACATCTTTTTAATGGCTCTACTAGCCATATTACAATCATGAATGAACTTCAAGGTCTTTAATGTCTTCCATTCCCCCTAGGATCTGTAAGGGACCCTAGTGCACCTTCATGTCCTTAGTGCTTGGCCTTGGTGCTCCTGCACCAAAAGTATTTTACCAAGATTGATTTGAAGAGTGGCTATCATCAGATTAGAATCTAAGAAGGTGATGAATGTAAGACTTCTTTCAAGACAAAATAAGGTTTATATGAGTGGTTGGTTATGCCTTTTGGTTTGACTAATGCACCTAGTACTTTCATGAGGTTGATGGATGAAGTTCTCAACATATTTTTGGGTAAGTTTGTGATTTTTTATTTGGATGATATTTTGATATTTAGTAAGACTAAGGAAGAAAACCTTGAGAATATTAGACAAGTGTTGCAAAGACTAAAAGAGGATAAGTTACTGATTAATTTGAAGAAGTGTTCCTTTATGCAAGAAGAGATTGTGTATTTAGGATTTGTAATTTTAGGTGATGTTTTGAAAATGGACCCTAAGAAAGCTAAAGCAATTATGGAGTTGCCTGCACTTAAGAATGTGGGTGAGGTTGATGAAATATAATTGTTTATATTTTTTAAGTCATTTGTTTATATTCAACCAAGTTGTAGAAGTGATGATAAACATTATCAGTTAATGTATTGTCATTGATGTCAACTTATTTGAGTATTATTATGGTGGAGAAAATCTGTAATGTATTGAAGATGTGGAGAAAATAATGTTTATATGGTCAAAAAAATGAAGAGTTCTATATACACTGAGTGACATTGTAAATCGAGTAAAATACAGTGTATACCAAGCGCTAGTGTTAACCGAGCAAGGGATTGCCGACACAACTATTGATTAAGAAATTAATTCAAACCAAGGGCAACTAAAATGATGAGCTGGCAATTGATGATTTTGAGGAAATAGATAAAGTTTTTTATTTGATCAAACAGTTATTAAAATTCAAGGAAGATCAGATGACAGATATTGAAACATGTTTTTAACACAACTACCGAGGAAGGATCAAGAGAGAAAATGAACGATGTAGATTAAGCGACAAGATTTTTAAGGATGAAAATTAAATAATACATTATGTCTATATAAGAGACAAGAGATTCATTTGTGATACACATAGATGCTAAACCATACATGCGCAATTGATGCATGACTGATCAAACTGGTTAAAGATAGAACCGAGTGTAATTCTTCAGACATTGCCGAGAAAAATAAAGGAAAGAGGATTATCGAGTAGAACAAGTATGATATGAACTGAAGTGAACAAATTGATTAGAGGTATTATGTACTTAGAATATATCTGAATATCTACAAATCAGAGTTGTATTTGAATAAGATCATTACTATATTAGTTTAACCATTGTTATAGATAAATCTGTTAATCGAGTGGGATAGTGAATCCTTATTAGAACATTCAGAGAATGTTAATTATTTTCTTGTTGACCCCATAGTGAATGCATGGTCAAGAGAGAACTGGTAGTTTTAAATCCTCTAACAAGGTCACATTTAACAGTGTGCATTGTAACCTTTAATAGGGTTGGCTCTTCACCGAGCTAACTTCAGAAGAGTGAAAATATTTTTAGGTTACCGATCCCAGGTGATTTTTTCCCTTAACAGTGTTTCCACGTTAAAAATCTATGTGTCAACGTGTATGAATTTTTTGGATTGTTATTTTACTTTATACTTTATTTTATTGAACTAGATTGGTAATCACAGTATTAATTTACTGATACTCGATAGACAACTTAACAATAAGTTTTTTGAAATCACAGTTTATATTTCACCGAGCAGATTTTTATATGATTGAATTTGTTTTGATATACATCTAGAGAAATTTGGGATTGTAGGATAATTTTGTAAGGGCACTAAGTCTAATTGATTCACCCCCCTCTCAGTTATTCTAACAATTGGTATCAGAGCTATCGGTGCTTATTAGTGCAGTAGTGCTTATCAGAAATTTTTCAAGGACTTGAGCTAAAGATCACAAGATGTATAAGAGAGATGCACCTAAGATGAACAAGGATAACTTCTAGACATGGAAAAGCAGAATGAGATTATACCTATCAGAAATTGTAAGCAACATTGAATATTTTATGGACAATGAATTCATTCTACCTACTTGAGCCTTGACAGTAAATCAGTTGAAAGAAAAACATGAGCATAACCTTATCATGGCGGAGATTGCCTCTTCACTTACTGATTCCAAATTTGAGGACATCAAGAATTGTACTAGTGCCAAGCAGATATGGGATAAGCTTGCAATAGTTTATGGAGGAGATGTAAATGTACTAAGAGCCAAAGCTAAGAGCCTTCGTGGAAATTTTGATGACATGCGAATGAAGGAAGGAAAAAACATCACACAATACAGTACTTGACTTAAAGAAGCTGTGAATACTATTCGAGGATCTGGTGGAACCATTGATGAAGACACAATTGTGAGTAAGATTCTTAGAACTCTATTTCCTATTTACTCTATAACAGTCTCTACAATACATGAAATGAGAGCTGCACCTGGAAATAACATTACTATTGATAGTCTTGTTGGAAGATTGATTTCTTTTGAGCTGAATAACTTTGACAACAATATTGTACCATCTATGGAATATTCATTTATGTCTACTTTGAAAATTGACAAATCTAGTAGCAAACACATAATAAAAAATAACAGTGATAGTGATAGTGATAGTGATGACAAGGAACTTGATGAGTTTCAAGCTTTAATGGTTAGAAGATGACACAGAGGTAAAGGAAGATATAAAGGCAAACTACCTTTGATATGCTTTAAGTGTAAAGAGATTGGCCATTTTATTGCAAGATGCCCTAACAAGAAGAATGATGATAGAAATGGTAGATCTAATGACATAAAGGATGACCGAGATTTCAGAAGCAACCGAGAGTATGATAGAAGAGATAATCGAGATTACAAGGATAAAGGTAAGAAAGCTTGCTACATTGCTGAAGATAATAATAAAAGTCAATTTGACAGTGATGAAGATATTGAGATAGTGTTATTAGCCTTAAAAGATGATTCAGATGAAGATGAAAGGTATGTAGAAACATCACTTATCTCTAAAGTTAGTAAACATGATATTTGGGTTATTGATAGTGGCTGTACACATCACATGACTGGTGATAAAGGAAAGTTTGAATTTATTGAAATGTATGATGAAGGATCAGTATGAATGGGAAATGATACACCTTGTCAAGTGAAAGGAAAATGTACTATAAAATGTGAAAATAATTAGTGGGTAAAAGGACTTAACTACAGTTTGTTGAGTGTTTCACAATTGAATAACACAAGACACCGAGTTGCATTTGAGAACAGAAAAGAAATAATCTATGATGGAAAAGGAAAATTGATCGGTACTGGTGAAAAATCAAGAGGTAAACTATTCTATCTTGACACAGTTGAAACTACTTGTTTATTGGAAAAGAATGAAGATATATGGTTATGGTATAAAAGACTTTTTCATGGAAATTTTGACAACATGGTTAAGATTAGTAGAAAAAGAAAAGTTAGAGGCTTACCGAGCTTATCTAAACCAGACCATGTAATGTGCAATAATTTTTAAATGGGTAAGATGTCAAAATCTAGTTCCAAGAGAAAGAATTTCTCATCTAATGACATTTTGGAGTTAGTTCAAACAAACTTATGTGGACCAATGAGAACAAAAAGCTATTTTGGGGACAAATTTTTTATTCTATTTGTTGATGACTACTCTAGGATGATGATTGTATTAATGTTTTTAAAAGAGAAATCTAAAACATTTAAGATGTTTAAGTGGTCTAAGGAAAAGTGGAAAAAGAAACTGGTAGAGATATGAAGTGTCTGAGATATGATAGAGGAGGTGAATTTATTTCCGATGAGTTCACTAACTTTTGTAATGAGAATGGAATCAAAAGACAAGTTTCTGTACCAAGGACACCACAGCAGAATGAGATTGCTGAAAGAAAGAACATATTAATTGTTGATTGTACTAGAAAATTGATGATTGAAAAGGAAGTTTCACAAACATACTGGAGAGAAGTAGTTAGCATAGCAGTCTACACACTAAACTGAGTACAATTGAAGAAAGATTTAAACAAAATACCTTATGAGCTATGGTATGGTAATACTCCCAATGTGAGCTATACTAGAATATTTGGAAGTAGATGTTATATTCTGAAAGATGATCAAAATGAAAAATTTGATTCAAAAAGTGATGAAGGAATATTTCTTGGATATTACACTAATAGTAAAGCTTACAAATGTTTGAACAAGTCAACTAACAAAATCATTGAGAGTGCAAATGTGAAAGTTGATGAATTTGCTGAGTTAAATGATGAAGACGACATGAAAAAACTAGAGGACTATAGTAGATTTGTTTACTGGGAAGAGCTTGGCACTATATCAATGCAGATGCCTAACGTCACCAAGAAACAAACTAACATTACCAGGAAACAAACTAATGTCATTGGGCAATAGGTAGCACAGACCAAGAATTAGGAAAATGCTAAAATAAAAGATCATGAACCTGAAGATAATGTAGATGCAAAAGAAGATGATGAAGGACCAATAATTGAACATGTACTTTCTAAATTAGTAAGAAGACACCGTCCACGAGATTAGATCATTGGAGATAAAAGAGAAAGCATATTGACAAGAAGTAAGTTTAGAGATGATACTTGTTTAATTTGTGAATTTGAGCCTAAGAAAGTTAGAGATGCATTAGAAAATGAAGAATGGTTTAATGCCATGAATGAAGAAATTGAGTAGATACAGAAAAATGAGACATGGACGTTAGTTTTGAGGCCGAGTGATAAAAATATCATTGAAACCAAATGGATTTTCAGAAAAAAATTGAATGAAGATGGGAATGTAATAAAAAATAAAGAAAGATTGGTTTGCAAAGGGTATGCACAAGAAGAAGGAATTGACTATGGAGAAAATTTTGCACCAGTTGCTAGACTTCATATGCATACACTGCATATAAAGGATTCAAGGTATATCAGATGGATGTAAAATCCACATTTTTGAATGGAATACTTGAAGAAGAGGTATACATTGAACAACCTGGGGGATTTAGCTATCCTGATCAGACACGCATGGTATGTAAGGTACATAAAGCTTTATATGGACTGAAGAAAGCACCAAGAGCATGGTATGAAAGACTGCATTATTATCTAATAAGTATTGGATTTATTGGAACTAGTGACAACAACAATTTGTATTTAAAAAGAGGAAATGATGATAAGATACTTATGGATGAAATATTTATTGATGATATCATATTTGGAGGTAATGATAACTTATGCACTTCATTTGCTAATGAAATGAGGAAAGAATTTGAGATGCTGATGTTTGGTCAGATCAAATGTTTTCCAGCATTGCAAATTTTAGAACAAATTGTAGGAATATACATTACTCAATCAAAATACATCAAGGAAGTACTGAAGACATTCAGAATGGAGGAATCAAAACCAGTCAGAACACATGGTGACATGATCCAAATTGAAAAAAGAGGACAAGACACTTGAGGTAAATCAAACCTTGTACAGATCTATGATTGGTAAATTGATGTATGTTGTACACACAAGACCAGATATAGCACACACAGTTGGAATAGTTGCAAGATTTTTTTCTACCCCTAGAGAGTCACATATGATAGTTGTTAAAAGAATTTTTAGATATTTCAAGAATACTAAGGATTATAGACTTTGGTATAAAAGATAAGGAAAATTTGAACTGAAAGTCTATACAGATGCTAATTGGGCTAGAAATATAGATGACTAAAAGAGAACTACTGGTGGAGCATTCTTTATAGGAGAAAGACTAGTTACTTGGATTAGCAAGAAGCAAGGATGCATATCATAGTCAACTGCAGAAGCAGAGTATGTTGCTGCTACTGCAAATTGTTCTAACATAGCATGGATAAAACAATTTTTGAAAGGAAAGAATGAGGAGATCACCAAACTAGTGATGATTTATTGTGATAACACAAGTGCTATAAATATTTCAAAGAATCTAGTGATACATGCAAAGACAAAACACATATCTATAAAGTATAACTACTTGAGGGAACAAGTACAAGAAAAATAAGTAATACTGGAATATGTACAATCAAAGGAATACCGAAGGATACATTTGAGTACTTGAGAAGTAGACTAGGGGTTCGTACCTTGTCTATTGGTAACTAAGAAGATTAGGAGGTTGCATCAACCTATTGAAATTAGAATATCATTCATGTTGATGCAAAGCTTAACTGGACCGAAAAAGAGATATCAGTACACAAAAGGGTACCTACTACACCAAAAATCAAGGATATTTCATTTGGCTACTGAAGAGATACATATTTATTTTTGGCATTGTTGTCAAAGGGAGAGAAATGATCAATGAAATATATATCCATCCAAGGGAGAAAAGAGAAAGGGAGAGACATATCTAATATACAGAGAGATTCAAGAGATGAAAAGACAAAACAACAAGGAGAGTCTACATAATGAATATTTTGTTTATACTGACACATATTATATTCAAGCTAGGGAGATCTACTAAATTTTTGTAGTTGTAGAACAAAAGTTTGGTATTTGTGACATTTTATATTGCATATTTCATAATTTTTTTGCCATCAAGTCCAAAGGAAGAGATTGATGAACTATACATTTTTATATGTTTGAAGTCATTTGTTGATATTTAATCGAGTTGCAGAAGTGATGATAAACATTATCAATTAATGTATTGTCATTGATGTCAACTTATTTGAGTATTATTATTGTGGAGAACATCTATTATGTATTGAAGATGTGGAACAAACAATGTTTATGTGGTCAAAAAAATGAAGAGTTCTATATACACCGAGTGACAGTGTAAACTAAGTAAAACATAGTGTATACTGAGCGCCAGTGTTAACCGAGAAAGGGATTACTGACACAACTATTGATTAAGCAATTAATTCAAACCAAGGCCGACTAAAATGCTAAGCTGGCAATTGATGATTTTGAGGTAACAAATAAATTTTTTTATTTTATCAAACGGTTATTAAAATTCAAGGAAGATCAGACGACAGAGATTGAAACATGTTTTTAACACAACTACCAAGGAAGGATCAAGCAGGAAAATGAACGATGGAGATTAAGCGGAAACATTTGAAGGATAAAAATTAAATAATACATGATATCTATATAAGAGACAAGAGATTAATTTGTGAGACACATACATGCACACAAATGCTAAAGCATACATGAAAAATTGATGCATGACTGATCAAACTGGCTAAAGACAGAACCGAGTGTAATTTTGCAGACATCGCCGAGCAAAATAAAGGAAAGAGGATTACCGAGAAAAACAAGTATGATATGAACTGAAGTGAACAAATTGATCAGAGGTATTATGTACTTAGAATAGATCTGAATATCTGCAAATCAGAGTTATATTTGAATCATATCATTGTTGTATCAGTTTAACCATTGTTATAGATAAATCTCTTAACCGAGTGGGTTAGTGAATCCTTATTAGAACATTCAGAGAATTTTAATTATTTTCTTGTTGACCCCATAGTGAATGCATGGTCAAGAGAGAAATGGTAGCTTTAAATCCTCTAACAAGGTCACATTTAAGAGTGTGCATTATAACCTTTAACAAGGTTGGCTCTTCACTGAGGTCACTTCAGAAGAGTGAAAATATTTTTGGGTTACCGGTCCTAGGTGGTTTTTCCCCTTAATTGGGTTTCCACATTAAAAATATATGTGTCAACATGTATGAATGTTGTGGATTGTTATTTTACTTTTTACTTTATTTTATTGACCTAGATTGGTAATCACAGTATTAATTTATTGATACTCGGTAGACAACTTAACAGTAAGTTTTTGAAATCATAGTTTATATTTCACCGAGCAGAGTTTTATATGATTGAATTTGTTTTGATATACATCTAGAGAAATTTGATACTGTACGATAATTTTGTGAGGGCACTGAGTCTAATTGACTTACCCCCCGTCTTAGTTATTCTAACAGAGGTAAGATCATTTCATGGCTTGGCTAGTTTCTACAGAAAGTTCATTAAGAATTTTAGTTCTATTTGTAATGCTATGACTGAGACTATGAGAGGAGATAAAAAGGATTTTAAGTAGACACATCGAATTGACAAGAGTTTTGAGACTTTGAAACAAAAGGTTGTCGAGTTACCTGTGTTAGCTTTACCTGATTTCAATAAGTTATTTCAAGTTGAGTGTGATGCAAGTGGTAATGCAATAGGATTTGTGTTCAGGCAAGAAGGTAAACCTGTTTCTTTCTTTATTGAGAAGTTGAACGATGCGAAAAGGAAGTATTATGTGTATGATCAATAGTTTATGTTGTTGTTCAAGCTTTGAAAAAGTAGAGACATTATTTGATTCCTAACGAGTTTGTGTTGTACACTGATCATAAAGCTTTGTAGTATTTGAGAAGTCAACATAAGTTGAATCAGAGACATATGAAGTGGGTTGACTATTTATAGAGTTTCACATTTTTTATCAAGCATAAGAGTGAAGTTACTAACTGAGTTGTAGATGCACTAAGAAGAAGACGTTCTTTGTTGACTGAGATGAAGGTTACAGTTCTTGGTTTTGATGCGATGAAGGAGTTGTATTATACAGACCCTGATTTTTTCTGAGGTGTGGTGAGAGTGCAGAGAACCAAATATATCAGAACAACCAAGAAATTTTGAGGAGTATTTCATCCAACAAGGTATGTTTTTCAAAGGAATTCAGTTGTGTATACCAAGAAGTTCCATGAGAATTAATTTGATTAAGGAAAAGCATTGTGGTGGATTGGCTAGACATTTTGGAATTGATAAGACAGTGAGTTTTCTTAAGGAAAAGTATTATTGGCCACATATGTAAAAGGATGTTCAAAATTTTGTAAGGAGTTGTAGAATTTGTCAAGTTGAAAAAGGAGTAAGTTAGAATACTACATTGTATACACATATTTATATTCCTTAGAAACCTTGGAGTGACATCAATATGGATTTTGTTCTTGGTTTACCTAAGACATCAAGAGGGTATGATTCCATAGTTGTTGTTGTGGATATATTTTATAAGATGGCACATTTCATACTATGTAAGAAGACACCAGATATTGTTCCTGTTGCTGAGATTGTCTTCAAAGAGGTCATAAAATTGCATGGATTACCGAGAAGTATTATCTATGACCGAGATAGTAGGTTTGTTGGTATTTTTTGGAGGACTTTGTGGAAAAAGATGGATACTAAGTTGAAGTTTATTTCTACATTCCATCCATAGACAAATGAACATACATAAGTTGTGAATAGAATCTTGGGTAATTTACTGAGATGTTTTGTTGGAGATAAGATGATTAATTGGGATATGGCATTGGCGCAAGCTGAGTTTGCATATAATAATTTTGTGAATAGGAGTATAGGAAAAGAACCTTTTGAGATTGTTACTATAATGCAGCCTCGAGGAGTATCATTTTTGAGGGATATTGTTGGTGAAGAAAAGAGAAGTGATGAAGGGGAAATATTTTCTGATTTTATGAAGTCTTTACATAAGGAAGTGAAGTTGAAGTAGGAATAAAGTAATCATAAATATAAGGAAAATGCTAACAAGTCTAGGAGACATCATATTTTTGAATTTGGTGATGAGGTGATGGTTCATTTGAAGAAGGGGAGATTTCCTGTTGGAACATATAGTAAGCTGAAAATGAAGAAGTTTCGTCCTTGTAGAATTTTTAGGAAGTTTGGTAGTGGTAATTCTTATGAAGTCAAGTTACCTGATGACATGGATATATCTCCTACATTCAATATTTCTAATTTGCATAAGTATCACAAGTTAGATGATGAAGTTGTTATACCAAATGATTATCCTAAGAAGTAGGTTGAAGAGGTTGAATAGATATTGGATCAGAGGATCAGTAAAAGAACAAGAGGAAAAGATTACTATGAATATTTAGTGAAGTGGAAGAATAGACCGGTTGAAGATGCTACATCGATTTCTCAATCTGAGTTGGATTCAACCCAGGTTGTGACATCTAAATGATTCAGGAGAATCATTTCTTTCAACCCTGAATGTCTTATGCAGGAGTATCATGGGTTTCCTTGCTAGCCTGATCATCTTTATTCATTCTGCCAGTAAGTGCCAACTTGCAGTTATTGACCAGCGTTCTTGTATGTGTCGAGTTGTCCAGTGTTGGCTGAGTGTTCTTGTATGTTTCAAGTTGTCCAGTGTTGGATGAGCGTTCTTTCATGTGCTGAGTGAACCTGATGTTTTCTGATACTTGGTTCTTCTTTGACTGAGTCTATCTATGATTTGTTATAGTTGCAGCTGACTTATGTATTTAATTTTGGGTTGTGCATTTAATATTAGGATATTGACTTGAGATTTATGCAGACTTGAGATTTATGGTCGGCCTTCTATTATGTAATGATCTAGAATCTTCTATAACCTACTTTGGCAAGTATAAATAGGGATGTCTGTGTGTAGGTTGGGGAGTGATTATAGCTAAGTAATTAGGGGCAAGTAGATGATATGGGAAGTTAGAAGTAGAAAAAGTATGGATTTTTTTTTAAATCTTGTTGGCCCTAACCTAGAAGGTCTCATAGTCGGGCATCTATGTTGTAATTGAATGAATCAATAAAGAAATTTGATGTTTCTTCTCTCCTTGGTGTCATTCTATGTGTTCTTTTCTTCCGTTGTGCTTACTCTACAAGGTGAATGGATAGTTGGGTGTGCCCTTGGCCCTAGCTATTCATGTACTTCCTTGTGCCAATCTCATAGTGAAAAAAGTTATTGTGGGTGCATGTATGATCCATTAAAGTCTTTGCTCCTGTAAAGGTGTGTCATGCCCAAAACTAGGGCAAAACACACACAATTTTTTTTTTAAAAGGCATATAAGTACGTACAACTATCAATGGTTGAGTTGGAAAGGTGATAGAAAAAGGAGTTAACCTTCAAATTACAAGGTGTAAACGCAAACTGAATAAGGGTCAAGCCACAAATTGATGCAGAATTGGGTATCAACTTGTTCCTTGGGTTATATGGATACTCAACTCAAGTAGATCTAACTCTGATTCCTTGCTTAGAATTATGCTGGTAGTAAGTGGTTATGGACATAGGTAGGTCAAGGTTGCCCTAATGCTTACTTAACAATACACCTAGATTACAATCTAATCCACTCAAGTCCAGTTTTGATTAACATTAACTACTAGCTCGGGTCCCATTAGATACATACTCTACTCCCAATCATTCATGAAACATCTAACAATTGACAAGATTAAAATTGAATAATAATTTCACTATATCAACAACTATCGATTAAAATTTCAAATCTAAGATCAATTCCGATTTCCTAACCTACTAAACATCATTAATAAAATTATTCTCCTATGATAAAGCACATGCATTCCTAATCCATCAATTCTTATCATACGACCTTAAATTAACCTTACATTTAGACATTTGAAATATCTCCTAATTCAACATTTAAATTTACTTTTAATTACAATTGAGTATAAACCCTAATCTCCTTGAATATAAGAGCAATATAATCCCCCTTTTATTTTGGTAATAAATTAACATTAAACATTAACTATATATCTAATCAACTGAGCAATTCGCCTCTCTAATTGACTAATCAATACTTTAGACAAATTTTTGATTTATTAAATCCACAAAAACTCTCCATGTTAAATTAACCTAAACAACTAAGGGTAAGTATCCATTTAAAAATAATGAGCTATTACATTGACAAAAGAGATTCCAATATCAATAAAAAATTAAGACATGATTAATACACTAAATGATTCTAATACCAAATTAAAATTAAAATTAAACACTAAGGTTTTATACCTAATATTACATACTACACCATTAAGTTAATTTAATGTGCAAAGAAACGCTACCAAAAAGAATTTAAAAATAAATATGAATAAGGGCCTAATAAACTAGCTTAACTATCAACTAACCTCTAACTAACTTATTAACTTATACATCTAACCTTCCATTAGCTTCTAACCCTAACTACCCACTAACAATAATCTAACCATTTATTTACAAACAAAACATTGCATGGGTTTCAAAATCTGCAATTAGGGGAGAGTATAGAGTGACATGACATACAGGGGGGCCCACCATACTACCTACAAACACTAACTTAATAATCTATCACTTATTACTATATATTATCCCCCTACCACAAGTCAAATTGAATTTGCAAGGGAAGGGGATCGAATTCCTATAAGGATGCAAGTGTAAGTTGAAGGAAAAATGAATGTTCTTAAGGGGGGCCGGGGGGCACCACCTATCCCATCCTCCCAAGCATAGAAATTTTGTATGGACTAAGGGGGAGCCAAAAAAGGTGGCGCAATTTTTAAGGGGAAGATGAATGGTAAAATCTGCATGGTCCACCAAACCAAGTACTTCATCCTCCAAGGCAATTTTGAAAGTAGTGGAGGGAGTTGACTTTGCAAGGGACATGACAGATAGTTTTAGGGAAGAGGACAACAAGGAGAAGGGAGCGCTTCCCAAGTAGTGCAGCCCTTTGATTAATATTTTTAAAATTGCACAAACAAATGCTTAAGCAAAAGAGTAAAATGGTTAGGGTGGGACCCACGGAAAGGTAAGAATTAAGGTGAGTTTAGCTAGGTAATAAGGATTTAATTTGCATGTTTAATTTACTGAGATATAATTTCAAATTTAATCTGAGGGAAGCCCATTTGGGAAAGGAATATTCTCTATGGTAAGAGAATATTTCCTTTCCCGTACAAATTCCAGAGAGCTTTTTATGCTATAAATCTGGAAAATGCTATGGGCTTTATTATAAGCTCTAACATTTTAGATTTGCTTGGTTCTTTTTTTTGTAGAAGATCATAGTGCATATTTAGGATTGATGTAATGAACAATATACAAGAGGGACCAGTAGTATTTACCAAATTTCATGATGACATGCTAACTAATAAAATTTATTGTTGATTTTCAAAGTTATTTCTCCTCCTCAAGAGTTGAGATCAAAATGCATATTTCTATTGAAGAAAGTTGAATCTAGGAGGTTTTCAAGATGCAAAATTTCTTAATATTGAAGGGAATGCAACTACAATATTGTTTTTCTCTTTCAATTTTGGTTATCCTTCTATTCATGGGTGGTTAACTTCTCTTCTTTTAAAAATTTAAATGCAACATTCAAGAACTAAGGATTTTATCTTTTACAACATGATAATCTTATAATCTACATTACAACATCTTCAAAATGATAAATTTATACAATGCTTGAATGGTACATATCATGTTTTACTTTAATAGATCATTACATAAGAAGGATATCTCTCTACATTTAGCTTGAGTAGCTTCAAGATTGAACATTACAACAATCAACAAAATAAATTTTAATACAAGAGTGACTATGCAACATTGAAGTTGCTTGCACATAACTACCCCCAAATAGGGATTTTTTTTCAAGCTTTTTGCACCATCTTATTGACTTAAAAAACCTGAAAATTTTATGAGGGATACCATGGGAAGCTCACCTCCCAACCAAGGCCTCAAGGAGGCCACCCTCAAGCTTGGAGAACCAAGGCTAAACAAAGTTTCACATCTAAAATTCTCACAACATTTTACATGCACAAAAACAACAATCAACTCCCATTCAAGGTTTCACAAATGAGTTTTACAAACCCATTGAAGAAGGGTGAAGGTGGGATTTTCTAAGGAGGAGAATGCCAATACAATTTCCAAATCTCTCAACAAGATTTTTCCATGCCTCTCCAAGGCTATATTGATAATGCTTCCATTTACACATTGGCTATTTCTATGCCAAAATAAAATATTTCCAACATGGCTTCATGGAGCCCATACTCCATGAATTTATCCCTCTTCTCCAAGAGAAGAGACTCTCACTACAATGGAGAGCCCAACTAACCCCTTCACCCAAGGCCACTTCTTCCCTTACCAAATGGTGAGTAATGCCTTCACTCCCATGAACAACACTCCCAATTCAAGAAAACAAAGGGTGATACAAAAAAAATCCAAAGGCATTCCCTCCCCAACACATGACAAAAAAATTTCCATATTAAAACACTACACAAGATTACACACATGAATCTCATATAAGATCTCATATTCATAAACCAATACATCAAATTTTCTTGCAACAAATCAAGCACCCCATGGCAAGAGAAACCAACCTCTCAATTGTGTTATGCCAAAATGAAACTTGAGAAGAGCCCAAATCCTTATCTTTTATCCTTCCAAAACCCTAATTGTCTCTAAAATTAGAGAGTGGGTGAACACCCACTAAGTCTCCCAAAACCTTCTAAAAAGACCTCCAAAAGTGCGCTCAAGAACTAAAAATGATGAGATATGACAACTAGCCTTTTTGTCTCCCCTTTTAATTGTGAGGTTAGCAAGGAGTGTGGAACAAGTTAGGTGCATAAAACCATCTCTATTTTCGCCACTTTTGAAAAGTGGGTATTTTGGAGAGTCATAATGGTGACCTAGGTTTCTCCCATAGGTAAAAACTAGCCCTAACCCAAGGTACCCCTCAGGGTTAACTAATTTTGGTCAAAAATACACTCTAGGGTCACTTTTAATCCCTCCAAAGCACCCCTAAGGTTCAAATCCGATTTCCAACATGATAGGACCCCTACAAGGCATCTATATGCAAGTGATTAATATAATGTCATATAAGATTAAGTGATTCTTTCCCAAGCCCTAAATGACATGTCACTATCCACATGGACAACACAAGTGTCAAGTGACACCAAACAAAATACACATCACATTCACAAATGACATGTCCAAATAACAACATAAGTTAAAACTATTAACACACATTTAGATTACATTTACAACAAGGGTCACATTACAATGAGGTTTCAACCCCTTATTGGATTAAACCTTGGCTTACTCAATTCACATGTGTTTAGCCCTGATTCTCCAAA
>MU226466.1:544237-624604 GCA_018584345.1 Thuja plicata
TCATACATAAATGTTGAAAACATAAGAATTCCTTAGTCACCATGACATAACATCCATAAAATAGTCAAGTCTAATCATAATTCAGTCTTCTCATCAATTCACTGATCTAAACATATATAATCAAAGTTGACCACCTGTTCTAGGTCTAATCCATATCAAAAGATAATCCACACAATATAATCATCATCATATCATAATATCATTAGTCCCTGTTGGGATAACAAAAAGTGTATCAATGTATCAAAACATAAAGTGTCAAGGTGTGATCAAACAATAAAGCTATGATGGGTCAAGGTGAGGCCTCACATCCTCCCCCACTAGGCATGAAATTCCTCCTAGAGTTAATCAAAAAGATATGGGTACTGAGATCTCATCTACGTTGCATCCTCCCATGAAGCCATGACCTCATCATAACAATCCCACTGGACCCTAACCTGGTCCATCTCTCAGCCTCGAAGTGCAAGGGTCCATTAGGCTATAATGTGAATGGGCTCCAATGCTAGCTACCCATCTGACTCCACCTGCAAGGCATCCCAATCTATAATGTGAGACTCATCATAAATATATTTTTGAAGCACAAATACATGAAACACATTGTGGATGCATGATAGGCTGGGTGGAAAGGCTAGATGGTAGGAAACTGGTCCTATGCTCTCTAATATCTCAAAAGGTCTAACAAAGCAAGGCACTAACTTAGATCCCTTTCCAAAATGGATTGGACTCTTATACGGGCGCACTCTCAAGAGGACCCTATCTCCAACCATATACTCATGATCAATCCTCTTCACATCTACATACTTCTGTCAATCCTGAGCCTCCCTAAGGCGTTGTCTAATCAAGACAACCTACTACTCCATATCCTTGACCAACTGAGGTCCAATGGATAATCTATCCTTGATCCTGTCCCAACTCAGTGAGGTCCTGCATGGTCTACCGTACAAGGCCTTATATGGTGGCATACCTATAGAAGAATGATGCCCATTATTATAGGCAAACTCGACCAGATGTAGGTATTCCTCCCACTTGACCTTATGGTCCATCACATACATGTGCAACATGTCCTCCAATACTTGGTTAACCCTCTCAGTCTAGCCATTTTTCTAAGGGTGATATGCTATACTAAAATTGAGCCTAGTTCCCAATGCTACCTGTAACTCTCTCCAAAAGGTTGATGTGAACAAGGAGTCTCTATCAAAGATGATCTTACAAGGAATGCCATAAATTTTGACAATATCTTGCAAAAATACCTGAGCTATGTCTCATGCTATGAATGTAGTATGCACGGGTGAGAAGTGGGCAACCTTGGGCAATTTTTCGACTATCACCAAGATAGCATCATGGTGGTGAGAAGACATAGGGAGACCAACAATGAAGTCCATAGATATAGTATCCCAGTTCCACTCAGCAATCTCATGTGGTTGCAAGAGCCCACCTGGATGACCATGCTCTGCCTTCACTCTCTGGCACTCAAGACATCTAGCAACAATGTTGGCAATCTGCAATCTCATACCCAGCCAATGGTACAACTGTCTCACATTGGCATGCAATTTCTTAACTCCCGGATGAGCTGCATAAGGTGCTCTATGAGCCTCAAGAATAATAAACTCCCGCAATTCACCTGTAGAAGGTACATAGATGCGTCCCCTATGACGTAGAAGTCCATCGGACTCCAAGGAATAATCTACAAATTTCCCCTCTAGGGGTCTCTAAGAATGGATAAACTAACAAACCTCCACATATAATCCATCCCCTGGCAAATGATGCAAAATGCGGTTCCTCAAATCTGTACTAGAAGCCATAGATGAGAGCTCATGTCACCTCCTACTCAAGGCATCTGCATCTACATTCTTCTTCCCCTTGATGTAATGAACATCAAAATCATACTCACACAAAAACTCCATCCATCTCCTCTGCCTAGCATTAAGATTGGGCTGTGTAAAGATATACTGTAGGCTCTGGTGATCTGAATGAAGCTCAAATTGATGACCTAGAAGGAAATGTCACCATCTCACTAAAGCATGAACCACCACTGTGAGTTCTAGGTCATGAGTAGGATAATTAAGTTCATGAGTCTTTAGCTTCCTAGACTCAAAAGCTACAAGATGACCCTCCTGCATAAGGACTGCTCCTAAACCATCCAATGAAGCATTAGTACATACCACAAAATCTGTCAAAGGATCTGGCACTACTAAAATTGATGCACTAGTGAGGGCTCTCTTGAGCTCCTCAAAAGCTCTCTCACACTTCTCTGTCCATTCATACCTTTTCCCCTTTCTCTGAAGGGAGGTGATGGGATGAGCCACTCTAGAAAATCCTGCCATGAAGCGTCTGTAATATCCTGCTAAGCCCATAAAACTCCTGACCTCAGTGACACTGTTGGGTGTTGGCCAATCCATAATAGCTCTAATCTTTGATGGGTCTACAAAGATCCCATCGCCAGATATAACATGATCGAGATAATGCACCTCAAGTCTAAAGAAGGCACACTTTGACATGCTGCCATATAACTGATTCTCTCTCAAATGTTGTAGAACCTATCTCAGATGCTCCTTATGCTCCTCCTCATTGCGAGAATATATCAGAATATCATCGAGGAATATTATCACAATTTATCCAAAAATGTATGAAATACTCCATTCATGAGGCTCATGAACACAGCTGGAGCATTCATGAGGCCAAATGGCACTACTGTGAACTCATAGTGACCATACCTCATGCAAAATGTAGTCTTGTAGATATCACTTTCCACAATCTGTAAATGATGGTATCCTGACTTTAGATCTACCTTCAAGAACACTCGAGCACCCTGCAACTAATCAAATAGATCATCGATCTTGGGGTGTGGGTATCAGTTCTTAATTGTTACTTTATTCAGCTGCTGATAATCAATGCACAATCGAAGTGACCCATCCTTCTTCTTCACAAAAATCACAGGTGAACCCCAAGGTGATACACTAGGTCGAACATGCCCTTTCTCCAATAGCTCTTCTAACTGAATCTTGAGCTCATCAAGCTCATGTGTGGTCATCCTATAGGGTGCTATAAATACTGGCTCAGCTCCGGGTACAAGATCTATGTGAAAATCAACTGCCCTAGGTGGGGGCATGCTAGGTAGCTCAGTAGGAAATACATCCACAAACTCCTGAAGAATAGGATAATCCTCAAGTGAAGGCTCTCCTCATGAACCCTCCTCTCTATCACTAATGGTGATGGAAAATAACTGACATCCCTTTCGCACGCACCGCCTAAGATGCATAGCGGAAATGATGCGAAGGGATACAGGTCTTTGTACCCCAAATATCACCATAGAAATGTCATGATCATCAACACACTCAACCCTCTTCTGATGAAAATCCACCTTGGTGCTGTGGGCACATAGCCAATCCATTCCAAGGACTACATCATAAGAGCCTAGAGGGGTAATGCAGAGATTAGTCATCATGATAAGGTCTCCAATCTGAATCTGACATCCGCAAACTAAGGAACTAACAAAGACTCTAGCTCCCAAAGCTAACTTAACCTCCCAACCGACATCCTATCTAACTGCCACCAGCCTGGAACGCTCCACTACATAGGGAGATATAAAGGAGTCTATGGATCCTGAATTAAATAAGATAGAAACAATGATACCCTGAATCATACCTGCGGCCTCAATGACCGTGGCCTGGTTCTCGGCCTAGCAGTTATCAACCACTACAAAAACTCTATGAGATCTACCCATATCTCCAACTGTAGGCTCTGAGGTAACCCCTCTCTGACCATTGGCTAACTATCCCTATGGGCACTCTCTTTCTAAATGACTCATACCACCACAAGTGTAACATGGCCCATGAGTCTAAATCTGCACTCCCTGTGTCCTAGGCTGCTGTGACCCTTCGATCCTGCTAGAACCATTGTATCCACCCCTAGAGGACTGCTGAGTCCTAGCTGACTATGTCTAAGGGGTCTATGTCCTATGATCCTATCTAGGGCCCTGAGACTGCCCTGCTTGGGCTTAGAGCCCAGATAACCCTGTGACTGCCTCCCTCTATTGGGAATCCTACTGGGATCTCTGCTGTTGAGACTGTTGACCCTTAAAGGATCCTACTAAGTGATTCTATTTCCCTTTCCAAGAGGGTCTCTACTATCCTAACTACTAGGAAGAGGATTTTCGGTGCTGGGATCGATCTGAACACTCCTATCTAATATGGATCTCCTTGGCTACAAGTGTCATCTCAATTGCCCCTCTAAATGTGGTAGGGAATGCTAGGCGTACTGTGCTCTGAAGAGACATATTAAGTCCCTTAATGAAATGGTGAATACGTAGTTTCTCATCCTTCATGTAATCAACATATGGAAGGAGATCGAGAAACCGACTCTCATACTAGTTCACCGTGAGGCCTCTCTACTGGAGATCGTGGAACTCCTCTATCTGTCTCTATCTAAAATTCTCGGAGAGATATCTCTCATAGAAATGGGCCTCAAAAGTCTCCCAAGTGAGTGTGTCAATACTCACTCCACCAATGGACACCTCCTTCTCCCACCAAGTGGAAGCCTTCTCCTGTAGGAGATGAACTGCTAGTCATGCTTTTAGATTACTCCCATAAGGGCACAATCCAAAACATCACTGTAAACTCTGTAACCAAGCCTCTAATACTGACCCATTAGTGGATCCCAAAAATAGGGGTGGATGGAGTCATAATAACTCTCAGATCTCATCTCCAGCATCTCTAGGGGGTCTCTCCTTGGCACGTAACTCATGCTCGCATGGTATAACCACCCAAACTGACTCACCCTCCTGATCATCATGACCCTAAATAGATCTGGGTGGAGGAATCCTACTCCTCTCTCTGCTAACTACTCTCTCATTCTTTGAAACATGTGCTTCCCCTTCAGGAACCTGCTGCTACACTACGGGTGGTAGTCTCTACTGAATCACCCCAATCAAATTTTGGAGAATATCCATAATATCCTAGTTAGGGTTCAGAGGTGGTGGTGGTGGTGGTGGTGGAGGTGTTGGAGGTGGATCCTCCTACCCTGCCCCTATACGGGGAGCTCTACGACCTCTGCCTTGTCAGTTAGCTCGAGTGACCATAGGCATCCTACACAATGATTTAAGTTTAGAGTGAGTGAAACGTAATGGGTTAGGTTCCTTGTGTTGAAACACTAGCTCTAATTTCCTTGTGCCAATCTCATAGTGAAAAAATTTACTGCAGATGCATGTATGATCCATTAAAGCCTTTGCTCCTATGAAAGTGTTTGCAATTGCTTTACCATGGGGGCATACACTTCTCTCCTTGTTACACATTTTTTTTCTATTAATAATATAGAATCAACTGTTTACAAGTATGAGAAAAATGAGAAGTAATCTAACTGTACTAGACCTATAGAATTTATTATTTAAAGCTCTATGTTATAGAATATACAATAAGAATATGGTCTGATGCCAAAAAAGCTATACAAAATTACATCCAAGTTGGACATATAAAAAAAAAAAATTATATCCTTAGTGAATCAGACTCAATCAATTTCATTACTTTGTTTGTGCTCATCAGCTCCCTATTGCTCATTATTTTTCTCTGTACTAGCTTGTACCTGGAGTGTTTCCATTCTTGTAAGATGTCTCTTCAATCCTGCTATCTCCCATTAGTGGATTTGGAGGGCTAAGCCCATCGATATAAGACCTATTTCCATTGTTTTTATTGACATATGGTAGAGGAAGTACATCATTGATGGTAGTGGAGCTTTGAATGTCTTTTGAGAATAGTATCATGGCCCCTTCATCTATCAACCTCTATAATCTTTCTTTGGAAACTTGTATAGTCTTTGTTACCTGTTTCAAGATGGAAAAATGTGTGAGTTTTGGATTAAACTCAATGAGATCCCTCTTCTTAGATTGGAAGATATCATCTTTTCTCTGCCTCCAAATGAGCCATAAGACTTCAGTGGTGAAGTTCAGCCAAAAATCATTAAGTTTACTATCAAAAGCATCAACATAACCAACCAAAAATTCATGCCAAGACAGACCTTGCTTATGATTCCAACATACTTTATTACCAAAAAAATAGACTAGCTGTTACCAGCCCACTAACAATAAAAGAACATGTTCATAAGTTTCAACACAGTTGCAAACAAAGAAAAAAATGAGATTTTTGACACCTTGGAAAACAAAATAGCCAATAGCATGTTTTTCCAAAATAAAAATCCATTTAAAGAAAATCTTCTTAGGTTCAACATGAGCATGCCATAAAAACTCAAAGACTATATGTCATTTCTTGCAAGACCAATTCAGAACTCGGGCTTGGTTGATATGACCAAAGATACAATCATTGTTATTAAGGAGCAAGTATAAAAGCTTTCAAGAGGAGTTACCAAAAAGAGTGCCATCCATCCACTTAATGTGTTCCAAGTTTTGAGAAGCATAAATACAATTTTTAGGAAACCAGTTACCCATCGATTTTGTAATGAGAGTGTAGGTTTTTTTCTGAGAGGAAGGAATGTTGAACTTGCTACTCAACTCTGCCCAGGTGAGCATTCTGAAATTCTCTAGTATATCACTAATGAAGGATATGCCTTTTTTATGCCAACTTTTGGCAGAGCAGCACTTTGTAAGAGCAAGAGGTTTATTATGAGGTATAATCCCCACCATATAGATCTGTCCAAAACTGAATAGTAAGGGTTCTTCCCAATCGCATGTCTAGAACATAGGAATTTTCTGACATGTCCCCATGCTTTCCACAATGCAGAAAAGAATTTAGAACCTGAGACCTTCACCTCAAATTCCCCCAGTAATATATCAATAAAGGGTACATTGTTCCAAGATTTGCCCCTTATAATGGTGGCATTGGCAACATTGTTTCTAATAAGTATTTTCCAAGTCTCATTACCTGTAACTACTTTGATGACCCATTTGGATGCCAAGACCATACCTTTCTTTTTGAGATCTTTAATCCCCAATCCACCCTGTGACTTTGGGGTGCAACACTAGTCCCATTTGACATTGTGCCTTTTCCTGTTGCCAATGCCATCTGATCACAGAACATCTCTAAGGATCTTTCCAACTTGTTATTTTGGTAGGTGGAAAACAACCATGTTGAAGCATAATATATAGTATGGGATCCCAATACATTTTGTACCACTTGCACCCTACCTGCTAAGGATAACATGTGGGTTTTCCATTTCAAATGTTTCTTCTCAATTTTCCTGAAGATCCAATTCCACATATTATTTACAGAAGGATCAAGGGAAAATGGTATGCGCAGGTATCTGACAATTGAATTGGGTCCATACCATTGCCACCCTTTAAGACTGAGTCAAGAAGGAGGGGTGTTATTCCATCCAAGGATAACATATTTATGAGGAGAAATTTTAGCTCCAAAAGATGTACAAAATAGTTGGATTCTAGTGACCACTCTGTCAAAGTTTTGTTCTAAGAGGTCCACAAAAAGTGCAGTGTCATCAGAAAACTATTCAATGAACAAGTTGTCATTATTAGGCAGGGAGATACCTTTGATGGGAGGTCAAAACTTAGAGGCTTTCAAGATATAGAATAGTGCATCAGTAGCAATCACATAAAGGGCATGAGAAAGAGGGCATCCTTTCCTGATGGATCTAGCAAGGGGAATGGGTTTTGAGATTTCTTTATTCACCTCAATAACAATATTAGAATATTTCTATAGAACTTTAACCCGTCTGCAAAAAAAATATGGAAACCCCAACTTCTCTAACATAACCAGTACAAAGTGTCATTCAATCCTGTCATATGCCTTTTCAAAATCAAGAAGTATCATAGCAGCATTCTATTTATTGTCCTTGGCCCAGTGCATAGCCTCCCAACTAGTGATAAGATTTTCAAGAATATACCTACCCTTTATGAAAATTGTTTGAGTGATTGAAATAATATCATTAAGGAATTCAAAGACCCTCTTAGCCAATAATTTAGCTAGCACTTTATATGACATGTTTAAAAGGGTGATTGGTCTCCAATTCTTAACTTGGCTTTTGTCTCCTTCTTTAGGGAGGAGTTTAAGTAATCCTCTATTGACATTACTCCCCAAAGTCCCCATATCAAAGGCATATCTGTATAGATTAAAGAGTTCAACTGAGATCCACTCTTTATTAGCTTTTTAGAATTCAATAGGTAGGCCATCAATTTCGGGGATTTTCCATTGGCCAGAGCCCTAATGGCATCCTCAATTTCTTGAATGGAAATTTACTTGCTTAACTTGCTATATTGTTCTTTGTTAATTTTCCTTGGGAAGATACTAGTGCATTGTGCCATACAAAGGAAATTTCCTTCATTGTGTTTAGAACTGAATATTTTTTATAAAATTCCATAAATATATGCATAATAGTATTACTATCACTACTAAATCCATCTTCTGTCTGTATACCACTAATAAATTCTCTGGTCTATTTTTCTAATAATGTTAAAGAAGTTTTTTGTGCCTGTATCTCCTTCTTTAATCCAATTGGCCTTAGCTCTAATATTTTTTCCCTGAATTTTATATTTTTTTATGGATCTCAATTGTCCCTTAGTATCAATCAAATCTTTTTTTAGGCTCACTTTGTCTCCCTTTTATTGTATCTCCTTTTCAATATTGATAAGTCTGGAATTGAGATTCTTCCCCTTAACATTTATAAATTTAGCCTCTTTAGTTCCAATGGTTTGAGAGGTAGTTCTCCATGCCTTGACAAGCTTATCCCATTTAGTAATAGGTGTGCAATCTGCAAACAAGAATTTGAAAAACGATAGTCACCATCCTCAATGTGCCCAAGTGATCCTCATTGCCAAGTAAGGAGGTATTGAGCTTGAAGAGTTGTCTCTTAGGGCGAGTCTTGGGTTGGTATACTATGTTTTTGAGGGTGATACAAGCACTAATGGGGAGTGATAAGACATGATAGTAGGAGAGACTCCAATGGGGTAATGTCCTTGGTTATGGATCAAACCAATGTTAAGAAAATTAATATAGAGTCTGTCAAGTGTGCAATTAATTCTGAATTTTTTTCTCTGATTATTGCACCAAGTAAACTAAATGCCATCACTGTTACCTCTAAGACCCTCCACGGGATCATAAATAGCAAAGTGTCTCTTGAACCTAGCCCAAAAGAAATATTCATTACATTTCCAATCAAATTTTTCACCTCCTGATTTATCCCTAGGAGATTCAATCATGTTGAAATCCCCAACAAAGGCCCATGCAGCCTCAGGTAAGTTGGTAGTCAGACATTCTGAAAATTTAGCCCTATCTCTATAATCATTAGGAGCATAGATGTTGCAGACTCCTATTGTTTTGACATTGTTGTTCAAGGTGATCCAAGGAGCCCTGTTACATGGTGATATCCCATGGGCTATGATTTTGTCACTCCAAAAGGGATTGATTAATGTTGCTAGACCCCATTTGCCTCTATCATGTCTTGAATATAGGCATTTGGAGCTGTCACATACAAGTTTTAGTACATTAAAGGCTTGATATCCAGTGAATTTGATCTCTTGTAGACAAATTATATCCTTACTTGGAAGGTTGTTTCACCATCTTCTAACAATGTATTTTTTGTCAGGCATTTACATACCTCTCACATTCTAACTATGAATTTGTATCTTCATCATTTACCAATTAAAGGTGTTGTATTCCTACATAGTCTATTGAGGCACTTAGGGATGTCATTTACCTTAACTTTATTGCTTCTATCATTTTTTTTTAGACTATTGTTCCTTTCATATGTATTCCTTTTTTTCTTCTTAGTAATGACTTCAGTGAACCCCTCCTCCATACACTCAGTCTCAGTATTAGGTTCCTTTTCTAAAAAAATTTCATTGTCTATTGTTGAAAGAATGGAGACATCTGAGGCATTCTTTTGTTCTAGAGATATCTTAGGTTTGTGGGCCTCTTTATATTTTTTAGCCCCTGCATTAATTCTAGACAGCGCAATTTGTTGGGCATTTTTATGACTGGAATTATCTTCATTAACTTTCTCTCTAGGCACGGGGATATACTCGGGAATAGAAAAATTCCTCTCGAGGGGTTCAGAGGGAGGTGTAGAATCAGGTCTCACTTCATATTCCTCATCAAACAGAGGATTGTTTAAAGTAACAAAGGTGTCAGCTTGAGTATCAATAGTAGCCCTATCAACTTTAGGGTTTGGTTGATTACCATTAATGTTACCAGAATGAAAATATTTTTGTATGTTTTTTAGCAACGGGCAATCCTTTTTGGTGTGACCATTCAACTTACAATGGAAACATGCACCAATATCACCAAGTTTAGATATATCCCATTTGTAAATTTCTCCATCAAATTTTATGGAAATGTTATCAAGGAAGGTAACCACCGGGGTGGGAGCCAAAAGAATGCGGGCACTAAGGTGAGGGAGGGCAACCTTAGTGTCCTCAATTTGAAAAATAGAGCCCAAAGGCTTTAACATATGAGGTAAGAAAGACCAAAATTCTAATTGAATACCCTTAAGTTCCACCCAAAAGGGAGAGTCTTGAGAAATAAATTTTTCATGGTTTCCTTTGGGAGACCATGGTAGGGCTCTAAACATGGTCTTCCCAACATTCCAAAAACTCTTATTTAACTCCTTTTCTTGCATAGCATGGTTTTTAAAAAAGACCACAAACAATAACTTCTATATCATTCTGCTAAAACTTACAAAATTGCCGAGATTCTTGCCCCAAAAATTGTTTATCCGATCATCATGAAATTTTCATGCAGGAAGAAATTTAACATCCATGCAAACAAAGAAGACTGAAATATTTGTAAGCCTTGTTTATTCCTCCTTAATAGCATTCAACATGTCCTCATTTGGTGACAGAGAAAGGGTATTACCAACAAGATTAGGGGTCTTACTTTCTCCTCCAATAGAATTTTAGGGACTAACTGACTCAAAACTATCTCCTTGTCAATTTCCATCAATTTTGGGTTGCTCTCCTCTGCCTCCCACATCCTTCCCAATTGAAATATTTTCAAAAAAGTAGATTCTGGGCATTTAGATGCAGACCCGTCTACAACCACTGCCTTATATGAAGGTTTGTATCCTCTAAAGTCACGAGCACCCCAACCATCATCATTTCTCAAATCAGGATTATTATGCCTATCTTTGGAATGATTACCATTATCCACACAACTGTTGGGGTGTGTATCTTTTACATCATTGGCCATACATGCAACACAAGCCTCGAAAAAGAAGGATCAAGCCTTAAAAAAGAAACCAGACAGAGAGAAAACAATAAGAAAAAATTGAATGAAGAAAAACCAAACATAATTGGGGCAACAAAACAAAAAAGAGGAATAAAAGACCAGCCCAAAAAAAACTCAAAGAGACCACCGAGATTCTGCAAGGTGGGCAAATCTCCAGAGCTCACGTGGGGAAGGTGTCCACTTGCAGAGCCCTCAAGAACTTCTTTTGCAGATTTCAACCAAGATTTTCTCCTTGTTACACATTTTGCACATGCACACAATGATTATATGTGATCTCTCATACAGATGGCTAAAGAGACAATGCTTTCCTTACATTCATCTTTACATTATGATGCCCATGTGCATTATTCAATGGACCCCTTAATGGAGACAATGCTTTCCTTAAGGACCGATCTTCCTTTTCTTGATCCCTTTAGATACAATGATTTCCTTAGGACTTATCGCCTTTTCTGAATCCCTTAATGGAGCCAATTATTTCCTTAAGGACTAATCCCCTTTTTTTTGATGGGTTGGCTACCATAACACAACTTGCTAGAATATCAATGCCATATTTTGCAGTAGAGCTTTCCCTTTGCATGATCCATAGTAAGGCTCTCTCTCTCTCTCTCTCTCTCTCTCTCTCTCTCTCTCTCTCTCTCTCTCTCTCTCTCTCTCTCTCTCTCTCTCTCGTGATGCCTCTTTTATCTTGGTTTTAGATTTGATGAGGACTTAAGTCACTTGGGGATTGATGTTTCTTTGTCCCCTTTACCATGATAAGATTTTCCTTATGCATTGACATACTTTTACTGTGAACATGATTTTGTCTCATACTCCAGCTAAAGTGGGGGATAAATGTATTTTCCTAAAAATTTAGCACCCATAATTAGATTCTTTATTAGGCCCCATTTTGATGGTTTTGAGGTCTTAAAGTCTGTTATGCTTGATCCTAGAAACCTAATTTTTCTCCTCACGCATATTTTCACCCATCTCGACACCTAATCCAATTTTGGGGTCATTCTCCTAGTACAAAACATTTTAAATATTCTATCCTTGCACTTTTTGGCCCAAATTTGGCTCAGAGCCCAATGTCTGGATTTTAGTTGTAAATTTAGTCCCATGGTCAGCTTGGCTTATTTTTGAATCCTAAAATGATGGATTGAGAACATAAACACCCTATATTTCCTCATTTTGGCATCCATTATTATGAAATCAGGTTCAATTGTTATCATGTAGCATTCAAGCAATCAAGAACAATTGGGCAATTAGATTCAAGATTTGAAGGCAAGCATCCAAGATCTAGTTTCTTTGAGTCTCTAATTCTTCAAGTCAATTCATTTCCAAGGAAATATTCTCCAATTTAAGAAAGTTCCTCTCTCATGATGGAAAAGTAGAGGATTTATCAATTAATAAAGGAGATCCTTCCTTCCATCTACATTCATTCTCCTTCATTGCAAGTAATTATCAAGCATATTTACATACAAGATCTAGGAGTGGCGTTCATAGATCCATGTATTTATGAGAACATCCTTGATTTATTTATACATTACAAGGTCAAATATTTGGATTTCAAGAACATTAAATAATCTTCATGGGTATGAGTGATTCCTACATCCGTCCATGAGGGTTTATGCAAGGTTCAAATTAAACATTTACCTTTTTAGATACTTTCCTTTATGCAATTTTAATTTATTTTCAAGGTTGATTCCTAAACAGGGGTTTGACCAAGGCAAAACCATTTTACCCAACCTTTTTCCCATTTTTTCTGTGCAAGAATAGGTTACAAAGATGTTAGACAAAATATGGGAAGATCAGGAATTTTCAAAAGATCCTTGAAAGTTTTAGGGAAAAACACCTGGAACAAAACATTTGAATCATTTTGTTCCTAGGTAGAGAACGTTTGAAATGTTTTGTACCCTACAAATTGGGGTCAAATTTCACCTACAAGTTAGTTCTTCTTTCTAAGATCTCATTTCTATACATTATAGGTTTCTGGCAGTTTATATCAGCTTGTTATTTATAAGTTTTCATCTACTTTCCCACTTTGTCTTCTATATTGCATCTTTTTTATCTTTTCCATTTTCAACAATTCTATATTTAGAAAAGGATCATTGTCCCATTCAACAATAGGTATCTTCTTGAGCCTAGTTGGGCATCTTCCTTCTGAATGTGCAATTTTGAAAAGATGTAAGCAACACCCCATTTTCCTTTTCTTCCCCTTTTTATATTGTTTAATATTATATTCTTCTATTTATAGAAAAAATTATTTTAATGTTCCACTAAGAGAAAGGATTCTATTGAAAACTAGATATATTAAAATCCCTTTTTCATGGTCTTGGGACTAATTTACAAAACAAAAATCTAATAAATTTCAACACTTCCATATATAAAAGGCAAAGAATGTGTCATATGAAGAAAGGTGAGAGGATTTTGAGATGACATCTTCACAAGCATATTAAGAGGACACTTTTGTTGGAATTTACCTCAATATAATTCAAAAAATAAACGCTTTATTAAGAAAGGATATTTCATGACTAACCAAGCTTGAGAGAAATAAAATGTTGACTTCATTTTTGATATATCTAGACAAATATTTGACATTTTCCTTCTCTAGTTACATCCTCACTCATTTATGGCATTCACTTTTTGATGTTATTGGTTGTCTTTCATGCATCACTTATAAATACTTGCACTTTTTATCTCTTTTAAAGAGGGTTTTTCTTCCAAGAGGTTTTCAAATTTACATTTCTAATGATAGTTTTAATTATATAACTGTATATGGGGAAATTGAAATACCCCACAACATAGGAAGGAATAATACCAAGATTCCACCATGAAAGGAGGCCTGATTAACACAATGTGTAACCTTCACAAAGGGGACAATTGCTTGGATTAACTTCTTCCTTTCCCTACAAGAGGGGATTGAAACTAATATGCAAAGGAAATTGACAAAAATAAAGTGACAAAAATAAGAAATGAAGTTAACTTAAATTTAAAATACAAACCTGAAGACCTACTAGAAGTCTGTGTTAGAATCTAGAACAATTCAGGGTTTGAGAGTAGAATTTGAGATTTGCAAAACCCAAAAAATACAATGAGGGGCTATGACAATGTGGAGGGTGGATGATGACATGAGGAAAATACACCTAGGACTAGGCCAACCTCAGCCTAGTCCAAGACCATAAAACTAAATTGGAACTCGGTGTCTAGCACTAGAACTATTAGATCGCAAACAAGAAATATATTTCAACTATCAGGGGTAGGTCGACTTCAGTCTACACCTAACTGTTGATAGAACAAATAATGAATCTTGGTTTTGTGATCTTCTTCCAAAAGGGTATTTGGATTTGTACTTCAATCTATCCTTATGAAACCTACAAGTCTTGAAAAAGGGTGTGTGTGGGTATCTATATAGGGTTTTTACATAGTCAACCCCTCATTTTGGTGATTTCCACCTCCACTAATAGTCGTTAGGAAATATTTTTGTGTGTGTAGTGCCCATGAATATAGAATAAAAATATAGAATTGTATGTAAGATGACATGATCTAACCCTAGAGAGTGAAATCCTAACATGTAAATGTAAATGTGTATATAAATATGAAGCAACAATGCATAGATCTAAAAATAACATCGAAATCATACCAATCCTCTAAGGTTGAAGTACTTCAAGCCACCTTCATAATCCTTTTTCTACCCCATGTTGATTTCTTGAATACTTGAATGCTTGATTGGGAGAAGAATGCAAAGTGATTAACTCTCTTGATTCAATGGATGTTTCCAAGCTTTCTTGTTTCCACCTTGCAATTTCACTATTTAAAATTGGGGTGTCCATAAAAGATTGTATAATAATTCTTATCTTTATCAAATGAAGCATTTGAGTGTGAATTTATAGTGATTTTAGGATTACACCCTTCAAGGGCCGACTACACAAGGTGGGAAGCCTTGAAATTTGAAATGGGTCTGGGATCCCAAAATGGTTGTGCCTTAGGGAGAGGCTAACCTTTCCTAGTCCCCAGGGGTATGCCAACCTCAAAATACCCCTCAAGAGTAGGCCAACCTTGGCCTATTCCTTGGAGGCACAATCTTCTAGAATTATCCTGAGATTGCAAATAACAGTGAGTTTGGGGTTGGAGAAAGAGATGAGCGGAAAAAAAAAAGTTTTAGGACGAAAAAACACTTTGAAAGGGGAGATGAAAAAGGAGGACACTTTGTGGTTAGGTCTTACCTTGATATTTTCACCAAAGAAGAGGGAAATAAAAGGGTATTTTCTAGATCCTACCCTTATTTCTCCTAGGAGAGAGAAAAGAAACAAGCCTAATGCATCCTAAATGCAAGTGTACCATGAAATCACACAAAATTGGTTCTAAAACATCACTAAATTGAAGTTCTTGCAATTTAGGATGATACATTTAGCCCACAGTTTAGTGGTACATGACACTACATGCATATGCAAGCTAAAGTAAGAAAATATTTACTAAAGATAAAGGATATAGCCAAGTCCACAATGCATAGAGATTGCTAGAAACTGTTAGTAACTGTATCTTGTAAAACACTATTAGTGATAGTCAAAACCACCTAGGACTTACAAAGGAATGATTCTATGAAGTTCATAGGTAGCTATATCCCCCCTATTTCAGCTTGATAATTTCAGAAAGGTGAAACAGGGAGACATGTGTACCATGACAAACTAGAAATCCAAAGTGATGAGAAATACCTTTCCAAAACCATCTAGGAAGTTTCCTAAACTTTCCTAAATGAATTCTGGGAGAAATATTACTAAATCATGATTCTAAGGCCTATAACAACATCATAATTGGAGTTACCTAGATCAAGTTATGATGAAATGATTGAATGTATATTCTAAATGCATGTGAAAACTAAAAAAGGGGTGTGATTAACTCGCCCAGTAAGATTTGTGTGTCTTATTGTGAACCACACAAAAAAGCATGCTAAAAAAGAAGATGGCATTGAACAGTCTAGCAAGTTTGTGTGAATGCTAGTCAAACCATCGAGTATTCACCCTCAAGAAACTACATTTCCAAAAGAGAAATCCATAAAATTTAATCTGGGCATAAGGATATGTGTGTCCTTAATGGATAAAAAATGAAAATGCAAGGATCATGCCTTCTAGATTATTAGAAATCCAAGAAGTGATACAAAGGAGAGGATTGAATAGTCTAATAGGTTTGTGTGTCTGATAGTCAATCCCATAAAAACTATGTGCCTTCTGGTGGATTTTCTTGTGTGTGCACATGAGGATAGGTTAAATGATCTAGAAAATTGTGTTATGTTAGTAAACCAATCCTTAAAAAGGGAGAGTAACTGGCCCCAACACATTGTGTTATGCTGCTATACTCTATCTATATTCAGGAACAACATATACGTTTAATAAAAAAGAGAAACAAGGATGAAGTATCATTCAAGATCAAGAAAATATCCACAAGAAACACCCAGTCCAAGTGGAAGAGGTCAAAAAGATCCTACAAGCCATGGAAGAGATGAATGCAGAGGGATATCATGCAATAAATGAAAAATTAATCCTTGTGAAGGATGACACACTGTTCAGTTTCCAAGGTGAGGGATTTATCTATCATGGAAACCCAATTGCAAATAATGAAAAAGTTTACAGTCGATGACGTGTATCCATAATGTAAACCAACATTTATATGTATGATTGCATGTCACATGATAATAGATACCGCTTAACCAAGGGAAAGGTGGACTCATAAGAGAATGAAAGAGAGATTGAGAAGATTCCCTTGCCCCCCAAGTGCAGGAAAAAGGGTAAAGGGGACCTATTATGTCACTCACAACACTATTTATGAAAATGAGCCCCCAAGGAGTAGGCTAATAATATGAAATAGTGTGGAGCATCAAAATAGGGACTTAGCTGTTATTTAGAAAAAGAAGGATTGAAATACAACTCATTGTGACATGATATATGAATAACCTAACTATCAATGAGTTTTTTAATTTTATAATGTAAAGCTTAACATTCATTAGTAGAGTGATCATTATATCAGTGATACATGAAAAAATAAGTCATAAGGTCTCGACTATGTTTCTTTTTACGTTTAGGTCTAGTAATCACCTTAGAACATAGAAGTTTAGGCAAAATCATTTCTTGATCGAAGGCAGATGTTGAAGAAGTGTTAGATAATGTTGGAGAGGGTGTGGACAAGGGAGGAAAATCAAAGCCACATGCTTCTATAGGTTTCTTATTATGCTCAAAAATTTGTTACACACATCCTAAATCATGTTTTGAAGTGTCATCTATGATGGTTTTAACATTAACTATTTGTGACTTCTTATAAGGATTAAATCCTAATCTGTAAGAATTCTCATGCCCATATTTCCTAAGGGAACTTGAATTCCTTGTTCCTATTTACCACATCCATGGCCATTGAATAAATTTTTTCTAGTAAATGATAACTAGGATCATAACAAGAAATCATATCAGACATAGTCAATGGAGCTTCATTAGTCACTATGTCATCACAACTACATTTAATAAGACCATGATGGATGGAAGCAGCGACAAATTTTTTATGAATGTTATTAGAAAGAGAAGATCTCTGAGACTTAGATTGTATGAATTTAAGGTCTAAGACTTTATATTATCCAATAAAAGTGGGTGTGCAATCTAAAGATCCCCAATCTTCATCTAAAAGAGAACTAGAGAAAGGAGGATCATCATTAGAAACAAGAGTATCATTGGATTTAGTATTCAAACAATGATTTAGTTTATCATCTGCATGAAGAGTGTACATCACATTGTCATAAATAAATTTGACTTTTTGATGCAGAGTTGAAGGAACAACATGCATATTATGTAACCAAGGTCTTCCCAAAAGAAGGTTATAATTAAGAGGTCCAGGCATCACATGAATAGGAGTATCCAAAATGACCAAACCTACTTTAATAGGTAAAGTAATGATGCCTAAGGTTTCCTTAGAAATATTATCAAAGCCTTGTATAGGAATGTTATCACGTTTAATAGTTGAAATATTGGCTTTAATTTCTTTGAGAATGTACATACTCTAAACATTAAGCCCAAACCCATTATCAATTAAGGTCCTATGAATGAGGTTACCATTGATAAGGATAGATACCATAAGAGAATCATATTGATCTTGAACTAGTTTTGGAGGTAAATCATCTTGAGTAAATACAATTTGAGGAACGCTAGGCATAGCATGCATACATTCCAAAAAGGAAATGATATTATCACTATTAGGTAGAGAAGGTAGAAGAGTTGATAAAGCCTTTTGGAAAGCTTCATGATAGGTAAGTGAAGTTTGAAGAAGTTCCCATAAATAGATCTTCACAAGAGTAGCGCATAATTTTTTAACCAAATCATACTCCTTTCCAAAGGAAGTAAGAAATATAGGTACTGAAGGAAGCATGGGTTGAGAATTTGGTAAAGGATTTAGAATAATAGGTTGAGGGTTATTCAATGTATGATAGGTACAAGCTACCAAATCGTTATCATTGAAAAAATCTAAAGGATCTTTAGGTTGGTCTTCACAATTATGATAGGCTTTTCCTAAGTACTTTGAGGATTATATCCTTTAACCTAATCACAGGTGTAGTTAAATTTTGAGGAAATCCATTGATAGTTATCGTAGGCTTGTTTACTATCACAGCTTGAGCATGAATATTACCAACATTAACTTGGTCAAGATCCTTATTTTTCATAGAATTATTGCTAGAGGGGGGAGCACTAAGGTAATTAAGAATGAAATGATCCTCTTCTTCCAAGTCATCCTTAGAAGAGGGATTAGTGGTATCATTGAGTTCTTCAACTGTAGAAGGAGTGTTGAATGAAGGTAAGGTGATATTAAGAAAAATGTTTATAATGTCCTCCTCTTTCTCTAAAATATCCTCACAAGGTGAATATGTTTTAGGAGAAGGGTCACTATCATATATGAATGTGTCATCTATAGAGTGGGTAGGATAAATGTAAACTAATATCTACTTCTAGAGGAGGGGAATAATCCTTGTTCTTAACTAGGGGATCATAAAGAGAAGGAATATTGTGTTCAAAAAGGGAAACTTTAGGAGGTGAATAATCATGACCTAAAATCGCTTCATAAGGGAGAGAGTAATAAATATCCATATACAAGGGTTCATCCCAAATAGGAGAATCATCAAGGGTAGGCTCATCTCTATGAATGAAGCACACTGTAGATGAGTAATAATCATGGCTCACTAAATATTGATCCCTAAGGGGATGAGATAGAAGGATAGATAAAGGATTTATCTCTTGTATCAAAATGTTTTCATAGGAGGAATGCATTTTAGGAGAAGGATCAACATTTTCTTTCAAGATCTCACCATCTGGAGGGAGATTCTTTGAAGAAATGGACTCTTCTTGCACTAAATTGTTTCCAGTTATGGTATTGGTATTAGGAGACATATTAGCATGACAATAAAGAAGCAGACTATCATCATATGCATGAAAAGAAATTTTTTAAAATTCATGAAGGAAACTTGAAATTGAACTAGAGAAGGATGATAACAACTCCATTAAAAAATGCCTTAAATGAAATGTTTTTGTATTTTTCTTGAATAAATAATATGCAAGAACATAAAAAAAAAAACTATTCTATCATGCAGGAAAGGAAAAGAAATGTTTTTTTTCTTTTTCAATATAAATGCAAAAGCTAACTTAACCACAACAAAAGGAATATAAGGCATGTAAGGTACAGGTTCACCAAAATATATATGGTGAACTCAAACAGATAATGTAAAGACCATTCAACTATCAAATCAAAAGGTAATATGCATGAAAGTGTTGGGTTCACCAAAATGTATATGCAGAAATTGGAATACCTCATAATATAGGAAGGAAGAATACTAAGATTCCACCACCAAAGGAGGCCCGATTAACAAAAAAATAAGTGATAATGCGTAACCTTCATAAAGGGGAAATTGATTGGATTAACTTCTTCATTTCCCTACAAGAGGGGATTGAAACTAATATGTAGAGGAAATCTATGAAAATAAAGTGATGAAAATAAGAAATAAAGTTAAATTACCTTGAAAATACAAACCTGAAGAGCTACTTGAAGACTATGTCAGAATCTGGAATAATTTGAGGTTCAGGAGAAGAAAACTGAGATTTGCAAAAACCCATAAACTTGGGAGCCTCAAGGATATGCTAAATTGGAGGGTCTATGATGACCTGGAGGGTGGATGGTGACATGCATTAAATCCACCTAGGACTAGGTTGATCTCAGCCTTGTCGAGGACTAGAAAACTAAACTAAAACTCTATCTGGCACTAGAACTTTCAGATCTGCAAACAATAATTGTATCTCTACTATCTAGGCTAGGTCGACTTCATCCTGCACCTGACTATTGGAAAAACAAAAAATGAATCTCAGATCTATAATATTATTCCAAAGTGGTATCTAAATCTGTACTTCAATATATCCTTCCTAAACCTGCAAATCTGAAAAAGGGTGTGTGTGGGTGGCTACATAGCAGTTTACCTTAGTCAATACCCCATTTTGGTGATTTCCATTTCCACAAATAGACATTAGGAAATATTGTTGCGTGTTTAGTGCCCGTGAATCTAGAATACAAATCTAGAATGTATAGAGAAATGTATGTAAGATGCCAAGATCTAACCCTAGAGAGTGAAACCAATACAAATGTAAATGTGTATGTAAAAATGAAGCAACAATGCATAGTGTACACCTCCTTTTCATGATCCGTGATTCCCATGCTTTCCAAGGGCAAGGGTTAGTAGCAAAGGTTTCACAAATGATATTAATCAAGTACACAATAACTACTAAAATGGATAACCTGATATGTAATCAATAAAATGTACAAGAGAAAGGAAAACAAAAAAATGCAAACCCCACGATGCTTGAAGCTTCTATTGTTTCTCTCTACTCCTGAAATGCTATTATTGATGCTCAGTATTGGTGGGACAATGTCTATGACTTGAGAAGTGTTGATAATTTGCTAATTGAAATGGGTGTGTGATCATAATATGGCTTGAATGCTAGAACCAAACGGACATAGTAATGGCGCACGAGAGCTTGAAATCCTGGATCCTTCAAATGGTTATGAAAGGTTTATTATATAGGAATTGGGGATGAAATGAATGGTTGAGATCAATCCCAGAGATAGGGAGATGAACGGTTGAGATCAAAGGGAACTAGAGAAGCCATCAGTAAACTCCACCTCTTCAATTTGTAAAGAGGAGACAGAGTTTGGTTGACTGAAGAGATAATTCTGAGTTACCTTTTTGAACTAAAGAGGTGGATGAAGTTACCCATGTGGACTGGAGAGATGGGTGGAGTAACCCATTTGATCTTATTGGAGTTATCTCTTTGAAGATAAATGAATATTTAATCCATTTATTTAATTAAAGTTTTCAACATGTGAGATAATTATATTCTTTTTTATTTAGAATTGCTTTATTGAATGAAATTAAATTAATTTAATTGGAAGAATTTAATTAGTAAGTTTAAATATTTGAATTTCAACTATAGGAAATTGAATGTAATTAATTAATTAATGGTAATTAATCAATTAAGGTTAATTAATTAAATAAAATTAATTTTGGGAATTTGATTAGATGATTTAGGGAATGAATTTAGAGGAAAATAGATGATTAATTAATGATTAAAAACCCATTAATTAATAGATGAAAATTAGTATTTTTAATGTAAAGTCGCAAGCCTGTCCATTTTTGGTTGTCTACACATAGTTCTAAAAATAATATGGAAATAATACCAAGCCCCCAAGGGTGAAGTACTCCAAGCCACCATCACAGTCCATTTGCTAGCCCATTTTGATGTCTTGAATACTTGAAAGCTTGATTGGGAGAAGAATATAAAGTGAATAATTCTCTTGCTTCAATGGATGTTTCCAAGCCTTCTTGTTTCCACCTTGCAATTGCACTATATCAAATTGGGATGTCTATACAAGCTTGTATCATCATTATTATCATTATCAAGTGAATAATTTAAGTGTGAATTTATAGTGATTTTAAGATTACACCCCGCAAGGGTCGACTGCACAAGGCGGGAAGCCTTGAAATTTGAAATGGGTCTGGGATCCTGAAAGGGCTATGCCTTAGGGCTAGGATGACCTCAGCCTAGTCCCCAAGGGTAGGCTGACCTCTACATAACCCTCAGGGGTAGGCCAACCTTGACCTAGTCCTTGGAGCCACATTCTTCTAGAATTTTTCTGGGATTGCAAATAATAGTCAGTTTGGGGTTGGAGAAAGAGATGAGCAGAAAAGAGCAATTTTGAGATTTAAAAAAGCACTTTAAAAGAGGAGATGAAAAAGGAGGACACCTTGTGGTTAGGTCCTACCTTGATCTTTGCACCAAAGAAGAGGTAAATAAAAGGGAATTTGCTAGATCCTACCCTTATTTGTCCTAGGAGAGAGAAGAGAAACAAGTCCAATGCATCCTAAATTCAAGTGTACCATGCAATCAAAATAAATGGGCACTAAACCATCACTAAATTGAAGTGCTTCCAATTTAGGATGATACAATCACAAGACTAGACTAATTGAAGAGATAACTCAAACTGATTAACAAATGACTAGTTGCATGACAAAATACATTGACAAGTTATTTTAATTTATTGGCAAACGATTGAATAGATTAGATAGAAGACTGAATTGATTGGAAGGTTGAACTAATAGTCAGCGACAGTTAGGGAGGTGAGACTAGAAGACTTAATTAGCATTAACCAATTTAAAGAATTATTTGACTATGCATTAGGAGAAAATAAATAAAATATTAATTTATTTATTTTAGAATAATTAGTTTTCTTTTGGAAGAGTGAATAATTAAATGAATTAAATAATCGATTTAATTATAGAAGAGGTAGTAAATTGATAAAATAATTAAAATAATTATTTAATTGTGGGTGACAAGAAAATAAAAGGTTAATTTAATTAAATAATAAAGAGCATTTAATTAAAACTGAGAAAGGGTATTGATTAAACAATAAAATCATGTAATTAATATTTAGAGGAAAATTAGATAATTAAATAATTCAAATTATTTAAGTATGGCTAGTGGATGGAAAATTTAAATTTTAAATTTGAACTAGAGGAAAGACACACATTAATTAAATAATAAAGACACTTTAATTAATTAGAATGAATATTAGTAGAAATGTCATTTGTATGTGATGGGACAATCTTAGGTGTCTGCAAGTTTAACACTACACAAGAGTGCAATGTGTGCAAATGCGTGTTAACTAGCTTAAGCATGCGAATGAGGAATTAGGCCTCTTTCCTTTCATTAATTTGAGGAGAGTGGACCACTTGGCTCAATGTCACTTTTGATTGAAAAGGATTGGGCGTAAGTTGAATCCGATCACTCCTTGATTGAGTTGAAAATGAACTATTGAAAGATATGAATTGAATGCTATATATTGTAGACACCTAAAATTGACCAGGTGTCTCTTAATCATCCAAATTTGCAAATCTCATCCAATTGCCCTAAATCTCATCAAAAATGCATTAAAATAGATTAAAATTAAATTAAATGGACATTTATCAAGGAAATTGGACAAAATCAATTAAAATCAAAGGATTAAATAATAATCAAATCAAATAATCAAATTCAAGCCTAAGAGGGATCAATCAAATTATATAATTGATTTTAATCAATTAATTGTATAGTTTTTAAAAAATCCAACCCATTCACCCATACATGGATAAAATTAATTAAATGATTGAATTAAATAATTCTTAATTTCTTTCAACTCAAATTGGTCAACCAATGAGAGTTGAGGATCTTGTATTCTTGTCCCACCCTTTGAGGACAACCATTTAAATGGTCCCCCCATTTGAAACCATTTGAGGGATCAAACTCAACCAAACATTAACCCATGGTTCATTCACTCTACCCCCTACCCTTGGGAATTTGCTATAAATACAAGCCATTTTCTATGCATTTGATATCCTAAAAATTCATATGCAAAGCATCCTTATTATAGGCAATTTGAGAGCATAGTGAGCATTTGCATAGCATTTTTGAGCATTTCTGAGAAGAATTTGTTGATTTGAGAGCATGAATCATGAGCATTTGAGTTGAAAACACACACATCTTTGAGCATTTGAGCTAGATTAATCATTTCATATCAATTTTTTGCATTCTAGGATTGTCCTTGAGAGAGATTAAGGCTGAGAGCTCTCTTAACAAAGCTTAGATAGGGAACCATGAGATGTCATGGATTTAATTGCAATTCTTAGATTAAAATTGTATTTTCTTTCCATAGAATTGTTGTTATTGATCCTAATTTCATGAAGGTGTAATTTCTCACACACAAATGGCACCCACCGTGGGGCTTTAGGCCTCATTTCTATCATTTTTATCTTAAAATTTTGTGTGTTTTGCATCATTTTCTTGTCATTTTGTAGAAAATAGGAGAAGAGTCACCTATGAGAAATTTAGAGCCGCCTATGAACAGTCAAGAGTTGCGTACAAAATTTTTCTTTTCTGTCTTTTATTCTTAGGCCACGTGTGATTTAAAGTGTGTCGCCTGGATCCATAAAGCACTGCCTGTCAGCAACTAAAGACCGCCTGTGACCTTCCAAGAGCCGCGTACTATCAACATTTAACCGTACTTTGCACATTCTGTGCTGCCTGTGGTTTTTCTTTGGCCACCTATGGAATTTATAGAGCCGCTTCTTAAGATTTAATAGCCGCTTTCAAAGTTTTAATTTACACTTGCTAACAGTTAAAAGTCGCTTAATAGTTGTTAAATGCCACATAGAGATTTTTGCTTTGAATCAAGTTTTTAATGATTTGCTCACTGTTTTAATTCTCTGTGTTTTTCATTGCTGCAGATGAAAAATCATCTGAAAGTGAAGAAACTAGAGAAAAGAGTTACAAGGCCTAGCAAAGAGGTAAGAGCACAAACTAAACATGCTAAAGAAATTCATGCTTCCAATCTTTTAGAAAGTTTAAAAGAAGAGGAGAATTTGTATGATCATTACATTAAAGTTTTCTTTGCATACAAAAGGAAATTCCCTACTCTTTGAGTAATTTTCATTTCTAGTTCTTTAAATCTTGATAAGGAAAAATTTTGATCAAAAGAACGTAGGAGTGAATTGTTAATTTGATTTGCAAGTTTTTCTTGACTTTGTCTCTATTGTGTTGACTAACTTGTTGTAGGAGCCAGACTGGGAACGATCGCCACTAGGTGAGTTAAAAAAAAAAAGCAAATATATCAAAAATGCACCTAGCCTTTGCTAGCTTCAAAAACAAGGTATTTCTCTAATCAATCTTGCACTTGCTTAAATTGTGGCTTTCATTTAAATCTAGTTTAATTAGAAAAACTTCTATTTTGTCCAAATTGAACAAGCATTAGGCATATGCTCTTCACTTTTTGAAGTGAATCAAAAATCCAAACATGTAAATTCAATTTGGTAGAAAGAAAGGGATAAGGAATTAACCAAACACTTCAATGTTAAGAACCCCCTTGTCAAGGGGTTGAAAAAGAACAAGCGTTCTTGAGGTGTTTTGAATAAGGAAAAACAATAGGGATATGCTCTTCACTCTTTGAGTGAATCAAATTCCCAAACTTGTTGAACCGAATTTGATTTCTTGTTTTCTATACATGCTAGATAAATTAGAGCTTTAGAAGGCCTACCTCCTGAGAATTCCTTTACGAAGGCAGTGAGAGGGAATGACCCAAAGTGGGAGATAATCACTTTTTCCATGATATCATCCAACCCACTATAAAAAAATGCACTTTACCTTAATCAAAAAGTGACTAAATCTTGTGCAAGTCATCCTCACTTCCTCAAGTAGTCCTTCGGGATTGTGCAAAATCATACTTTCATGCATGTGGGAAGCCCGCAAGGGGGTAAAGGAACTTGGTAAGATTTAGAACGGAGGTGAATTAAAACCTTGTTAAATAGCAAGCCTGCCTTTCTAGAGCCATTGTTAAAAGCCAAAATTGTTTGAATCTAGGTAGATTGTTTGGAAGATTTTCTTGTGTATACCCGTAAAAACATTCGAGAACATACACTTTTAGTGTTGTTTTAGGAATATGGTGCAAACTTGATGTGTGTGCTAAGTTTGTATTTGATTTTCACACAAGAATCCTCTGTAACAAGTCTGATCAGAATTATTAAACTTTTAAAAATTCAAAAACTTGAAAATTTCAACCCTGATCAGCAAAGCGCTGCGTATAAACAATTTAGGGCCGCTTACAAATAATTATGGGCCGCCTGCAACTTCAAAACACCGCTTACAAACTTTCAACAGCCGTGTAATCCACTAGAAAATGCTTCTTGTCAACAGTTGAAAACCACCTATCAACAGGAAAATGCCACCTGCCTACGAACTGTAGAGTGCCGCATACAACAATTCCAGTAACCGTGTTCAAACCTTTAAAAGCTGCCTACACACAGGCAAGAGCTGCCCAGAAACAAAGAAGGGAAAATAGTGGATTTATACTAAGGGTTTGAAAATAAAAAAATTACATTTTTGGATACCCTTTTGGATGTTTTACCTCCGTGTATACTCAGTTGGATCAGAATCTGCCATTATTGGACATTTTACAAATCATCCATGGATTAATCATTTAAGTGAGATAAAAGCCTAAGATTTTCATTTGATTTATGTTCATGCCAGCCTTTACACGATCTCATTACATTAAGGCTACCCTACAACCAAATGGATCTTATCTAAGGCAAGAGTGTCCTTTTTCGGGTGTTCCTTTTAGTTCTTTAAGACCTTTACAGGAACCCATCAAGGAAATAGAACCAACAATGTCCTTTTCCTTTGGCAACATGGATCCCAACCAAATCAATCATGTTAATAAGGACACTAATAATAATGGAGGGGGAAATATTGATCCTGACAACCAAGGATCCAATAACAATACCAATGGAGGAGGAAATGGTGACCCTAACAGTGAAGGGTTAAAAAATACCAATCTTGGAGGAGGAAATGGGGACCCTAACAACCAAGGGTTGAAAAATAATAAAAATGGGGGAAACATTGACCCTAATGATGAAGAAGCTACTAATGAAAAGGTTAATGAAGCAATGCAAAGTCCCCTCTTCATGAAATTTATGGAAAAAGTATTGGAAAAAGACAAGGAAAAGTACTTTCTAGACCTAGCACAAATAGGTCTCAAACTTCCCCGTGACTATGATGTCAACAAAATCAAACAAAAATAAGCTGAGGCTAATCCCATTGACATCATGAATAAGCAATTCCAACTCTTTCAAATGCAATTGGACACAATGAAACAAAATGGGATTCCTAAACCCTTTTCTATAGAAGCTTGTGTCCTTTTCCCTTTGATAAGACATTAATCATGGTTCCATTTCCAACTAATGCTATCTTTCCCAAATATGAAAAATATGAAGGAACAACTAATCCTCAAGATCACTTAAGGGAATTCTGTGCCTTAATTATAGATTTCATGCATGACATGACTTACCTAATGAGGTTATTCCCTAGAAGTTTGGGAGGTATGGCAATGGATTGATTTTCAAAGTTACCCTCGGACATTCGAACCTTTGAAGAATTGGCCTCTAAGTTTGTAACTCATTACTCTTATAATATCAAACATGAGATTACAATGCTTAATTTATGTAATACCAAGAAAAGGGAAGGAGAGGGATTCCTACTTTTCCTACAATGATGGAGAGCGGTATTTTCTTGATACCCTCAAAGTGTACCCAAAAATGAGAAGATGGATATCTTTGTGAATAACTTGAATCATGAAATGAACTATCAATTGAGGCTACAATGTCCTAGGAAATTTCTAGATATAATTGAGAATGGGGTAACAACTGAAGAAGTGTTGGTTAAAAGTGGAGAAATCAAACTTTACAAGGATAACAAGAATAACAACAACAACAAGACCTCCAACACTAATCTAAATCGCAATACCTCTAACAACAACCGGTTTTGGATGAGAAATAACAACAATAAAGGAGTGCTCAATGATGGAGTGGTAGAGGAAAATACTTTAAAGGCCACCCCTTTCAATCTCACTAAAAATTCAGTCCAATCCAATAATGTGAATCAAGCACCCAAAGTGCCCTTTAACAACAATAACACAAATAACAACTTTGGGAATAATCAAGGGGCTTACAAGCCTAAACCTTTCTTTGCACCTACATCCAAGAGGACTTTCACTAGTTTGGGTGAACCATTGGAAAATGAATTAAGGACATTTGGTACAAGATCTTATTGACAATGGTGTGATAAAAGTAGAAGGCCCTCAAACTAATGAAGATCACATGACCTTTAAGACTCCTTTCTATAAGCATGAAAAAGGAGAATCTTCCAATTCCAACAATGGAGGAAACAATGGGAACAATGCAAGAGGCAATAATAATATTAACTTTTCCCATACCTATGATAGTACTATCAATGCTATATCCGTCCATGAGAGTAATATCAATGTTGTGGTGATCAAAGATCAACCTAAAGTAGAATCCTCTAATGCCATCACAAGGGGGCAAGCCTCCAAGGTGATCCTACAAGGGGGTACTCCTATTATTATTGGCCCTAAAACACCAACTATTTTGGCTAAACAAACACCACCTACAACAAAGCCTTATAGTTTGGTGGAACAATTACAAAAGACTCCAGCCCAAATATCAATTTTGAAGTTGGTGAAATTATCTCCTAATCACAAGGAGATCTTGGAAAAAGCCTTGGTTGAGACCACCGTTCCCATAAACTTGGAAGAAGAAAAATTTCAGAACATGGTAGGATATCTCATAGCCCCTCATTGTCTTTCATTTTCCGAGCAAGATGATATGTCTATCACACATCCTCAAAACTTACCCTTTCATATAGAGGTATTAATTCAAAGACATAGGGTCAAGAGAGTTCTCATAGATGGGGGAGCTGGTCTTAATATTTGCACTTTAAACCTTGTCAAGTCATTAGGGTTAACCGAATCATCCATTGACCCTAAAAAGAAAATCACCATTAAGGCTTATGATGAGGAGGAAAGATCTCCAAAGGGTATGATTATTCTACTAATTCAAGTGGGACCCATAAAAAAGGATACCATATGTCAAGTCCTTGATATGAAATTGACTTACAATATCCTACTAGGAAGGCCATGGATACATGAAATGCAAGTGGTACCTTCTACATATCACCAATGCATAAAGTTTCCACACATGGGGGAGGAGATCATGATTGGAGGAGATTAAAATCCTTTCCAATATTGTAATTCTTTAAATCCAAGTCATGAATTGTACATTGCTCACAATAGGGAAGGAATTATCGATGATATTACCATGAAGGAAGCCAAAGAGGAAAGTTCACAACCAACATCAAATGTTACATCAACTTCTAACCCTACTCAAACTAACTCAACTATATCAACTAAGGGAAAAGAAAAGATGAGTTATGAGGGTTCAAATTCAAATGATAATTCAGTCAAGACTTCAACATTGAGAATGGAAACTTTGATACCCACTAAGGAAGAAAGAGAACAAGCTAAGAAAGACCATTATCAAAAGATAAGTGACACGATGAACCGATTTGAGAAACAATGTAAAATTCACTCAATAGGGTTAGGGGAATATTATGTTTCCCTCTTTGATTTACCTACATCTCCAAGGACACATGGGAAGCCATCCAAAGATCATCAACCCCACAAATATAATTCTCATTTTGTGAGAGAATGTGACAAACAAGAAATGGAAAAAGAGGATAATGAAGTATTACAATGGATTTATAAAGAGGAGGATAATTCAGCTAATCCCATGGAAAGGGTGAAATATATCAACATCCAAACTAATCAATATGGAAAAGGATTTGATATCATGAAGAAAATGGGATATAAGGGAAGAGGACCCTTAGGAGTTTGACATAGAGGGTTGTTAGAACCTATTGAACTAATTTGGAGACCCAAAGAAGAGAAAGTCGGCATAGGTTTTCAACATAAGGGAGAAAGTTCAAGTCCCATGCATGATTTTCGTGCACATATCCACATGGTAGGTTTCAAAAGTGAAGATGATTCTAGGGATTATGAGTGGGATTCTTTTTCTATAGAATCTTGTCATGACATAGAGGTTGATACCATTCACACTTATGCAACTCCTCTTAAAATTGAAACTCAAGAACACGTGACTCAAGGTTTGACTTCTACTCAAACATCAAGTGAACCTCAACCACCTAATGTAGAACAAGAACCTGTTTACACTCAATGGGTAGGTGAACCTTGGGTACCTTCGTGGGTGGGAGATTCTAACCTAGTGTTTAATCCACATGATTTCTTTCCCATGGAAATCTCAGAGGACTCTAGTGAAGAGGATTTTGATCCTTCTTCCATGGACCATCTTGAAGAAGCACATGTCATATACCTTGATGATACAATGTATGAACCCTCCAATGAAGTCATGTCCTTAAGTCCTTCAAATGATAACTCATCCAATGAATCCTTGTCCTTGATGCATCTCGAACTTATTGATTGGGATCTTTATGAGCCAAATGACTTACTATACTTCTCAAATGACAATGCAATGGCCTTATACCTCAATGTGGTTGAACCAAATTATTCCATCAATGAATTCACTCCAGACATGATGATAGGGGCAGGTGTGCAACCTCTTAATCCAAAAAATGAAAAGAAAAAATACAAAAAAATGAGAAGGTCTAGTGGTGAAAACCACCATGTGGCAGTGCTAGACCCAAAAAAAGTAAAAATAAAGGATGTTTCTGAAGGTGAAAACCCAACTGTGGCACCTAAGGAAGAGAGGTTGGACACCTTACCAGCACATGAGGATGAAATATCACCTCTACTTATTGAACCTATAGAAAAGGTTAACATTGGTACCGAAGTGGATCCTAAATTTATTCACTTGGCAACATCATTGAGTCCCTTGGAGAGGAAAGAGTTCATCGAATTCTTTCAAGAAAAAAAAATCAAATTTGCATGGTCATATTCTGACATGCCCGGATTGGATCCAAGCTTCATAATGCATCATTTGAATGTGAAACCCAAAGTTAAACCCGTCAAGCAGAAGTTGAGAAAAATGCATCCACATGTAGCCCTTTTAGTCAAAGCAGAGTTGGAAAAATTACTCAAGGTGGGATTTATAAGAGTAATTACCTATGCCAAATGGATCTCCAATATTGTACTAGTTACCAAGCATGATAAATCCATAAAGGGTTTGCACGGATTTCAGAGATTTAAAGCTTACTTGCCCAAAAGATGACTTTCCATTACCTAGCATTAATGCTATTGTGGATCTAAGTGCGGGTCATTCTATGTTTTCACTTATGGATGGATTTAGTGGGTATAATAAAATTTGCATTGCACCTAAGGATCAAGAGAAGACAGTCTTTACATGCCCATGGGGTACTTTTTGTTGGAACATAATGCCCTTCGGTCTTAAAAATGTCAGAGCCACTTAAAGAGAAATGACTACCATTTTTCATGACATGATGCACACCTTTCTAGAAGATTATGTGGATGACATTCTAGCTAATTCACATGAAAGAAAAGATCATTTACCCATACTTGAAAATATTTTTACAAGGCTAGAATAATTCAAAGTGAGACTCAACCCAAAGAAGTGTGCTTTTGGGGTACAATCTGGAAAACTCCTAGGGTACATTGTTTCTCCAAAAGGCATTGAAGTAGATCCTAAAAAAGTACAAGAAATAATGGATATGGACATTCCAAAGAATATTAGTCAAATGAGATAACTTCAAGGGAGGCTTCAATCTATAAGGAGGTTCATTTCTCAATTGGTAGAAAAATGCCATTCTTTCAAAAGGTTACTACACAAGGATACCATCTTTACATGGGATGAGGAATGTGATAAAGCCTTTACATTGTTGAAAACATACTTGATGAATCCACCCATCTTGATGTCACCTATTCAAGGCAAACCTTTATTACTCTATATTTCAGCCACGGAAAAATCTTTAGGATTTTTATTTGTGCAAGAGGATAATGAAGGAAAAGAAAGGGCTATCTACTACTTGAGTAGAAATTTGATCAAATATGAATTAAACTATAGCTTCATGGAAAGGGCTTGCCTAGCAGTGGTATTTGCCTCTCAAAAGTTAAGACATTATATGTTGATGCATAAGGTGAAACTTAGCCAAAATTGACCCATTGAAATATTTACTTAGCAAAACAGCCCTAACTAGAAGGATTGCAAAGTGGGTGATGGTACTTAGTGAAGTTGACATTGAATATGTTGATAGGAAAGCAATCAAAGGTCAAATTATTGCAGATCAATTGGTTGATTATCCTCAAGAATCCACACATCCAATTCAAGTGGAATTTCCTAATTTTGAGATTGTTAATGTGGAAGCTAAAACATGGAGTTTATACTTTGATGGATCTTATACCCAAAATGGTAGCAAAGCAGGCATTCTTTTGATTACTCCTCAAGGTTACACAATTCTAAAATCTTACAAGTTATTGTTCCCTTGCACAAACAACATTGTAGAGTATGAAGCTTTGGTCATAGGTATCAAGATTTCCTTAGAATGGAATGTCACAAAATTACAAGTCTATGGGGACTCTCAATTAGTTATCAATAAATTCAATAATGAATATGCTACAAGGATGAAAAATTGATTCCTTACAAGAAATTGGTGGATGATTGGAAAAAGTAATTTGCTTTGATTACTTTTGAAAAAATCCCACATGACAAGAATAGAGCAGTAGATGCAATGACTACCTTGGCATCTTTACTTCAAATGCCTGATCAAAATGAAAGGTATGAGTTCTTGGTGGAAGAATTGGTTAAACTAGCATTTGACCTACCTGATACCCAAATTATTTCCCTTTTAAATGGACATGACTCACCATGGTATGGACCTATTTATGCCTACCTAAAAGACCAAACCTTACCTATAGACCAAACACGTGCCCAAAAGCAAAATTTCATAAGACAAGTGGCTCATTATACCATCCTTTCTGACACATTGTATCGTAAGGGTATTGACAGAACGCTCCTTAGATGTCTAGAGGAAGATGAATCAAAATTAGCTTTAAAAGATGTCCATGAGGGGATTTGTGGGTCACATTCAAGTGGTTTAAACCTAGCTAAGAAAATCCTATGCATGGGGTACTTTTGGAAAACCTTAGAAAGAGATGCTTGTCAGTTTGTCAAAGTTTGTGCAAAATGTCAATACCATGGAGACATGATCCATGCACTAGCACAAGAGTTACACCCATTGGTCACACCATGACCATTCTAACAATGGGGTTTGATTTGATTGGTATGATTTATCCACCTTCTTCAAATGGACACAAGTACATTCTCACTGCAACAGAGTACTTCACTAAATGGGTTGAGGTCGTCCCTTTAACAACTGCAATAGGGAAGAAAATTTCTATGTTCATCCTTAATCATATCATTCGCAGATATGACATTCCTCATGCCATCATTACGGATAATGGAAAACAATTTAAAAACAAGGATGTAGATGAACTTTGTGACACATTCCATATTACTCACCACTCTTCATCCATTTACTATCCTCAAGGTAATGGACAAGCAGAAGCTACCAAAAAAAATATCCTCTAAATTTGAAAAAGATCGGTTGGTAAATTAGGAAGAGATTGGCACCTTCAAATCAATCCGTCATTATGGGCCTATATAACAAGCATTCGCACCTTGACAGGAGCTACACCTTTTTCATTTGTTTATGGGGCTGAAGTTGTTCTACGTTTAGAAGTTGAAATACCATCCTTAGGAGTGTCATTACATGGATTGATTACAGATGAGGATTATAGAGTGGCCCAACTTCAACAATTGGAGGTGTTGGAGGAACACCAAACTCAAGCTTATGATCATTTGAAAGTATATCAGAATCGAATTTCAAGGAACTATAAAAAGCATATTAAACCCAGAACCTTTCAAGTGGGAGATCTAGTGTTGGGAGAAAATCCAAAAAATTAGGTTGAGAGAGAAAAGAAAGGAAAGTGGGAAGCAAATCGGCTTGGTCCTTTTATCATTGTTTCTTCTTTTGGAACGGGGACCTACAAATTGGCCGATTGTGATGGTGATGTATTGCAAGAACCTATCAATAACATTCATCTTAAGAGGTTTTACACCTGATTAGATGAAAGAGTATCAGAGGAAAGAGTATAAGTTGAGAGTATCAGATGAGTTAGCATCACCTTTGTACATGAGATAAAGTCAAAAACAAAAAAAAAAGGAGAAAAGATCAAAAATACAAAAAAAATCAGAAAGTTCAAAAAGCCAAAAACATTGGAAAAGAAGAAAAATCAGAAATAGGAGAAAATTGAGCATGAAGAAATCAAAAACATTTAGAAAATCAAAAAAATGTTGTCTTGGTGAAAACCTAGCAAATAGGCACCTTGATGATAAAAAAAAAAAATTTGAAAAAAAAGAAAAAGTGCCTTGGTGAAAACCTAGCTATAGGCGCCTTGGTAGAAAAAAAAAAAAGCAAAAAAAAAGAGCAATAATTTCAAGAGGTGAAAACCTGGAAACATGCACCTTTTGTCCCTTAGGTCTTCCTAGTTGCATTTGTACATATTGCCTTTCATCATCTCATTTTTCCATATCCTCATTGCATAAGTCATCATAAAGTCTCAAAGCTGCATTGTTGCATTCTAGGTTTCATTTTTCCCTTAGTTTCACATTGATCACATTTATCACTTGGGAGGGGGAAAACATCATGAATTTTGGAACTAAACGGATTCAAGAGTGCTACATTTTGGTTACACATCAGAAGCAGATTTTTAGATTTAGAGGAGAGAGATTTTGGAACCTTTGATGGATATCATTGCTCTATCCTAAACAATTTGATCCTACACCGTGATCCTTGAGTTTCATTGACTTATTTTATCAGGATTAAAAATTGACAAAACCTTAAAATGATCAGAATGTTTGGAACTCTTTTTGAAAATCTTGATACATTTCAACACACTTAGAATTTTTGATGATTTTTTCATTGACCTTTTCGAGTCATCTTCTTTTTAGCTAATTGATGATGTTTCGACTAGATTGGCAATGATGGAGACATGATGTTTTCTTAGCTTCTGAGTGTCTATTTTTGTGCATAAGTCATCATAAAGTCTCAAAGTTGCGTTGTTGCATTCTAGGTTTCATTTTGCCCCCAGTTTCACATTGATCACATTTATCACTTGGGAGGGGGCAAACATCATGAATTTTGGAACTAAACAGATTCAAGAGTGCTACATTTTGGTTACACATCAAAAGAAGATTTTCAAATTCAGAGGAGAGATATTTTGGAACCTTTGATGGATATCATTGTTCTATCCTAAATAGTTTGATCCTACACCATGATCCTTGAGTTTCATTGACTTATTTTATCAGGACTAAAAATTGACAAAACCTTAAAATGATTAGAATGTTTGGAACTCTTTTTGAAAATCTTGATACATTTCAACACACTTGGAATTTTTTATGAGTTTTTCATTGAATTTTTCGAGTCATGTTCTTTTTATCTAATCAATGATGTTTCAACTAGATTGGAAATGATGGAGACATGATGTTTTCTTAGCTTCTGAGTGTCTATTTTGAGGGAGATCCTTTAACTTGTGTGAATTCATCTAAGGACATGGTCATCAAAGAACCATCGAGTATATTCATATAGGAAGGAGGGTTAACCTTTGTTTGTTCATACAAAAGGATACCTTGGCTATTTAGATCTTCAATATCTTGATACCAAACTCCACTTGCAACATTCAATCTGATTAAACTGGTATTCATACCCCCATAGTTGGTCATTCAACTAGTGAGGGTTGTACTTGGTTCGCCGAAGGTTACCAAATGAGATGAAAGTCATATGCATATTCTTATGGTCATAGTGGCACCAGTAAGGATTATATTGACTCCTAGTTCCATAGCTCTCAATGATGAAAATATATCTCTATTCACATTTCTTTCACAAACCTCGAGGACAATTAGTTGCATTGCATTTTCATGTTAGATTAATTGCATTTTCATGTTAGCTTAATGGCCTTTAATTTTAGCAAATTTCCAAGTTCAAGGGGGTTCATCATTAAAATGGGTTATACATCAATTCAATGTTTTCAAATCATCAATATGAGATTATCTTTTGCATTCATTGCATTAATCGTTATTCATTATATATTCATAGCAAAGAGAAAAGAAAGGAAAAGAAACATTAAGCATTAGTCATTTATCTTTCACCAGTTAATCTTTGCATTTCATACCTTAAGTTGCATACATCAAATTCCAAAAAGATAGTTGCATTCATTTTTACCATTGCACTAAGTATTGCATCCATATAATTGCATTTCATAATCCATACATCATGATAAAATCATAAAATCATATAGAATTAAGTTGCATTAACATCCTTTGCATCCATCTATCTATGTCCTACTCTAAGACATTGTATCCATAACATAATAGAAGTAAATGTATCATAGAATCATATAGATATGCATACAAGAAATCTCATAACCACATCATCAAAGGGGAATCAATGGAAGATCATCATAAATAAATGTCCATAATCACATGTCTATAGAAAATCTATATATCAAAAATACATCAATACAGGATCCATATATCAAAGTCCTAATCAAAAATACATGATACATCAATTGAATATCTGGATCTCATAGAGCCCAATCTATCTCATGACCCAACAAGGGCACCTGATCCATCTCCAGAAATACCTTTACACAAACCTCCTACTCCATAGGGATCTCTGTCACCTGATCTATCTTGTGTGGAAGGTGGTGCCTAGCTAGTGCTCGCACTAGTAGGTAACTGAGATAAAGTTACTAAGAACTGCTACAGCATAGTCGTAACCTGATCCAAGCATCCTATCATTGTAGTCATCCCTTCCTGTAATCCTCTCACATCCTAAACTAAGATATCCACAATGGGAGGAACTGGAGGTGCCTGTGATGCTGGAGGGGCCTGAGGTGCCTGTGGCACTAATGGAACCTGTGGTATCACTGATGATGTACTACTCTATGGATCTACCTGAGGAGCCTATCTCTATGGAGAGGGAGGTCTCTATGGAACCTGTCCCTATACTAGAACCTATCTCACAACCTGTACTCATCTATGTCTCTGCCTAGCCCACTCTGCCCCAACTCTGCCAGGAGCCTATCTCTGGGGAGGTACCTGTGCCTTCACTCACCCCTGTCTAGGCTGATCAAATCCCCCACCTTGGCCCCTAATATGACCACCCTGCATCTGAGTTCCCACAGCTCTTTGTACCCTAGGTACTCTCTGGACCCTCTGGCTCTGAGGTCTCCTGCCATCTCCATCACCATCATCATCTGATAGATCATCAACATCTAGGATAGGCTCAGCTAGATCTATAAATCTAACAAAGCAATGTCATAAGAACCACTCTAGATACTCAGTAGACATCCCTACATCAGCTACATGTGTCATCAGATCCCATCTCACAAATCTAAGCTGATGAATCTGTGCACAGGCATACTGATAGTCAACCTGATCTCCCCACATGGATCGCTCTGCCTGTACCCTTGCATAAAGTGCCATACCCTATGACATATACTGTACTCGGCCATACTAACAGAGAACTCTCGCAAAGAAAAATCTCTTTATACATAGTGTTGATCGACCAATCATCCACTAAGGGGAAAACATATAAGGCAAATCATCATCATCCTCTCGCCACCTCTCGCAGCTCAAATATGGTCTCCAGCTGACCTAATCAATGTCATCAATAGTATGACACCAAAACTCAACCTTGTCCAGATGATATTGGACAAGTATACCATCATACAAAAAAACATATGGCTATCCTTGGGCCCACACTTGTGTTGAGACTGGTCTGGTGATAGGGATATGCTCCCAAGTCCACAACTGTAAAATAACTGCACCTGCTAAAATAGATGTGCTGCACCTATATACAATCTCATGAAGATCATGATAAAGCTGGGCTAACACACATGAACCCGAGTCATATCTCTGAGGATGTGCAATCATGTCCTCCAATATACGACCCCATCTGATCACAAAACCATGACCTCTCCTATCAGGAAGCAACAATCCTCCGATGACTGCTCCTAATAATGTTGGTAAGGTAGGGAATGACACAAAATATGCCCAAGTAATGTAATCATTCTCAATGGTGTTGTCTCCAAACACCCGTTTGCATACGCTACCATCATAAACTGAATCATAGTATACTCACTCTCCACAAGTCAGGATCCTCAATAATCTATATACATCCTCTAGCATGATTCGTACCGAGGGGTAGATGGAAAGTGTTATGGTCAGAGTGCCATCACTCTACCATAGCTGTCAATAGAACTCGGTTCAGTTGAAACTGAGGGAGATCAAGCAAGAAACTAAGACCACATCTCTCGATAGTACATCTCTTAGGAGGAGTAATCTCATCAACCAAATCAAAGATTCAAGACACTACACCCCATACTCACAACTTCCGGTAATTTTCCTACATTTTGAAACAAAGTGAATTATATTATTTTTTCTATTGGTGGATCATTCTAAGTCAATCAAACACATTAAATCTATCTTGCTCTATTTTGAGCACATCAACCTATTGTTCCTAACCTCTAGATCTTGAGAAGGGATCAATTTGGCATCATTTTTTAATCAATCTAATTGACGTATCAAACATTCATCGATATGATTTTTCTAATATCCTAAACACTAAGTGACATCATGGAAGTACATTTTCTCACTTGGAAGTCAATCACATCCTTTCAGACGTTCAATCAAAGGTAAGTTAATCGTATCTATTTTTAGTTTTGCCCATATTTTCTTATAGGCAGCACTTGGCTAAGTGTACGTAGTTTTTTTTAGCCCCACAGCGTTAAAAGTCTTATGCACGGCACTTTAATTATCAGAGGAGATGCTTTACAAAGCCCACAACATTTTAAAGTCCTAGGCGGCTTTCAAATTGTCCTAGGCGGCCTTGAAATGTTAGGGTTTCATAGGCGGCACAAAATTCATGGGGTTGCAATTTTAACCTAGGTCCTATGCGGCTATGGATTGCTCCAAGGAGGATTTAAAATGCGCAGAGGCAGCTTTCTATTACCCTAGGCGGCTCTTAAAGTTTCCTACGCAACGTTTTGCAAAGACTTATCTAGAAAGAATTAAAAACTTGCAATAAATGCTAATAAATGAGCAATAAATGCACCAAGAAGGTTGAAATCACTCACCGGAGGTTCATAGTCAGGAGGTCTCTGATAATGGCATGCTCTCTCAAACTGATGCTCTCGAATGGGGACTACCATTGTTGTCACTTTTCATAGGATCAGAGAAAAAATTTGAATAGTAAAAGTCAAAATGAATAGTAAATTTGGGTTTCTCAACCTATTTAAGCTATTTTACCCTAATTTTGAAGGTTTTTGACCCAGTTGGACTACATTACATATTTCTGCACATTGAGGAAACTTCTGACATCTTTTTCAACATCATTGTTTATCAGAAATGAAATCATCTTGGATCTATTCATCATCATTTTCCTCAAAAAATTTGCATTCAAAACATCAAAATGTTTTCATTTCTGAGGGGGCATCATATCCATATCAAATCATCAAACTGGGATTTTGCATCACATTTTACATCAAATCTAGGGCATTAAAAATTCAAACTTTATCAGTGGGGCATTCTTCATCAAGTTCTACATTAAGGAATTCTTCATCAAGTTCTGCATCAGGGTTTCACATCAATCAAGGTTTCACATCAGGTTTTGCATCTGGTTTTGCATCTGGTTTTGCATCACATCATCATATTAGGTTTTGCATCACATCATCATATCAGGTTTTGCATCAGCAATCAGTATCAAATCAATGATCAGGACATCAAGTTTTTTTTGAATCAATATGCTTCACACATAAATTCAAAGAGGGGCATTTGTAGACACCTAAAATTGACCAGTTGTCTCTTAATCACCCAAATTTGCAAATCTCAGCCAATTTCCCTAAATCTCATCAAAATGAATTAAAATGGACTGAAATCAAATTAAATGGACATTTATCAAGGAAATTGGACAAAATCAATTAAAATCAAAGGATTAAATAATAATGAAATCAAATAATCAAATTCAAGCCTAAGAGGGATCAATCAAATTATATAATTGATTTTAATCAATTAAATGTATAGTTTTTAAATAAAAAATCAAATCCAACCCATTCACCCATACATGGCTAAAATTAATTAAATGATTGAATTAAATAATTCTTAATTTCTTTCAACTCAAATTGATCAACCAATGAGTGTTGAGGATCTTGTCTTCTTGTCCCACCCTTTGAGGAAAACCATTTAAATGGTCCCCCCATTTGAAACCATTTGAGGGATCAAACTCAACCAAACATTAACCCATGGTTAATTCACTCTACCCCCTACCCTTGAGAATTTTCTATAAATACAAGTCATTTTCTATGCATTTGATATCCTAGAAATTCAAGTGCAAAGCATCCTTATTATAGGCAATTTGAGAGCATAGTGAACATTTGCATAGCATTTTTGAGCATTTTTTAGAAGCATTTGTTGATTTGAGAGCATGAATCATGAGCATTTGAGTTGAAAATACACACATCTTTGAGAATTTGATCTAGATTAAGAATTTCATATCAATTTTTCTCATTCTAGGATTGTCCTTGAGAGAGATTAAGGCTGATATCTCTCTTAACAAAGCTTAGATATGGAACCATGAGATGTCATGGATTTAATTGCAATTCTTAGATTAAAATTGTATTTTCTTTCCATAGAATTGTTGTTATTGATCCTAATTTCATGAAGGTGTAATTTCTCACACACATATATATGCCTCAAGGTGTGAAATTGATAGTAATTAACATGCATAGGTTTTCTCAGATTAGATATATAGATATATAGTACAGATCTGGAAAGAGGATGAATAGAGGAACCTGTGTTTGAAATATGAGCCTGAAAGTGTTGATCAATCCTAGTTTTGGGCATCCTTGTCCACAAGTGTTGGATGGAAACAAAAATTATGTTTCTTGGAGCATGATATTGTTTAGTACCTTCCTCAAAGGTTTCATTAGAAATTTAATGGACGATGTCAGTTTAAAGTGAAATTGACCCTTATTTTCGCCTTTGTAAAAGCTAAATCTATAGGTTTTTTGTTTTCTCTTTTTGAATCTAGACTTATTTCTTTAGATCCTATCACCTGCACATACAAAAGAGATAAATTATTGGGTTAATAAGGGTTTTCCTAATTCAAACCCCAATTAGGAATTAACCTTTAATTGAAAAGAAAACTTTAAAGTAGCTTATTGAATGTTATACCTCAAGCTTGATGATGCAATGCTATTTGAATGTGATCAAAAGTGTTGATAAAGCAACATGAAAAGACACAAAGGAGATCAATCATGGAAACATGCTTACATGAATATTTTTGTAACTTGTTGGTTCAAATTATTAGATCTAAAGAAGACTTGAAGGATATGATGTGATGAAATGGTGCCTTGATTGAATGATGTACCTAGGATGTGCATGATATGATGCATGTGAAAATAAATTGAAAGCATGCTCATATATAGGGTTGTAAAGGTATTTCATAAATTAATCCAACATCCAATAGGCATCTTAAGGCACCAAGATCAAGGAACAAGTAGCATGAAGCCAACACTAACATAATTGAAATTGGGCCCAATGTGGCTGGTCAATGACACCCCAAAATGCCATTAATTGGACAAGAGATTCCAAAGGTGTCATTGTCCTCCCAAAATAGGGTGGAAAGAGCAATATTTATATGCACTCATTTTAGGATAGATACCACCATGTGAATATATAACATTAGATTTGTAGTATAAATGCCAATAATAGGCCTATAAGGAAGGAAGAAAAAAGTGGTGTAAAGTGTATAAGGTTATGATTTATAATGCTACATTTACCCTCAGTTTAGCATCTAAATGCATACTTGTGTTGGGAGAGAGAGAGAGAGAGAGAGAGAGAGAGATGCCCCTATGGAATAATTAGAAGCATCATTATGAATATGGAATGACAATGACCAATTGGGTCTCTTCAATACTGGAGCTTGAGTCGGAGCTGCTTTAAGGCTATCAAAAGATTTTTCATAGTCTGATATCCATTCAAACTCAACTTATTTCTTCAAAAGATTATATAATGGTGGTGCAATCTGACTGAAATCTTTAATAAACCTCCTGTATTATCCTGTGTGACCCAAGAAACTTCTAACTTCCTTTTATTTAGTAGGGACAACAAGGTTAGAAATCACCTCAATTTTAGATGGATCTACTTGAATTCTTGTTGTCGAGATATAATGGCCCAAGACAACACCTTATTGCATCATCATGAAACACTTTTCACTATTCAAAGACAAATTGTGGTCTTCACACCTCTGCAAAAATTATCTTAAGTTGGTATTTTCTTCTTCAAAAGTTAATCCATAGGTAGTAAATTCATCCATGTAGATCTCCATACAGACATGGGAAATATTAAAAAAAAATATGCTAATTACTACCCTCTAAAATATTGTTGGGGCATTACAAAGACCAAAAGGAAAAGAAATGTATGCAAAGGTTCCCTAGGGGCATGTGAATGTAGTTTTATCTTAGTCCTCTAGAGAAATATTAATTTAGTTGTAACCACTAAACCCATCAAAAAATGAGAAGTGTTACTTCCCTGCCAAATTATCTAAGACTTGATCTATGAGGGAAAGAGGGAAGTGATTCTTTTTGGTTGCATTATTAAGTTCCCTATAGTCTAAAAATACTCTCAATTTCCCTCATTTATTAGGAAATGTGACAATAGGTGACACCCATTGACTTTCAGATATACAATAGGTAAAACCTGCATTCAACAACTTTTGCAATTCTCCCTTGACTATCTCCCTGAGAGCAAGATTGATCCGCCTCTGGGGTTACCTTACTAGTTTGATATCTTCACTAATATAAATTTTATGAGTACAAATATTAGGATCTAATCATTTCATGTCATTATAGTCCCATGCAAAATCTTGTCGATGAGTTTAATTAATGTTTAATTATTTTCCAGGAGCAATTTGAATTGGTGTATTCAATTATACCATAGAAAATACACTTAGACTGGATGACTACACTTCATGTGACAATAAGGTATGAAAACATTTTGTGGCTATAGGAAAATGTGGCAAAGGATAAGGTGGAAGAATATTCTGTAAGAGACATGGGGTAGTTTTACAAAACTAGTGGCCTACTCCATGGCGATTCTGAATAATTCTAGACAATATATCTCTTCTTCTTGTATCCCACTGAACGGTTCTCTTTTTTATCATCACAAGTTGATAGGAAGAATGGACTTCATCCCCTTCTTCTCCTATATCTATCCATAAGGCATGTTCTTCATAGAGTTGAGGTTGTGCAAGAGAATAGAGAGCAAATTTCTTTGTGGATACACCATATGAAACAGTCATATTTCCTGACCTACATGCTATGAAGGCATCAACAATAGAAAGCCAAGGCCTTCGTAATATAACTGGATAACATCCCAAATTTTCCTTGGGTGAAAGGATCATGAAATCAATTAAGTACTCCTAAGAATCTAGGGTAACACCCAAATCTTCTATCATACCAACAGGTTTGATTGTAGAACTATCTACAAGCTGCATGACTATGGGAGTGGCTCTTAATCTTGTAATATTAAGTTTTTGCATGATATCTTTAGTCATAACATTAATGGTTTCCCCTAAGTCAACTAATGCATTCTTGACCTGAACCCCATTAATAACAATATTAACTACTGGACTACTAGGGTCAAAGTATTTAGGAATGGAGGTCTTTTCAAGCATTAAATAAGACAACTAACCTAGGACATGGACAATTTTAGGATCTTTCTTCTTTCTTCCTGGCTTCTTCAAAAAAGCCTCCCTAATTTATTTACTATAGATAGGAAATTCCTTTATAGCTTTAAATAGGGGTATCTTAACACAAATGTGTTTCAACTGGTCAATAATATCAAAAGTGAATAAAGCAAAATGCAATAAAAACCTCAAAAATGTGCCTAGCCTTTGCTAGCTACAAAGACAAGGTATTTTTCTAAACAAGCTTGCATTTTCTTAACTTGTGGCATTTCAAAGTTCAAAATCTAGCTTAATGGGGCAAGCCTATTATTGATCATCCAAGGAAAAAATTAGGTATATGCTCTCAACTTTTTGAAGTTGATCAAAAAGCCAAAAGTGTTGAAATTGGGTGATAGAAAGAAAGGTGGTAATTGAACCAAACACTTCATTTTCTAAAAATCTCCTTGTTAAGAGGTTCAAAATTTACAACTTTGTGCTTGAAGTGTTTGGAATTGGAAAGAGTAGTAGGGATATGTTCTTCACTCTTTGAGTGAATCAAACTTCCCAACCTGCTTAATTCGATTCATTTATTGCTTTATATGAACATGCTAGAACTTTAGAGGGATTGCCTCTCAAGAATATCCTTATGAGGATGGTGAGAGGGAACAACCCAAGTGGGAGAAAATCACTCTAGCCAGGATATACATCCAACCCACTATAATATAAATGTATTCATCCTCAAAAGCATAGAATGACAAATAGGTGTTATTTATCTTCACCTCATCTAGTAGCCCTTTGGGATTGCACAAAATCATTTTTTTATGCGTGTGGGAGCCCCTTGAAAAAGGGTATAAGAGACTTTTCACTTTTTCAATAGGATTCAAATCTACAAACCCTGTTAAATTAACAAGACTACCTTATTAGAGCCATGTTTAAAAGCCAAAATTGACCTAAGGTAGCTTGCTTGGAAGAGATTCTTGTTTTGGCCTGTTACAACATTGGAGAACATAAAATTTGTGTTGTTTAAGGTATATAAATAATTCTTTACTATGTGTGTTGTGGTTTTTTTCTCAAATTTCAAACAACAACATCCTGAAATCTGATCACAAGAACCTTAAACTTTTAAAAATCATCAAACACAGTGAAAGATTCATTTTAATTGGTTAAGTTTAACGTACCAACATTATTTTCACACTTAAAAGCAATTGTGTTGTGCATACCAAGGTTTAATTTACACGTAGCAACTCTTCAAGTTGCACGTACAGAAGTAAAGTTGTGCATGCTAACAACCCAATGCCGCATAAAATATCCTGAATTTGTGCATAAGTTCTTTCTAGTAAGTGTGTACACATCAGTGAAATCTCACGTACATACAAGCGAAGTTGCACATACAGACTGAGAAACCAAAATAGGGAAGTTGCACGTACAAACTAAGAAACCAAAACAGGGGACATATCCTAAGGGTTTGAGAAAAATTAACTTTCATATTTGGATACCCATTTCGACATTCTACCTCTTTATAAAATTACATTGATCAGAATCCCTCATATTTGGAATATTCAAAATCATTTTTTTTGGTATTAATTGATTGAAAAATTGGGAGAACGATTCCTTCAAATATCTATAATGATGATTCTATTTGAAAGACAAATCAATCCTATGGAAAATGAAGATCAAAATCATCATAGGCATCAAGATGAAGAAGTAACCGAAGATGAAATTGAGAAGGCATCCCAAGATCCCATATTCCTCAAAATGATAGAATAAATTTTGAAGAAGGATAAAGAATTATATTTCTTAAATTTTTCTCAATTAGGAGCTAAGCTTCATCATAATTATGATATATCAACCTTAAAGAAGGATGAGGAAAGAGAAAAGGATACATCATCTAACAATCCATCACTAAGATCAATCTATCCTTTTCTTTATGAACATGATCCACCCATATCTTCGTATTCTTCAAAAAAAAAAGCATTTAAGCACAACAAACCTATCGTTGATCAAGAACAACTTCATGACCATCTGATCTTTGATAAAGAGAACGAAGAGAAAGATACTACTCTCGAGTAAGATCTAGTGTACGAACTCCTATCTAGCAATGGTTTTCCTATAACCTCTACTTCTTCCACCATTTATCCATCTCACAAAGCTTCACATCTATCCAAAATCCATTCATTGAGAAATTGACCTAATGAGGATGTTTTTCATGCTAAATATGTCTATCCTCAAGGGATACCTCTAAAAGAAACCCAAGATAACTTACATCTTTCTGCAAATCTTTTCCCTTCTTCAAAGATCTTATACCCTAATCTATCATGTGCTTCAATGCCTATATACCCATTCAAAATTATCCCACATCGTTCCTGCAATAATCCCCCGTGCATACCCAAACCCATACGTTGTCCTTAGAAGTGGATCCATGTCAAGGGGATAATCCAAAGTTTGAAGAAAAAAACATCAATAAAGATCAAGATCAAGATGCTATACAATATCCTCCCATATTTGATGAAGGTCCCATATCCATAGAATCCCATGATGATCCCCTTGCACCCTTTCATTTCTTCCAAGCTAATATCCTTCAAGGTCAAGAACAAAGTGTCCTTCCAACCTTCATATCTTGTCCACTTCCCAAGAAATATCAAGATATCTCATCCACCATTTCCAATTAGCATATTGAAAATCAAGAGCAGAATACCCTCTTTACACCATCCAAAGATCCTTGTCAAGATCAAAGTATCTCATAAACTCCTTTTCATATTCCTCCATATCCACCTCAAAAAACCATCATTCTTCCAAATCCCTTGCATGATAATAAATCCCTTCAAGCTTCAGTTGATCCTATCAAAGTTGTTCCTATGAAATTTCTTCATGAACCTATTGGTATAAAGATAAATCTTAAAGATGAGAACCTCAGCAATGCAACTCATTCCAAATATGTTGATATCCCTTTCACACCTTATCTCCCTCCATTAAAACACAACCATATGCCTCCACCATCCTCCAAATCAATTTTAGGTTCCTATGTCCCAAAGCTAAAGTCTTAATCCCTTCCATCCATATTAGGTCCCTATATTCCTCCATCAATCATGCCTACCATCCCTAGCTCTCCATTCACTAACCCTACCATATATGAAGATCAACAAAGGCACACATACTTGAAGAATATCCAAACACCAATCCATATGAACCCTCCATATTATTCCTATTCATCCATAATTCCTAATTCTTTTGGAAGCAATTTGGATGTGCAACATAAAAATTAGAAATCCAAGAATCCACATGAGTATAAATATCACCATGTCCAATCTTATAGACATGTGAATTAAAATAAAAAATAATATCCAAAAGGCCACAAAGGTCCATAAAGAAAAAGGAAATATCAAAGAGACCACAAAGGTCCACCAAACAAAAAAAAAAATCAAAGAAAATGTGGGTTCCAAAATCCCTCATTAAAGAAATGCATTCTAAAGCATCACGAAAGAAATAAAAATCAAAGACTATGTGGATTCCCAAGTCATTTTTGTAAGACTTTCACACAAAAAAAAATCCAAATTTGACATTCAAGCTTCGAAAGGCTTCCATTTCCTCTCCTTCCAAACATTTTCCACTTTCCAAGTCTACTTTGGGTTCCTATTTCCCAGAATTCACTATCTTAGATACATTCTCACCTCCTCCATCTATTGTTCCTCCATCATTCCATCACCATTCAAAGTGTGTCAAAGTTGATATTGCCAACATTTCCATCCACAACATATCTTCTTCTTATCCTCACATTGATTATCCAACACATACTTTCCATCTTTCCATCCCTCTTATCCAATCTATGGCATAAAACCTTCACTGCCATCTACCCTTATCCTCCATATGTCCTCTATCATCACCTTATCAATATATTTGAGCATCCTAGCCATAGATATGGTTTATTATAGAATACCTTTCAGAAGAGCATTGTTCAAAGATCCATATGTTGGGGAAATTTTAAAAAATACAAAAAAAAAAAAAAAAAGGAGAAACAGTGCCTTGGTGAAAAATTGGTAAAATAGGCACCTTGGTAGAAAAAGTAAAGAGAAATAAATTTGTCCTATGGTGAAAACCACTTTTGTGGCACCTTAGACAAGTACCATGATGAAAACCTATCAAACAAGTGTCAGGTGTAATTCCTCCTTATTTTTCTCTACACTTGGGGGAAAGTTTCATCCATGCTATCCTCCATCTTCCCTATCCAGCCATTTATCTCACTCACATCCATATTCATTATTTCACCTTTGATCTTGACAAGTTTAAACATATCCATGAGAATCAAGTATTTGGACATCCATTATATTTCACATCATCTTATTCACTTGTTGTATCCATGTTATCCTATCATGATCTTGCTTATCCCAAATCTACCTTCATTATTCCTCAATAGTCTTTCCATAATCCCAAATCATCCCCGCATAGCTTCCATCACCCCTTTATCTTGATTGTGCTATCATATCCACATTATATCCAAATGGAACCCTTGGTCTTGATCAAAATGAACGACATAAAGTGCAAAATTTGTTTTCAAAAAATTCTTGACATGTTCACTATTTTGGATCACCCACTTTCATGACATTAGGTCATTATCCTATATGCTATCTAGCACTGCATCATTGGCTTTCATTTCTTATCCAAAACATGCTTCACATTGCTACATATTTTTTCCTTAGCTTGGGTAATCTTGAGGAGATTTTCCTATGGTTCGCATCCACTACACATGTTTCATCCATTATGGCCTTTTCATTTCTAAATCCATCAGCTTGCAAATCCATCTGTCATGTCCTATACCTTGCTAGACATTAGGGACAAACCAATGTGATCTTTCTTGAGAATTAGTAAAGCTCTAAAAATATAAAAAGTGAAAATATTTTTTTTTTAAATCTAAAAAAAAATCTTTAAAAAATCTAAACAATCCAAAAACACTAAAAATTTCAAAATCCAAAAATCTTTCCATAAAGTCTCTGAGTTTCATCTTGCATAAACTGAGCTTTTGTCATATTTTAGAAGTTTTCCCAAGCTTGACAATTTCTTTTCAATTGGGGGAATTAATCCAAATCGGCGGATTTCAACAAACAGACACCAATTCACATGAATCAATGCATCAAACCAGATAAATATACACTTGAACCTTTGATTTACATCATTGTTCAATTTCCCATCCAATTTTGACACCAACGTAATCCTTGACCTTCATTGACTTATTATTATTAGGATTAAAAATTTGCAAAAAACCTAACAGATCAGAATGGATGGAATTCTATTTGAAATATGGATACAACAACAATAGCACTAAGGTTTTGATGAGGTATTGAATTTTCAAGTCATGCCTTTCTAGCCAATCAATGATGTTCAATTAGATCAACGATGATGAAAGCATGACATTTTTCTTGATTTCTGTGTGACTATTTTATGATTGATTCATTAAAATATGCAACTTTGTCTCAAGACATGACCGTCAAAGAGTCATTGAAGACATTGTGCATATGGAGGGGATTCAATATTTGTCTATTTATGCAAAAGGATACCTTCTTAATTTAGATCTTCCATATCTTAATACCAAAATCCAATTGCAACATTGAATCTAATGAAACCAATATTCTGACTCGTGTTGTTGATTATTCAACTAGTGAGGGTTGTACTAGTTTCTAATAGTTACAAAATCAATGAAAGCAGTATTCATATTATCATGATGTGGTCAGTGATGATTGTACTTGCTCCTAGTTCCACAATGCTTAATGATGAAAATATATCTCCTTTTGTATTTCTTTTGCAAAGACAAAAGTGACAGTTAGTTACATTCATATAGATTAATGTTGTTATGGGATTTTCCCGAAAGGGGGTGAAATTTAATCACAGTTACATCATCAAAGTCCTAATCAATGTCCTCAAATTTTTGATCCATCAAGGATATCATCACTATGAATCTTCTCACCTAGGGGAAATATAATCATCTGATCATCTAGGGGAAACCTAATTTTGTCCATCACCTATACCTATATCTACACCTGAATCATATCAAATGTCCATATCTATAAGCCTCCCATCATCAGTATTCCAGAGGAAATTCCATTTTGCAATCAAATCAGGAATCCATCGGTCAAATCATCCAACTGATCATTTAACGTCAATCATTTTATCTGATCATCTATTTTCTCATCTTGAGTGCATCAATTTGTTCGTCTCTCTAGATCGTGAGAGTCAATTATCCATTTATCAAATCAATCCATCAACCTACCTATCCTATCAGATTGACATCAACATAACATCATCCAAGTGATTCTAACTAACGTTAAGTGATATCCAAACATCATCAATGTATCTAAAAGATCAAAAATATTTTCTCAATCATAGCTACTGTCATCAATTTTTTCTCATGACTGAGGCAATTTCAAATTGATTTTATCAGGAAAAAAATCAAAATTTCCCAAACTCAATCAAATCATCCAAATCATTTTGATTGATTTCCCGAGGGGGCATCATATCTACAGCATATCAGCATCAAGGATTCATATCGAGTTTTCTTTTCAACTCATGGGGCAATGTCCTATCAATCAAATCTACATCATTCACATCTGGGGCATTAAAATTTTCAATCATTATCAGTGGGGCATTTACATTAGGGTTTCTTGTCATCAATTTTTGCATCAGATTCGCATCGGAGTTTCACATGAGACATCATTGTATTAGACATCAATCAATCAATCAAGATCAGGATATCAATTTTCTTTGAATCAATGTGCTTCACGCATCAATTCAAAGAGGGGAATTTATAGGCACCTAAATTTGGTCAGTTGTTCTAAATAATCAAATCTGCATTCAAATCACATCAAAATGCTCTAAATCAATCAGAAGGCAATTTCATCAAATCAAATGGACCAATTTAATCAAAAGGGACTAAATTACATCAAATCAAAGGATCAATTAATTAAATATAATCCTCAAAGGGATAAATCTAAGCTATATAATTGATTTAATCAATTAATTGTATAGTTTTAAATCAAAAATCAAAATCAACCTATTCCTTACATGGCTAATTTAATTAAGTAATTGAATTAATTAAATCTTTATTTATTTCAACAAAGGGGACAAGAATTTGAACAACCAATGAGAATCAAGGATTGAAATCACATGGATCACTCCAAACTTTGCAATCTTGATCACTCATTTTGATCTTTTAAATCCTCATCACTCAATTTGTCTCTTTGTCCCAACCTTTGAAACTGCCATTTAAATGGTCTCCCTATCTTAAACCATTTGAAAGCCTTCAACTCAACCAAGATTTAATCATGATCAACTTAACTCTACCCCCTGCCCTTGGGAAATCCTATAAATACTATGCATTTTGAGAGCATTATCAATCCTAGACATTTATAAGCAATTACATCCTTACTATAGAAAAATTCATTGAGATCATAAGCATTTGAGAGCATAATTTGAGCAATTGAGAGAATAATTGAATGAACTGCATTTTCAATTTGAGATTTGTGAGCTAGATTAGGGATCATCTTACACAAATTCTCATTCTAGGACTGTCACTTTTGGAGATTAAGGTTGAGAGCTCCAATAGCATGCTTAGATAGAGATCCATGGAATGTTAAATGCTAATATTTGTCAATTCTTAGATTAAATTGTATTATTGTTTCCATAGAATTGATAGATTGCACCTTGATTTCATGAAGGTATAATTTATACAGACACATCTTTTAATTAAATTAAATTCATTAAATTAATTTAATTTCTCTCAATTCTATTTTAAATCAAAATAGAATTCAAATATCTCATAAAATCAATTAAATAATCAAATAAATCTTCTCTCCAATTCAAAAAATGGAACTCGTGTGCAATCTCTGTGATTGCATAAATTTTGCCATCTTCTCTCCAGCTCAAAAAGGGAACTCATGTGCTATCTTTTTTATTGCATAAATTTCTCCATCTTCACTCCAGATGAAAAAGGGAAGTCATGTGCTATCTTTGTGATTGCATAAATTTCTCCACCTTCTCTCTAGTTTGAAAAAGGGAACTCATAATCAACTCTACAATTGACTCAACCATTTCCTCTTCTCTTCAGTTAAGAGGGGAACTTTACTGATTCATTCTTCATTTCTTATTGATCTCAATCATCCATTTCAAAGTATCTAGGATCAATCTCATCCATCCAAATCATTTCCATATTTTATATAATCAACCCTTCTCAACTATTTGAGAGGATCCAAGATCTCCAAATTTGTGCACAATTGCTATGCAAGATTTTCTTATGAAGCATCAAGAAAAATCATTATCATTTGGATCTCATTTTCTCAACACTCCCAAGTCATAGATGTTGGCAATGCCAATACTGAGCATCATCCATACAAAATTTCATGAGTAGAGAGAATAAATAGAAGATTCAAGCATTAGGGTTTGCATTTATTTGTTTTCCTTTCTAATTCTTGTTATTTTGTTGTTCATAGGCTCATTCTTAGTAGTTTTATGATTTCTTTCATTGCAAATTGATGCTACTAACCCTCTTGTTTGAGTGTGCATACATAGGCCTATACACCTTGGTGGAACTCTTGTTTGATAAACCTCTAAAGCCAGCTGGTTATCAACATGATTTTGATTGGATGGGTACACATGATGAAGTATATGAAAATTAGCTAAGATATTAGAAAAAGGATCTGGGTTAAGTGGCTCTTGAAAGATATTTAGACCAACAAGTTTTCCTTCTGAGGAATATGAAAAGGAGGTTAAATTTTGTGTAGCATCAGTATATGGATTATCTTCTTCTTGTTGTTCTTCTTGTTCTTCTTATTCTTCTTCCTCTTGTTCTTCTTCTTAGGGGGAATAAATTTCACCTAACTAATCTTCAGGGTAGCTAGGAGGGAATCTCCCTAATGCATCTCTTCTTCTTCTATGCATACATATTGATAATTTTTGACTAATTTAAGCTAGAATGAAACTTTCAAAACTACTAAGTAAAGAAAAATAAATATAACATAAAATGAACTAGAGATTTGACTCATGACTGCAATAGGTACTTAGCTATACATCATCCCCAACAATGATGCCAAAAAGTAGGCCTTTCAAAATGGATAAATAACTCAATTCAACTCCTCTACTCATAGATTTTTCATCCTAATTGAGGAGCTATCTTTCCTATGAGAATTTTCATTTAATATGTCAACCTAGGGTCGTTAACTTGAAATGGTTATGGACAATATATGCACTAAGTCTCTATTGAGGCCATGGTGACTACTGGTGGAAAGAGAAGTAATACAGAAAAATAGATGATTAAAAGTAAACCTACTTGGATACCAACTATTAAGCAAAAAAAATAGTTTAAAAAATTATAGAAACCAAGTTTTGATCTATCAAGAAGGAAACTACACTGCCTAATTTGGCTGCAGGAACATACATAAGAATTGTTTCCTAGTGGTTGTAGGAACAAACAAGCGACTAAACAAAAACTGCAAAAAAAAACATAAAAATACAAAGGATCACTCAACAAGTGGCCCCCCTTGGGTGAGTGGATCCAATTTCTTCAACACACTATAAACTTATAATAACCATTACTTTATTCATATAATAGAAACTGATTATACACAATATTAGAAATTGTGAAAACTATATTGCTGAAAATAGTTACATCACTATTAATCTACTGAATTAGATCTCCTAGCTAACCTCTGAAGAGGCTTCAAAAACTTATTTAAACTAAAACTTCACAACTAACCAACTAACTAACTAACTGACCACCTCCAATAAAATAGATGGGTGTGGTTATTATATTGAAAGAAAAAAGGAGAAATTATTTCAACAAGAAAGAAACAATCTTCTTCTTATCTATGGGAGAGAATATATGATAACTAATCCCTAGATTTTTTCTATGTTAAAACATCACTAACTTCTCTAGCTAGAAAGTTGTTCAATCAGTTAAGCCATCAATGAGTCTTTAATGTTGTCCTCTTTGATGATCCTAGCTTATGACCTTGTCCAAGAACTGGTGAAACACATTAAGTGTCATATTTTCCATTCTTCCATGTTCATATAGTCCTGAAATGAAAGGTTAGGAGCACAAAAACATGGAGATACATCCATTCGATATTACATACATTTACTAAACTTTAGATTTCATTAATATGGATATATCACATGCCTACAGGAAAAACAAACTACTTGGATGCGTGAAACCTATTATGCTTCAATTATTCAAAAATGAATAATATAAAGATAGCCATGGTTTAAAACATTAAGTATTTCATCCCAAAAGTATTTAAGTCTGCATGTCATATGCTCATCAGATATTGTTTTAAAATACATAAAACTATTCAAACCAAATTATTTAAACACCCATAAAACCTATAATAGTTCCAATCAAAATAAGAGAAAATAGGAAACAATAGGTTGTTATTTCAACCAATCAATCCATGTGAAAATAAGATGAAGTCAAAATAGTCTAGAAAGTTGTGTTATGCTAGTAAACTCATCTTGAAAATTAGTGTAAGGAGATTCATATAGTTTAACAAGTTGTATTATGCTAGTCAAACCATCCTAAAAAATGGTGAAAATCATTTTCTATAAGGAAATCCACAAAAATGGTGCAAGGAGAGTCGAATAATGTAGCAATTTTTTTTATGCTAGTCAACTTATCTTGAAACAATAGTTTAATGAGAGTCAAATAGTCTAGAAATTTGTTTTATTCTAGTCAACACATCTTAAAATTTAGTGCAAGGATGGTCAAATAGTCTATAAAATTATGTCATGCTAGTAAATTTATCTTGAAAATTGGTGCAAGGAGAGTGAGATAGTCAAGCAAGTTGTGTTATGCTAGTCAACTCATCATAAAAAATTATGCAAGGAGAGTCAAATATCCTAGAAAGTTGTGTTATTCTGGTCCTGAGAGGGGGTGAATCAGTTAGTTCTCAATTATCCTACAATCCCAAATTCTCCCAGATGTATATAACAATAATTTCAAACATATAAATCAACTCAGTGAAATGTAACTGTGATCTCAAACTTTTATTCCTATACCAAGTAGCAGTAAATCAATACTATGATTACGGATCAATATAGATAAAGTAATGTGTAAACAAAAATAACAATCCACAACAATCATACACATTAACACAGATTTTTAATGTGGAAACTCTGCTAAGGCAAAAACCACCTAGGATTGGTAACCCAAAATATTTCACTCTTCTCAAGTGAGCTAGGTTAAGAGCCAACCCTGTTAAAGGTTACAATGCACATTTTTAAATGTGACCTGGTTAGAGGATTTAAAACTAACAATTCTCTCTTAACCAATCATTCACTATGGGGTCAACAAGAAAACACTCAACATTCATTAGAATGTCATAATAAAGACTTTCACATCCTACTCGGTTAAGAGATTTATCTATAACAATGGTTAAACTGATATAGTAATAATTTGATTCAAATAAAACTTTGTTTGCATATTTTTAGATCTATGCTAAGTAAATAATACCTATGATCAATTTGTTAACTTTAGTTCATCTGATTCTTCATACTCTGTTCTGCTAGGTTAATGCTCTTTCCTCTGTCACTCGATGTTGTCTGCAGAAATGCTCGGTTCTGTCTTTAACCAATTTGATCACTCATGCATGAAATTTTCATGTGTACACATATAATGAATCACATATCTCTTACATAGACATCATTACTCATTTAATTTTCATCCTTTATATTTTGTCGCTTAATCTCCATCGTTGGTTTTGCCGCTTAAACCTTCCTCTACAGTTATGTCAAAAACATGTTTCAATCTTCTTCGTCTGATCTTTCTTGAATTTTCATAGCCATTTGATCATCATAACAAACCTTACCATTTATCTCAGAATCATCAATTTGTCAGCTCATCATTCTAGTCAGCCTTGGTTTGATTAAATTGCTTAGTCAATACCCTGATGTGTTGATGATCCCTAGCTCGGTTATCACTATGCTCGATATACAGTATTGTATTTACTTGGTGTTCACTAACTCTTCAATTACTGACCACATAAACTATGTTTGTTCCAGATCTTTAATCCATAATAGATGTTTGTTACCATAATGATACTCAAATAACTTGACATCAATGACAATACATTAACTGATTAATGTCTATCATCATATCTATAACTTGGCTGGCTATCAATAAAATGAGTTCAAACATACAATCAGTTGTAGTTCATCAATCTCTCCCTTTGGCATTGATGGAAACACAATATGAAATATGCAATATAAAAATGCCATAGAATACCAAACTTTTTTTCTACAACTGCAAAATGTTGTATCTCTCCTGAGCTTAAATATATAAAATGTTTTAGCATTAAAAACTCACCATGTAGACTCTCCCTGTAGATTTGACATTTCTCTCTGTAGATAGATATGTCATTTCTCTCCCTTTATCTTTTCTCTTTCTCTCCCTTTAATGGATAGATATTTCTATGAATCTCTCTCCCTTTGACAACAATGCCAAAATGAAAAATATACAGCTCTTCAGGAGCCAAAAAATATCTTTGGGTTTCAGTGCAGTAACATAAGTACCTGGCAGTGTATTGATATATATTTGTTAGTCTAGTTCACCTTTGCATCAACATGATTGATATTCTAATTTCATACAACTAGTTGATGCAACCTCCTAGTCAGCTTAGGGACCGATAGACAAGGGACGAACCCCTAGTCTACTCCTCAAGTACTCAAATGTATCATTTGGTAAGGGTTTAGTGAATATTTCTACAAGTTGTTCTTTTGATTATACATATTCTAGTATAACTTGTTTCTCTTGTACTTGTTCCCTCAAGTAGTGATATTTGATAGATATATGCTTTGTCTTTTCATTAAATCATAGGGTTCTTTAAAATATTTATTGCACTAGTATTATTACAATATATTATCACGGGGTCAATTGTATCTTCATTCATACCTTTCAAAAGTTTTTTTATCCATGCACTATTTGAACAGTTTGCAGTAGCAGCAACATATTTTGCTTCTGCAGTTGACTGAGATATGCATCCTCTCTTTTCACTTATCCAAGTAACTAATCTTTCTCCTATAAAGAATGCTCCACCAGTAGTTCTCTTTCTATGATCAATGTTCCCAGCCCAATCAGCATTTATGTAAACTTTCAGTTCAAACTTGTCTTCCCTTTTGTATTGTAATCCATAATCTTCAGTGTTTTTCAAGTATCCAAAAATTATGTTTACAACAATCATATATGATTCTTTGGGATTAGCAGAAAATCTTTCTACAATTCCAACTATGTGTGCTATGTCTAGTCTAGTGTGTACAACATAAATCAAATGTCCAGTCATAGATCTATACAAAGTTTGATTTACCTCAGGTGTCTTATCTTCTTTTGTTAGTTTGCATCTTGTCATCATAGGTGTTCTGACTAGTTTTGATTCTTCCATTCTGAATGTCTTCACTACTTCCTTTGTGTATTTAATTGAGTAATGTATATACCTTCAGCCTGTTGTAAAATTTGCAAGCCAAGAAAAAATTTGATCTCTCCAAACATTGACATTTAAAATTCTTTCCTCATTTCATCAGAAAATGATGTGCATAGGTTATCATTTCCTCCAAATATAATATCATCAACAAAAATTTCAGCAATAAGAGTCTTATCATCATTTCCTCCTTTCAAATACAAATTGTTGTTATCACTTTTTCTAATAAATCCAATACTGATAAGATAGGAATGTATTCTTTCATACCATACTCTTGGTGCTTTCTTAAAACCATATAATTCTTTGTGTAACTTACATGCCATTCTTTCCTGAGTAGGATCAACAAAACCTTCAGGTTGTTCAATGTAAACCTCTTCTTCCAGTATCCCATTTAGAAATGCAGACTTAACATCCATTTGATATACTTTGGATCCTTTATATGTTGCATATGGAAGTAATATTCTAACTCCTTCAATTCTAGCAATGGGTGCAAAAGTTTCTCCATAGTCAATACCTTCTTCTTGTGCATACCCTTTGCATACTAGTTTGGATTTATTTCTGGTTACATCTCCATTCTCATTCAATTTGTTTCTAAATATCCATTTGGTGCCAATCACACTCTTATCACTCAGTCTCGGTACTAATGTCCTTGTTTTTTTTTTCTGTATCTGCTCAATTTATTCATTCATTGCAATAATCCATTCTTCATTTTCAAGTGCATCTCTAACACTTTTAGGTTCAAATTCATAGATCAAACATGTGTTGCATGTCAACTTACTTCTCTTCATCATGCCAGCTCTCTTATCTCCAATAATCTGATTTTGTGGATGATGTCTTCTTACATATTTTTCAAGTATAGGTTCAATTCTTTGTTCTTCATTGTGTTCTCTAGTAGGTTCATTGTGTTCTTTTTCATGATCTCCAGTTGCAACATTTTCCTGATTCTCAGTTGTGCCTCCTGTTGCTCGATAACATTACCATGTTGCACGATAACATAAGGTATTTGTGCAGGCAAAGTGTCTGGTTCTTAAATGTAGAAAAAACTATTGTAATCTTTTGGTTCTTTTGTGCTTTCCCCATCATTCTTCTCAGCAAATTCATCAACTCTTACATTTTCACTTTCAATGATCTTGTTAGAAGTCTTGTTCAAACATGTATAAGATTTTCTCTTAGTAGAATATTCAAGAAATATTCCTTCATCACTTTTTGAATCAAATTTCCCATGTCATCTTTCAGAATATAACAATGACTTCCAAATATTCTAAAATAACTCACATTAGGTGTATAACCATACCATAATTCCTAAGGTGTCTTGTTTGTATCTTTCTTCAGTTGTACTTGGTTTAGTGTGTATAGAACAGTACTAACATATTCTCTCCAGTATGTTTGTGCAACATTCTTTTCAATCATGAGTGTTCTAGCACAATCCACAATTGATATATTTCTCCTTTCAGCAATTCCATTATGTTGTGGTGTCCTCGGTAGAAAGACATGTCTCTTAATTCCATACTCATTACAAAAGTTAGTGAACTCATCAAAAATAAATTCACCTCCTCTATCAAATCTCAAACATTTTAGTTCTCTACCACTTTCTTTTTCTACTTTAGCTTTGTACCATTTGAACATCTTAAATGCTTCATAATTTTTTTTTAAGAACATGACAGTCATCATTCTAGAGTAGTCATCCACAAATAAAATAAATTATATGTCACCATAATAACTATGTGTTCTCATTGGTCCACATAGGTCTGTATGAACTATCTCCAAAATATCATTAGATGAAAAATTCTTTCTCTTAAAACTAGATTTTGACATTTTTCCCATTTGGCAATTCTTACACATTATATGGTTAGGTTTATATAAGCTCGATAAGCCTCTAACTATTCTTTTCTTACTAATCTTAACCATGTTGTCAAAATTTACATGAAAAATCCTCTTGTGCCACAACCATACATCTTCATTCTTAGCCATCAAACAAGTAGTTTCAACAGTGTCAAGATAGAATAGATTACCTTTTGATTGTTCACCAGTGTCGATCAACTTTCGTATTTCATCATAGATTCTATCTTTTCTATTTTCAAATGCAACTCAGTGACCTGTGTTATTCAACTGTAAAACACTCAATAGATTATAATTAAGTCCTTTCACCCAATATGCATTCTCACATTTGATTTTATTGTTCAGCAATAGTACCTTTTCCTTTCACTTGACAAGGTGTGTCATTTCCCATTCTAACAGATCCACCATTATAATGCTCAAGAAATTCAAATTTTTCTTTATCTCCAATCATGTGATGTGTGCAGCCAATATCAATAACCCAAATTTCATGCTTAGTAACTTTAAAATAAGGGTTGTTTCAATAGACCTTTCATCTTATTCTAAATCTTCTTTCAAAGCTACAAATATTGTCTCAATATCTTCATCAGTATCGGAATCAGTGTCATTATCTTTATCTTCAGTAATGTAACAAGATTTCTTGTCTTTGTCTTTGTAATCTCAGTTATTCCTTTTGGCATACTATCGGTTGATTCTATATTCTTGATCATATTTTCTATCATTAGATCTTTCATTTCTTTCATCATTCTTTCTGTTCGGGCATCAAGCAACAAAGTGTCCAATTTCTTTACAATTAAAGCACATCAAAGGTAGTTTACCTTTATGCAGTCTTCTAACCATTAATGCTTCAAGTTCATCAAGTTCTTTATCATCACTGTCACTATCACTATTATTTCTTATCATGTGTTTGCTACAAGGTTTACTAATTTTCAGAGAAGACATAAATGTAGATTCTATAGTAGGTACAACATTGTTGTCAAAATTGTTCAGCTCAAAAGAAATCAATCTACCGACAAGACTATCAACTGTAATATTATTTCCAGGTATTGCTCTCATTTCATGTATTGCAGAGAATCTTATAGAATAAATAGGCAATAAAGTTCTAAGAATATTACTCATAATAGTGTCTTCATCAATAGTTCCACCTGCTCCACGAATAACATTCACAACCTCCTTGAGTCAGGTACTATACTGTGTTATGTTCTCTCCTTTCATTCTCATGTCATCAAATTTTCCTTGAATACTTTCAGCTTTAGCTCTTTGAACATTTGCATCTCCTCCATAAACTAGTGTAATCTTATCCCACATTTGCTTGGCTAATGTACATGTCTTGATATCCTCAAATTCAGCATTAATAAGTGAAGAAGCAATTTCTACCATCATAGTGTTGTGTTCATGTTTCTCCTCTGTCTGAGTAATAGTCAAAGGTCCAATAGGTAAGATTAATTCATTATCTAGGTATAGTGTCAAATAATCTCCAATGCCTAATAGGTATAGTCTCATTCTACTTTTCCATGTTGAGAATTTCTCCTTGTTCAGCTTCGGTGCGTCTCTCTTATACATCTTGTGATCTTTAGATTAAGTCCTTTAAAACTTTCCTTCTAAGCATTGTATGCTCTTATACTAATTGTTAGATAAATGAGAGGGGGGTGAATCAGTTAGTTCTCAATTATCCTACAATCCCAAATTCTCCCAGATGTATATAACAACAATTTCAAACATATAAATCAACTCGGTGAAATGTAATTGTGATCTCAAACTTTTAGTCCTATACTGAGTAGCAGTAAATCAATACTGTGATTACCAATCAATGTAGATAAACAAATGTGTAAAAAAAAATAACAATCCACAACAATCATAAACATTGACACATATTTTTGACGTGGAAACCCTGCTAAGGGAAAAATCACCTCGGATCAGTAACCCAAAATATTTCACTCTTCTAAAGTGAGCTTGGTTAAGAGCCAACCCTGTAAAGGTTACAATGCACACTTTTAAATGTGACCTAGTTAGAGGATTTAAAACTAGCAGTTCTCTCTTGACCAATCATTCACTATGGGGTCAACAAGAAAACATTCAACATTCATTAAAATGTCATAATAAAGACTTTCACATCCTACTTGGTCAAGATATTTATTTGTAACAATGGTTAAACTGATATAGTAATGATATGATTCAAATACAAATCTATTTGTAGATTTTTAGATCTATGATAAGTACATAATACATCTGATCAATTTTTTCACTTCAATTCATCTGATTCTCCATACTCTATTCTACTCGGTTAATGCTATTTCCTTTGTCGCTTTGTGTTGTCTACAGAAATGCTCAGTTCTGTCTTTAACCAATTTGATCAGTCATGAATGAAATTTGCATGTGTGCGCATCATAGAATCATGTGATTCATAATGAATCTCTTGTCTCTTATATAGACATCATAACTCATTTAATTTCCATCCTTTGGATTTTTCCACTTAATCTCCATCGTTGGTTTTTCCGCTTAAACCTTCCTCGGCAGTTGTGTCAAAAACATGTTTCAATATTATTCTTCTGATCTTTCTTGAATTTTCATAGCCATTTGATCATCATAAAAAATCTTATCATTTACCTTGGGATCATCAATTTTCTATCTCATCATTCTAGTTGGCCTTGGTTTGGTTAAATTTCTCGGTCAATACTATGATGTGTCAGTGATCCCTAACTCGGTTATCACTATGCTCGGTATACACTGTATTTAGTCGGTGTGCACTATTCTTCGGTGTATACAAAACTCTTCAATTACCAACCACATAAAAAAAATTTGTTCCAGATCTTTAATCCATAAAAGATGTTTATTACCATAATGATACTCAAATAAGTTGACATCAATGACTATACATTAACTAATTAATATCATCATATATGTAACTCGGTTGACTATCATCAAAATGACTTCAAACATACAATAATTTGAAGTTCATCACATAAACCCTATAATATTTCTAACCAAAATAAGAGAAACTAGGAAAACATAGGTTGTTATTTCAACCAATCAATCCATGTGAAAATAAGATGAAGTCAAAATAGTCTAGAAAGTTGTGTTATGCTAGCAAACTCATCTTGAAAATTAGTGTAAGGAGATTCAAATAGTCTAACAAGTTGTATTATGCTAGTCAAACCATCCTAAAAAATGGTGAAAATAATTGTCTATAAGGAAATCCACAAAAATGGTGCAAGGAGAGTCGAATAATCTAGCAATTTGTTTTATGCTAGTAAACTCATCTTGAAACAATAGTGTAATAAGAGTCAAATAGTCTAATAGTCAAATTTGGTGCAAGGAGAGTCAAATAGTCTATAAAATTATGTCATGCTTGTGAACTTATCTTGAAAATTGGTGCAAGGAGAGTGAGATAGTCAAGCAATTTGTGTTATGCTAGTCAAATCATCATAAAAAATTATGCAAGGAGAGTCAAATATCCTAGCAAGTTGTGTTATTCTAGTCAAATCATCCTAATTTTTTTGAATAAGGATAACCAAACAAAGCACATTATATGAAAGTAAATCCTACAAATTTTGAATAAGGATTACCGAAGATAGCTCATTGTTGATAAGGAAATCTTGCAACATTTGAATACAGATAACCAAATAAAGAATTTTACTCATAAGGAAATTTTAAAATATTTAGATAAGGATAAAAAAACAAAGCACATTGTTTATAAGGAAATAATGCAACATTTGAATAAGGATAATCAAATAAAGTATGATGTAGATAAGGAAATCTAGCGACATTTGAATAAGGATAACCAAATAAAGTGCATTTTCTATAAGGAAATCCTACAACATAAGAAACAAGGAGGCCAAATATATGACCCCCTTAAGATGGAAACATAGGACTATGGTGGTGTCTTAAGGAAAATAAGAACAATGATAAACACTTTCATAAGCAAGGATATATATCCTTTAAGAAACAATGTACATGCAATCCAAGCCAAAAAGGGCATAGCTATTTTGAGACATAGAAGAGAACTAGAAGAGATAGTAGTAAAAATATATCTCACAACAAGTGTAAAAGGATCCTTTTGAAGCATGCATAATGAAATGAGGAAGAGATATTTTCTCAAATACATCTACCCCTAAGATGAGATCTTTAACCAAGATAATATGGTTGACCAAACAAAGGGGAAGGAGTCTAAAAATATATACCTTCCCTATTGCTAGGTAAGGGAATTATTGGTGAATGAAACCATACTTTCCACATGAAGTGGGAGATTTTTATAATAGACATATGATTTCAAGGAAGGAAGAGGTTGTAATCAAGGATGTAAAACTTTTGAAAAAAGAGAAAATCCTCACCAAGAACAAACAATTCTATGCAAGAAAGGATGTCATGGTCTAAAATATGCAATTGAACAAAGGCAAAGTGGATTCTTAAAAGGATAGAAGGTTGAAATGCTATTCTTGTACCCCAAGCATGCAGGCAAGGATCGGAAGGATATTATATTGCTACCCAAGTATGATTGCACATGAAATTGTACTGCCATGAATATAAAAGAGCAGTGAACAAGGTAAAATACTAATATCACATAGTGTGGAGAAACATAAGAGAAAGGGGGTGCAAAGGAATACATTTTGAATTGATAAAAATCATGAGATCATGTGTCATATGAATAAGAGCTCCACTATGTAAATCTTAAGAAAATTATTTGAATTCAATGCAATTAGAAAGAGAATGAGAATACATATGATAAAAAAGACAATGTGTAACATTATTATTTTGTTTAGGATTCTTTGCGAAACATCAAAAAATGAATTTAATGTTTTTTTCATATTTAAGTCTCTAACAGATTCCTCTTTCTATTTTTCAAACAATACTCAAGAGATGTAAGTTTTATTTCTTATGGTAAAAGAATTTGTAATAAATGGGGAGGATTTTTAGCATAGACCTCATTTAAAATTATTTTGCAAGGATGTATAGATAGAGGAGGATTTATGTTTGAAGAAAGATTCTTAATCCTATCATCATTATTCATATCAACTTTTCTATATTGGTAAGAAGTGTTCTTATCTAAAGCTTCATCTTTCCTCAATGTTATGTTAGAAGATAGATCGTGAATAAAATGCATAACATCATCTTGTATAAAAATACGTTGATGGATAAGATTAGATCTAGGAGAATAAGGAAGATCTAGAGTGATATATGTTATAATATTAACATGCTTACCTTGTCCCTCTTGCACAAAAGTAACTTTGAGAAGATGATTAATTATTACTCTTCAATGTTGCATCTTCACTAGAGATATCATTGATACCCGAGTATTGATTCTTTCCTCATAAAAAAAGATACCCTAGGAGAGGTACAAGTATGATTCATTTCAATATCTTATTTCTGATTTTCATCCACACATTCCATTAATTTACCTAAAAATGCCATTATATAACAACATGAAACATAGATAAAAATTTTGAAAAGTAATTTATAGCTAGGAAATATCTTTGGAAGCCTTATGATGCAATATGTGAGAGTGCTTGATGCAACATAAAGTGAAAGAAGCTATTATATAACACATGGTTTTGTTAAATATGGATAAGAATAAATGTAATCACATGTGAAATGTCAAACTAATTAGTAACTTTGATCTTGGAAGATCAGATCTAAAAATCATAAGGATACATCAAGTTCACCAAAATGTAATGGCAGTAAACTAGACCTCAAAATGCATGAAATATAAGTGTATAAATAATATGTTTCATGCATTATTTCAAGTATGAATTAATGAAATACATATAAATCACATCTAAAAATAAAAATAAGAAGTAAGCATGAGATATGTTAGGCTCACCAAAATGTAATGGTGAAAAATGGGTTCACTAGTTTATACATGCAAACTAGAAACTATATTACATATTTTCCCTTGATTACATTAAGGAGAGTGTATCTAATTGGCTTAATCTTAGATCTAGTTTAAAAGGATTGGGTACAGGGTAAAACTAACAGTTCCTGATTGAATTGAAAATGACTATGCAAATGACATGAGTTGGATGCTATATCTAGGGCCAAAGGTGTGAAATTAGTAGAAATACATGCACAAAAAGTATCACATCTATTACATGCAGACATGTGATACAAATCTAGAAAGAGGAGGATGAAAAGTACCTATATCTAGAATTTGAGCTTGAAAATGCCAATTAATCATGTTCCTTGACCTAAGATGTTAGATGTAGAAAAAATTTGAATTTTTGGGACCAAGTTGTCACTTAGAATATTCCCCAAAAATTTTGTTTAATAAGTGTTAGACAATGATGTGTCAAATCATCATCAACCCTACTTTTTTTAATCTGCTAAGGGGGGTTTTGTAGGTGTTTGTCTACTTTTTTTATTCTAGATTTTTTTTTCAAAACTTGTTTCTTGCACATACAAAGGAGAAAAAATGTTGGGTTGATAGGGGTTTGCCTAGGTTGAACCCTTATTGAAATTAATCTTGAAATGGAATTGAAATGGCATTGATTTGAATTCTCCAAAGTAGAATAAATGATATTATACCTCAAGATTAATAAAAAAATACTCTTTGAGTGTGATTACAACTATTACTGCAATATCATGACACGATAAAACATAAATGAGATCAATCACAAAGACCTGAGTGGATGAAGATTGTTGTAAGTTGTTTCTCTATGATGCCTAGATCTAAAGACTTGAAGGATATGGTGGGATGAATATAACCTTGAATTATTGATACTTGATTGTAATTGATGATATTATTTCTTGATAAATTGTATGATTTCTTGATGAATGATGTGAAAATGAATTGAAATAATGCTCTTATATAGGGTTCTCAAATTGTTTCATGAATTAAGCCAATATTCAAAAGTAATACTGAGACATGGGGATAGAGAAACAATTAGTGGGAACTTGGCTCAGTCCCCTTCTCATCCACCTCTAAGGGTTAAGGCCTGGGTGAAGAATCTCATTCATAAAGTTAATATCTTTCTATGGATCCTTCTCCAGAATAAATTGTTAACCACTTATAACTTATGCAAAACAAGATTTTTGTTACCTAATAGGTTCTATCTTTTTTTGGTAGTGACTGAGCCTAGTTCACATATTTTCCTTCATTGTTCCTTTGCTCTTGATATTTGGGATCAGGTTTTTAGTGATGGTACCTTAGCTAGATTTTTCCTAAATCTATTCTTGACTTATAATGCGCCCAATGAAAAGTTCCTTCTGCTAACCAATACATAAAATTACTGTGGTCATATGTTTTTCCTCATGTTGCGTGGTGAATTTGGAAAGAAATAAATAATAGAATTTTCTAGGAAATTTTTCTCTTGCCGGAGGTTGTCCCTAGTAAAATCTTTAGATCCATATGAGAGAATATAAACATTCTTGATGTTCACCTCAAGAATGGGGAGAAGCAATCTTGTCAGGCCTATGACCTCATGGTGTGTAAGGATTGGAAATTAAAAATCAACATCTCTAAGGCTATAAGGCCAGTTAAGAAACCTAGGAATGGAGTGTATTGGAGCTTTCCTCCTGAGGGTTGGGTGAAAATCAACTTTGACAAGGTGGCCAAGGGAGTTATAGGGTCGACTAGGTGTGGGGGAGTGATAAAGGATGAAAATTGTAGGTTCATTGAGGCAATGGCACTCCCCATGGGTATTTACTCCAACCACCTCATTGAAGCTATTGGGGCCTATCAAGATTTATCCTTAGCCCATCAATGCAACTGCAAAAAAGTTAGGATTGAAAGAGACTCTAATAACATTATTGAATGCCTCAAAGGAAAAAATAAAGCCTCTTGGACTAAACAAGGGTGGATAAATTTATCAAAGGAAATAATTTATTCCTTTTAAAGTTGTTTCATAGCCCCCTCCTATAGGGAAACTAATAGGGTGGAAAATTATGTTTGCCAATAAGGGGATTATTGCTAAAAGGATGATGACTTGGTTGAAGGAAGACAACCTAGAGGATGACGTTAGAGCCATGCTTACATATGATCAGTTTCATGGTAAATGTGTTTTCTTCCCCTCACTTCAATTATTTTTATGATTTTTATGTGTCATTATTACCTTTTATGGGATCTATCCTAGTGATTTTTGGGAAAGATCCTCTCATTATTGCTCCCAAGCTTTTTGAGCGATTTGTGGGCTTTTTTGGTTTGTTTATTCTACTAGGGTTTCCATTCTGCAAAAATTTTATATGTTAAAGGGATCTATTATATTTGATATGGGAGGAGATATATGTCATGTCAAACCTATTAACTGTGATGATTTGAGGGTGAATGCTACTATTTGTAGACTCCTGGAGAAGGGGGAAATCACCTGTATATTGAGATATTCATAGATGGGACCCTAAGGTCACCAAAATTTTTACTAAAGAATGGAAGAAGGGAAAGATGAACCTATTTGAGAAGCCAATTGTGGTTGATGAGAACCTCATTTCCAAGGTCATTGGTTTATCTATTGAGCGGATCAAATTTTATAGAGACCAGAAATATTCTCAAGTGACAGTATAAAAAATTCTGAAATCTAATAACGAAAGGGAAGAGTTGGTTAAGGGTGACAAAAGCTTATGTGATAGGAAGAGTATTAATATGGTGTGAAATTATTTTCTAAAGGTGATAATGGAGTGTATTTCTCTTGACGACCGCTTCATGAGGGCCTTTAGGCATCATTTTTTCTTGCTTAATCACTTTAGGCATAAGGTGAGAGTGTATCTCCCTTTTTATCTCTTATCTTCCACGAATACTATTATTCTAGAAAATTAAGAGAATCCTCATAAAAAATCATGTGTTACACGAAGGGATCCTTCTTTTAATTTATGAGCATTTTGATGTCATGGCCCATGTTCCCAAGTCTCCCTATCTCTGTATCAAATGATGATGGTATGTGGACTACTAGTTCTGAAGATGAGGCTTGGAGAATGGATATGAAGGAAGAGGATTTTTTTCCTCCAAATTTGGATAAAAGGGTCTCTAAAAATCTTGTTAAACCCTCGCCTACTGGGAAGGGTAAATTCAAGGGTCCAGTGAAGTTGGCTTCTCATTCTCCTGTTCTTTGTAAAAGTGTTGTTGGAAAAGAGGTGAAATTTTTTCCTAAGAGTAAGGACAAGGAAGTGGTGTCTACTGATTACCCTACTAGGCTTGTGTGTGATTTTCTCATTTTCCCCTTGTCTTCAAGTGATTCCCTTTCTTCTCACCCCCCTATGGACACTAAAGACAGACCTTGCTCTCCTATAAATTTGACTATTGATGATTTCACTCCTAAAAAAGAGATCACTAAAGGAATTATAGATACTACTAGGCATGGGGCAGTCAATTTTTTTAGGCTCATTAAATAGTTTTTTTTATGAAATTAAGAGTTTAAACCTAAAGTATAGAGATTTGAATAGAAAAGTGGAGGTGCTAGAAGTTGGTGGTGTGGAAATTCCTAATGCCAAGGGTACCAAATTCAAAGAGATATAAAATGAGGAGGAGAATAATTTTGTTGTTGATTTCCTTACAAAAATTATTGATTCCATGTAAAAATTGAAGAAATATTATGAGACTTGAAAGTTTTGGAATTTGAGGAAAAACTAAACATCATTAAGGAGTTTCTCCAAAACATTATGCCTTTGAGCCATAAGGTCATCAAGTCCTTTGTTGACAACATGAATACCATGGTAACCAATTTGGAGAACGTGCATAAGGAAATGATGGTCATTAAGCTAGATTTAGAGAAGGAGAAGGGATCTAAAGATTCTATTGCGCCTAGTAAGAGAACCCAAGCCAATTTGAAGAGAAAGGCTGAAAATCTTCCCCACGACATTCAAGATCTGAAGAAGGCATTATAAAATATCAATCAATTAGAGGTAGAGGTTACTAAGATGTTGAAGAACATGACCTATTTCTACTGATCTTTCTCTAGTTTATAGTGTTCCTTTGGTTTTTTGTTGGTGTTTTGTTGCTGGTAACCCTGTTTGGTTTTTTAGTAGTGTAGTGTCTAGTTGTTATTCTCTTTAATGATTTATGATGTAAATGGTTTTAGGTCCCTTCAAAAGCTATTTTTTCCTTAATAAAAATAATTGGTGGGAGCTATTGGCAAGTGGCCCATTTTGGATTGTATAGAGGTTTTCATTTACAAAAGCACTACTCATGTATATGGTCTCTTGAAGTGAAACTTAATTTTGATATTTAGTTTTGCAAAAATGACTAAGTCCAGGAAGCAATTTACTGGGTACAATCACATAGTTTTGGTAAGTGAGCAGTGCATATGGTGAACTAAGTCATGCGAGCTTGCAGGAAGGTATTTTGGGATATGGTAGACCTTTGGTTAAGGTCACTTATGTTTTGGAGTTAATTTCAAAGAGTTATAGCATGTTGAAGTCATGCAAAGAAAGTATAGCAGTGAAACATAGTAGTTGAATGGTCGGGGTGATTAAGGAAGTATAACATGGAATATTGAAGTGCTAAGTTGGATTTGGATTAGATCCTACACCACTTTTTTTATAGTATGATTTTTGACTATGGATTTGATAATTGGATAAGTTTTGGACACATTTGGTGATGTTCTTGTGAGCCGACTGATTATGAGATCGGGTATATATGAAGATGTTTTGAGATGCGAAGATATGAATGGAATGCATAGATGCATTGTGATGTCAGAATAGAATAGAATTTTTTGCAAGCTATAATTAGGACTACTTGAGCATAAAAGATGCTTGTACAATTTAATTTTGGTAAATCATTATAACAAAATCATTTGTCTTATTGTAAGAGCAGTGTGCTCATTGTATACCCCTAACAGGGTTTTCTATTCCTTTAACAAGGAAATGTACTAATTTAATATTTAGCTTCTAACAGGGCTAGGTCTCCTAATAGGGATAATATAATTTTTGGGTATCATCCCCACTGAGGTTTTCCCTTGGCCAGGGTTTCCTTGTGAACAAAAGCATGGTGTTATGAGTTATCTTCTTTATTTGTATGTTATTTTTATTTCATATATTGTATGGTTAAGTTGGAAGTTATTAGTTTGAATTTAAAGTGTTGTAATATTGATTCACCCCCCTTCTTAGTATTACCTAATTCTAACAATTGGTATCAGAGCATGTGGCCCTTGGAGAGAAAGTCTAACAGCTTAAGGGAGATCCAGATGAATTCTGATAGTTTGGGAAAAAAAATTGAAGAAACACTTGAAGACCTTGACAAGGATAAAGTTGAAAATGGTGATTTGAAATTCAAATTGAGAAGAGCAGAAGGTTTCATCAAGAAATGTAAGGAACAACTTAAACTTTCTAGGAATCAAAGGCAAGATCTTATGGAAAATATAAAAGAGGATTTAGATAATGATTCAACTAATTAGATCAAACAACTTGAACAAGAAAAATATTCTTTGAAGAATGACCATGAAACTACTTCTATTTAGTTGGCTAAAGAAATTCAGCAAGAAAAAGATGAAAGAACCAAAATTGAAGAAATCCTTAAGAATGCAAATATTCAGATGAGAAAGATGTAGATTGAAATTGATGACTACATAACCAAGTATCATGAATTAGAAAAATATAACCAAATCATAAAAGGAGAACTTAGTGAGGCTAAGAAACACATTGAAAAACTTCATATGAGATGTCACAAGATTGATGAATAGAGAGAGAGAGAGAGAGAGAGAGAGAGAGAGAGAGAGAGAGAGAGAGAGAGAGATGATTGGAGNGAGAGAGAGAGAGAGAGAGAGAGAGAGAGAGAGAGAGAGAGAGAGAGAGAGAGAGATGATTGGAGTCATTTTCAATAAAGCTAAATCTCAAGAAGAAAAATCTGAAGAAAAGATAGATGAAGAAAGACCAATACTAGAAGAACCTAGAAAGAAGATCAAACCTTTTAGAGGTAGATGCTTTGGATGCAATAAAGTTGGTCACATGAAGATAGATTGTAGAGGTAATGTTCCTTACAAACCCTTTTCTGGTTATTGTTTCAATTGCTATAAATATGGACACAAGAAGACAAAATATAGAAAGCCTGATCAATCTAGAACCAAGCAATATTATATTAGAGAGGAAACAATAGCTAAGATCACATGTTACAAGTGCAATAACTTTGGGCGCATCACAAAGTATTGAAATTTGTAGGTTAATCAGAACATATCACCTCCTACATACTACAAGTGTAATAATCAAGGACATATACTAAAATTTTGCAGGTATAATGGATCTACAAGTAACAAAAGACCATCACCTATTATTATAAAGAAAAATGTTGGTGATGTTGGAAAAAGTATGGAAAAATACATGGAAGATTTTGACAATCAATTTGTAAAATAAAGTGGTAAGGTTTGGAAAGTGAAAGAGATGAGTGAGCTTAAGGTTCAGGGAGATTCAGTAGTTTCTACTGAACCCTTGCCTGATGGTGTTACATCGACCTAGATGGCCAAGCATGACCTTAGCGAGATCTTTCAAAAAATACACAGAAAACCATCCAGCCCCTGTTAATGTGGAATAAGATTTTGTGATCTTATGGAGAGTATGTATGATTGATATGAAGCACCAATCTAAGATCACACAGCTATACATACTATATCTTATGATCACCAAATTAATGATCCAATGGATCATTTATAGAGTTAAGGTTATTGGGAAATGTGCTAATACTTTCATGGAGAGGTATAAGTCTATTCATTTGAACATATCTAATCACTATTCGAAGTAGAGTTGAAGGAGCTCAGTGAAGAAAGCAAGAAATCTAGGACACATTTGTATTGATTGAGTGCAAATTCATAGATTCATCGAAGAAAAAGAGGTATTTTAGATTATTTGTGAAGATTTTTATTATGGATACTCTATTGATCTTTGATGTCAACGAAAGGCCTAGGTATAAGTTTAAGAAAAATCCTTGTAAATCAACTGAATATTATTTTGAAGGCACGTTTTCTCAAAAACCCTACAACATTCTACATGTTGAGGATGTTAGGACATACATCCATTGTAAGTATGTTTCATTGGAAGACTTTGAGATCTATAAGGAAATGAAAGATATTATCAAATAAGATGGAAAATGGAAGGATGATTTTTTTCATCTTGAAATCCTAAGTGTGATGGGAATGATGAAACTTTATGAGTTTGATGAAGAAGAATGGATCAAAATCATGTTAAAAAGAGTACATGATTAGTTCATTTGGATCAGTTATCATCTTTTGAAGATATGTAGTGAGTTAATCCTTGACATAACAGATTTGGATAACTCTGGTGTTATCTCTGTTACATATAAGAACACAAATAATCAAGTGGAAACCCTAACCCACTCTAAATGGGATAAGTGAGTGGTGACTATAGACAACATCTTCCAACAAGAAGTGAGATTTCTTTCAATGATTTTAGGTTTAAAACTTCATTAAAGGAGCTGAACTAAATCAATATCTACTAGAGTTATATCTTATAATAAATATGAAAGGATTATGAAAGCAATAAAACCATTTTTGATAACTAAAGAAAGATTGATAAAGATAATGGGAAGGAAATATGAAGAGGTTATTAAGGACACACATAAAGCTATTGATAAGGTCCTAATGGAGACTGAACCTGAGAAATATTTTCCTCCTAATCCTAATGCTAATAATCCTAAAACTATCCTAAGGGGAGAGTCCTCCAAGCCTATTGTGATAAACATTAATTCACTTAAGGATGGAGAAGATAACATTCAGTTTGTAAGTACAGTGAAGCAATCTGATTTCTTTGTTGCTCATGTGCTTGTGTCATTGGACACATTACAACATACAAGTGACCCCTTTTAAGGAAATTTAGATGCCATACCTGATATAAATGGGATAAATGAAAAGGATACACTAAATCCTACTAAGGAAGAGCTTTCTAAGGGTGAACAAAGCATAATTGAGGCAGAGAAAGAACCTGGGAGTAAAGTTGAAGTCAAGAAAGAAACACCTACACTTGTTTCTTCATCTTTATTGGCAAGTGGAGAAAAAACTCTGAGTATTGATTTAGAGAGCATGTATGATGATGAGCTTATGAATCTATCTTACATAGCCTTTGCCAAAGCCAAAGAGAGATCTAAGAAGAGGATAGAGAAAAAGTCAAGGGTACTGGAGAGATAAATTGATAATATCAACAAACTCCTACCCCTACCTTTCACTTTTCAAGGAAAGGACATAGTAGAGAACCTGAACACAATATTATATGAATTTGATAGTCACTTTGAGTCTCTGGAGAAGATCGAAAAAGTAAGAGCTGACCAGAGATACTTGGCGAAGAAACTTTAAAAAGTATGCAAGTCTATCTCATGGGACTTGGGCATATTAAGCAACACTATTTCTAAAGTGAATACCTTTATAAGACATGGAAGGAAGTTATTAAACTACTATATAAATCCTATCAAACACCTTCAGAATGTTGAGGATTTCATTGAAAATGATAGGAAAACATTGGATGAGTTGGTATACAGTTGTGAGACCTCCTAAAACACTATTGTGCAGTTAGATAGACAAGTATCTAAATTGTTAGATAAGATAAGTGTATTGGATACCAAGAAAGGAAGAGTAATAGGAATATGTGGTGTGTTGAAAATTTTAATCACACCTAAACTATGAATTCTTAAAAATCACCTTTCTGACATGGAGACAACAGTGAAGGCACTCACAGATAATATGCCTAAAGAGCTAAAGGGAGTAGAAACTTCATCATTTTCATTGAATGGACTTATCCGTGTGGGTCAAATTTTGGTAAAGACATGGATTGTAGAGGCAAAGATCTTGGAAACCTCTTTCCAAGACATACTTCACATGGTATGAGTGTTTGGTGAGCAGATGTACAATTTTGTATGTGTGTATACACACACACACACACACACACACACTACATTTTGGTATACCTTTTCCATTTATGTCAAAAGGGGATTAGTAGATATGAAAAATGTATAGAGGATATAATATGTATATGAATAAGAAAACTTTGTACTTAGTCAATAATTTGGTATTGAGCACTTAGTCATTTTTCACTAAGTGTTGTCAACAATGCCAAAGGAGGGGATTGTTGTAAAGTGGCCCATGTTAGATTGTATAGAGTTTTCATTTATGGAAACACTACTCATGTGTATAGTCGCTTGAAGTGAAATTCTATTTTGATATCCAGTTTTGCAAAAATGACTAAGTCCAGGAAGCAGTTTACTGGGTACAGTCACATAGTTTTGGTAAGAGAGAATTCTATAAGTTGAACTAAGTCATGCAAGCTTAGAGGAAGATATTTTTGGATACAGTAGATATTCCTTTAAGGTATCTTGTGTTTTGGAGTTCATTTCAGAGAGTTACAACCTGTTGAAGTCATGCAAAGATAGTATAGCAGCGAAACAAAGCAGTTGAAGAGTCACAGTGATTAAGGAACTATAACGTGGAATCTAGAAGTGATAAGTTGGATTTGGATTAGATCCTACACAATTTTTTTTATAGTATGATTTTTTAATATAGATTTGATAATTGGATAAGTGTTGGACACATTTGGAGATGTCCTTGTGAGCCGACTAATTATGAGATTGGGTATATATGAAGATGTTTTGAGATGCGAAGATATGAATGGAATATGTAGATGCATTGTGAATTCAGAATTAGATAGAAGTTGATGTGAGCTATAATTGGGACTACTTGAGCATAGAAAAATATTGTACAATTCACCTTTGGTAAATCATTGTAACATAACAGTTTTCTAATTGTAAGAGCAATGTGCTCATTATAAACCCCTAATAGGGTCTTCTATTCCTTTAATAGGGAAATGTACTAATGTAATTTTCAGCTCCTAATAGAGCTAGTTCTCCTAATAGGGACACTATACTTTTAGTGTATAATTTGTGGGTATCATCCCCACTAGGGTTTTCCCTTGGCCAGGGTTTCCTCATGAACAAAATCATGGTGTTATAAGTTATCTTCTTTATGCGTATGTACTTTTCATTTCAGATATTATATGGTTAAGTTTGAATTTAAATTTTTGTAATACTAATTCACCCCCTTCTCAGTATTACCTAACCATAAAAGGAACTTGGCACTAACATTATCAAATTTGGCTCTGATTTGGAGCATCAATGGTTTCCCAAAGTGTCATTGGCTGGTCAAGGGAACTACTAGATTATATTAACCTACCAAAACATGGAAAATTAGAGAGAGGTTACTCCACTTAGCTTGAGATAGAAATTAAAATTACCATTGGAACATGTGACATCAAATTTATAGTATATTGGCTAGAAATAGGCATAAATAAGAGATATGAGACCACACATTAAGGAAAGGGCAAAAAATATGGTTATGATGGGCTAAAATATCACCGTGATTTGATGATGTATGTAGGATGTGCATGATATGTGTTGACGTGTATTTTAATCACACTTCAAACTAGATAGATATCTAAAATAGAACCTATCTATCTTGAAAAATCAATCAAAATTTTGATTCCAAGGCTTGGGATGATCAGGTCTTGAACGTACTAGGATTACTCAAAAGGTTTATTGTTCACCTATTTTCACAAAGGGATTCAATGCTCCTTGTTATTAGTAATACTTTTTGTAGAAACTAAGAATCGGATAGTTAATCAGTTTCACATAATAATATTCATATCTTCCATAATTTCAACAAAATGTGAACGAAAAAAATTTCAAAGTCATTGAATAGGATTTACTATTATCTTTCAAGTTTACATATTCATGCAAACATGTCCTGACGATGTAAGAATTAGATAAAACAAACATATATTTCACTAGAATTTCACAATGCAACAAACTCTTGTGCAATCTTTAAAAAAACTTGAAGCATTTGTCAAACAAAGAAAAAGATAAAGTACACCAAAATTCCTATGCAACATTCATATATTCCTCAAAATTGACAAGATGTCCATAAAATACAAGATTAAACCATAATTTTACAATATGTTATCTTTATTCTTACCAATCATGCAAAGAAACATGAAGATACTAATTTTGAAGTGAAAGAAAACCAAGAAATTGAACTTTGAAACATGGGATCCAAAGATTTGACACAAGTTCTAAAATTTTCAATCAAATAAAAATGAGAAAATGTTTGGCCTTTTATAGATACTTAGGACCTTGACAACATCATAACCTGACAAAACATAACTGTATGAAATAAAAGTGTGAGTTCAAATAGGAATGCAATAAGCAAGTTAAAAATATTCAAACTACACTATTAAAGTAACATATATGATTAAACCTACAAACAAAACCAAAACCAAAAGAGAATACAAACCTCACATCCAAGTAGCTTCCTGTGTAGTGTAGATTTGTCCAAGAGATTGGATGTGTGCTCAATGGCAAATGCTCAAGCTTCAAGGGATGAGTATGGATTCTAGAGTGATTTTGGCATTATGATGATGAGGTTGATGCTTTTTCTCTTCAAATGGGCATGATAACAATGCATAAAAGGTGGATGATTTTTGAAGGAAATGAGGTTCAATTTATAGGCAAATAGAGGCTTGAATGGGTGGTTGACATGCAAACTTGAGGAAGGGTGGAGATGCATTTGAGAGGAAGCACATGGATTGTGCTTTATTAGATGCCTCTCATTATGACAAGTGTCACAAGGAGAGAGGTTTGGAAGAATGGGGGAATGTGACCATTTTGGGAGATGTGAGAGGGGACAAAGATGTAAGAGACTGATGGAGTGTGTAAGAGGGATGTAAGAGCATTTAAGGAAGACTTAAATGCATATGGTTGGGGATTTGAGGGATGTGACATGAAAGTTGACTTGGGTGAGCATTAGGATTTCTTAATCCTTGGATTATGATTGTGTAAATGCTTAGGCAGTGATTAGGCTTATGTTTAGAGGACAAGTGGGGTGATTAAGAAGATGTGATGGGAGGAGAGAGAATGAGTGGAGGGGTTAATTACTTAATTGGGGTTAATTAACTAATAAGAAAGAGTTAGTATTTGTGAATGGGTTGGGTTGAGTTGAAACTTTGGTTAGGTGGTTGAGCATGGCTAGTTTAGGGGTTAAAGTTAGGAGTCATGTGCTAAAATTGAAATAAATAGAATATTTAATTCACAAGTGGGATAAAAGGGGAATTATGAATTAAGTTAAACAAATAAGTATATTCATTCAACTTAATATAGGAAAAGGATTTAATTAATTATTACAATATGAGTTGTCATTTGATAATTAATTGGACTATAGCTAATTAATTAAACTAGGGGATAACATAAATTAATGAAATAAATATATAATTATTTAATCAATAATGTTCTAAAAAGGCACTAAATTTAATTAAATATGTTAATCAAATTTGGGTGTCTACATTTTGTCCCTCTTCGACATAGGGTTAGAATAATGCTATTTCAAATATGTTTAAAATAATAGACGATGCAAAGACATGACTTAGGCAACTAAGTTGCCCCAGGTTAATGGAGAGAATAGAATTTGGTTAGGGTGATGCACCCTCGAGAGGGGGGCATGGAGAAAAAATGAAGACCTGGCAACGTCTTGAAAAGAAGGTGAAAAGAGACGAAGAAGAAAAGGAAAGGACGAGGGGTAGAGAGAGAGGAATTAGAAAAAATAGGGTAAAATGTGGTCTAGAAGAAATTTGGAGGGGATGGGGGCATCCGGAGGAAGAAAAGAAAGGTCCAGAATGGGCTATATATGGCTAGAAGGACGGCAGAAAAGGTTTATTGTGCACTTTGAGCTTATAGAATCCTTGACAATTTTGAGCTCTACGATTTGATGGGAAGATGGCTGAGAGGGGGCGACTGAGGCATCAGGTGGATGTACTACACATTGTATGGTAGCTTGGGGCATTAGAGAGATAGGTAGGCTCAAGAAACTGGCTTTGTGGTTTTGTTTTTTATGCTTTTTGTAGGTTTAGAGGAATCAAAAATGCATTCCTAAAAAAAGGATCCCAGATGGGAACGCCATTGGGATCAGAGGGAACGTGTTCCCGCAAAAAGTTGGTTGGGGTTAGGGTGGGCTTAAGGTATTTTGGCAGGAACATCATCGGGAAGGTATGGGTTGAATTTGCTGGGGGAATGCATTCCCACAAGGATTTCCTACGGGAACACATTCCCAGAGTAGGGAGGGATCGGGAGGACAAAATAAAGCTATCCCACAAGGGACCGGGGGGGTAAGGGGGAAGTGAAATCATGTCACAAGAATGCATTCCCATGACACAGGGTTGGTTATGGGGAGCGTGTTCCCGCGGTCGCAGGAATGCACATTAGACGGGAAAGAACATTGAAAAGGGAGGAAAGGGGATAAAATAACAAGAGCAGGGAAATGGAATGTAGTTAGAAGGTTTTAGGAAGGACTAGAATGACTGATGAGTGCTTGGATTGTGTGTAGTTTTCCATTGATTGACTGACATCGCAGGAGATACATGTTGTTGTGCTACAGGCAACAGATCATTTTACACTAGCGGACTAGTCTCGGGTGGATGTTAATGGCTTGGGGTATCTAGCGCACATGCCCCATAGGTGGGCATACATGGCGATGGTGATTTCACTGTGTGAGCGGTGGCAGTCATTTATGGCATCATTTCATCTCTTGACAGAGGAGATGATGATCATACTCGAGGATGGGTACCTGATATTCTAGTTACCCATCCAAGGGATAGAGGTAGTGGCAGCACATGTGACACAAGATAAGGCCCTTACCATATTGGTTGGGTCAGGTTCTGCAGTCCCTTTATGGCACGGTCAGCTTGTGCTAGACCAACATTTGGACACACATCCAACGCGTCAGATTTAATTTTACGTATGCAGATTAGTTTTGGGGTACATTTCCCCAGACATGTGAGGAACTAGCATTACACTCAGCCTGATTCCAGTGATCATGTGGATCATAGATGTAGGGGTACCCACAGCATGGGGTACATTGATGCTTGTATATATCTATCGATATCTCCACCAGATAGTTTATCATGGTGGTGGAGGTCATGTGAGGAGTATCGGGTGTATCACCCTAATCCATGTGTGAGCATGGGAGCACATAGTCATGCTCAGACTGCTTGGGAGGAGCGCACGACAGGTAGAGCAGCTTGTGGTGTATAGTTGGGGAGATCCATTGATATATCATGACATGGATGATACAGACTATTGGAGGGTTACTATTGATGAGATCTAAGATGGGATCACATGGAGGCCCTATACACAGGTGGGACCCTGGGTTGAGGACTAGACGCATCTGCTCTACATGATGACACCCACATTCCTAACAGGGAGATGGAACAATATAGTGGAGCAGTACCGATTGGATAGAGTCGTGAGATAGTTTGGATTCACGTAGAGAGTACAAGATCCTACGAGGTGGTATACAAGGGTAACTCCAAAGAGGGTGTCAGAGTTTGGGCCTGCATTAGACAGGAAGGGGTTACGCGCAGTCTGGCAGGGTTTTTAGCCCATCTAGTGGGATTGGTAGGGGAACAGTAGATGGGGGAGCACACAAGAGTATAGGCATTCAGGAGACCTTGTGCTATGGAGAGGACAGGATTACAGCCTAAGGTAGATAGAGTAGGGCGAGCAGCAGCCTTGGATACAATCTAGAGGAGGATGAGAGGATGACATACAGCCAGACAAGCAAGGCATATATTGGTGGTAGTCCCTCAGAGATGAACACCAATGGAAGGAGAGAGAGGAGAGAGCAGAGGAGAGAAGAGAGGATAGAGGAGAGGAGGAGAGAGGATAGGAGAGAGGAGAGGGGGATCAAGAGATTAGGGGAGAGGAGGTGATGGAGGTGGATGGTGGGGAGAAGGAGGTGAGGCCACCACCCAACATAGAGGGGCCCACAAATAGGAGGGGATCATCATCAAGAAATCCTGGGGATTTATTAGCCTAGAGGCTGAGCTCCATAGAGCTCATGTATGCAGCCACCACTCAGCAGTTGTGAGACACTCAAGGAGAGAGGGATGCATTGAGGGAAGAGAGGGATACTTTGAGGGAAGAGAGGGATACTCTGATGATAGAGAGGGACCAGGTCTAAGAGGAGAGGGATTTGGTGAGGGTGGAGAGAGATCAGGCCCAAGCAAATGCAACCAGCCTTAGGAGATAGGTGGTTGATCTGACCAGGGAGGTGGGGGAGTTGATGGGAGAGCTAGGTGCAACATAGCCATAGCCTGGAGAGATGATGGAGGATGGGTTCACCCTTATGGAGGAGAGAGATAGACTACTAGTAGAGAGGGATGGTCTGAGGTCTGAGAGGGAGAGGGATGAGTCACTGTAGGAGGTTGGGGAATGAGGGCAGAGCTAGATTTTTTTGGAAGAGG
>MU226466.1:651085-681893 GCA_018584345.1 Thuja plicata
GTTTTTATTCTCTCTCTCTCTCTCTCTCTCTCTCTCTCTCTCTCTCTCTCTCTCTAAATGTCCTCTCTACCCCCTTTCCTTTATATCTTTTGAGTGAGGCTTTGTCTACAGCTTATTTTTATATATCTTGCACTCTCTCATCCTGATGATGGATCACGGAGTGTGATTCGAAACATTGATGCTAAAAACACTAACACAATCAAATCCAGAAGCAAAAAAACTAAACAGACACATATTCTACTTCTGCAGTAGATTAAGATATGCATCCTTGCTTCTTACTTATCCATGTGAGAAGTTTTTCACCCATAAAAAATGATATACTACTTGGTGTTAGTTCTGTCAGAAGCGCGAGGAGATTGGCATTTGTTTCTCTTTCCTCTTGCAGTTTCTAGCCCTGCTTTATGTACCGGGCCTCTATCACCTTGGTGGCTTCTTTCAGCAAGTCCAATTCACCCTGCTTGTCTCTCTTCCCCAATTCTAACTCTGTTATATTGTAGTCTTCAGGCCTTACGGCTGCTACATTTGTGTTTGTTGGGGGTGTTGCAACAATCACAATGGTACTGCCTGCTGGGTTGGTTTGGAGAGTATGGACCACCCCCACTTTCTTAGGCCTCTTTGCCTCTGTATTCCTAGCCATCATCTCAACCAACAAGAGTCAAGCATTGGTGGCCGTCATCGGGGCTTTCCTCTTCTTAGATTCCACCAGCCATTGGGGTGGCTGGGGCAGCCTTGTTGTCAATATTTGTTCATTAAGATCCCTTTCAGAATCTGGCGGCACATTCCTGGAGTGTACGTTATCTTCAGGCTCCTTTTCTTGCTCCTTTTCCAGTTCTCCTTGTTCTTGTTCTTTTATTGTTTCCTGCTTTCCAAAAATCTCAATGTTTTCTGCCATACTGGCATCCTCTACGGTATTGCCTGGGATCTTTTCCCCGGTCTTAGTCTCTGTACTTTTAGGGACTTCGTCTTCCCTAGTGGTATCAGCAGCTTCTTTATTTTCCTTATCCGCAACCTCTTGGTCCATTTGTTGTTGTTTTTCCTAGTCCTTATTGGCCTCGTCTACTACAATGTTCTCCTCCATCGGGGCATCTTTTGGAGGTGGGTGAGGTCGCTGGCCAAAGTTTAACAAGGCGACCGTCGTTACTACCTCACCGAAAGTGCTTCGGGTTACTTGGTCACCCAAAGTTACCAAAGGCACTTGAAGCGTGATGATTGCAGGTACAATTTTTCCCTTGGGTCTAGTTTCTCTAACCATTAGTTTCTCATTTTTGGGCTGCCTTGGTATATTCTTTGCCTCCAGAACCAGTACTTTCTCCTGCTTAAGCTCTGTGGGCACCTCTTCCTGAGCCTCCTATTCTGATATATCCTTTTCTGTTGGGACTTCTTTTTCTGCAGGGACTTCTTCTTTATCCTGAACTTCAATTTCCTCCACCACATGACTAACACCCTGCTGAATCTCTAGAATCCCCTCTGTCAAGAACATATCATCAAAATCATCATGTGGTGGAGAGGAGTCTAAAATATCCTCCAGTTTGGGAGAGTTTGAACTTACATCTACTAGGGGCTTCTTTGGCGTACTAGCGGCAACGCTTGGTACAGGGGTCACAGTTTTTTTCTTTCTCCTTATGAGTGAAGCCCTGGTATCCAGAATGTTGGTAGACTTCACCTTAGCAAAATTATGTATGTTCATCATCACTGCCAATGAAGGGGACCCCGCCGGGTGAGCAGATGCCATTGGACTAATTGGGAGACCAGAAGATATTTGCATGCTGATTTGCTGGCTGGCCAGCTTCACCACCTCCATTTTCTCATGCAACTAGGCCATCAAAAGGGTGGGAATTTAAGGAGGCACCTTGGGCACCTGGACTACCTCTTTCTCTTTTCATTTACTTACACTTGCTTTAGCGGTTGTGGCGGATGAAGAAGGTCCGACGCCGGCTGAAGAAGGAATGGTTTTCTTGACCGTTGATTTCTTTTGGGTCCTCTTGGGGCACACCTAGGCAAAGTACCTATGACTTGCCTCTATGATGGGGTGGCATACCCCTTCAATTTTTAAATCCTTTAGAGTGGCCCAATCCACTAGAGGGAGGTCTAATTTATCCAGCCCTTGTCCTTTGTATGTTGGATCCTCCAGCGGCCCGCCATCTTTGAAACCCTTCGGGAAAGTCCGAAGGTCCAGCACTTCCATGAGCCCTTTGCTCATCCTTTTATGTTGTCTAGACCAGAGATCAATACTATCCTAGCAGTTCGCCCAAAAGTCTTCAATATCCTCTGTATGCGGTGGGGATGCCCGAGGTAGTGTTGTGGCAATTTTTCCACGGGAATCATAATTTTTCTGGGTGTGGTTGACTTCAACCAGCCCCAAGCTTTTCAATTCATTGTCTGCCTCCTGAGCCATAGTGAGGCTGCATGTATAATTCTAACAAGAGAAAGGGAATGGGATGTTGATGACCTTCTTCAATGTGAAGAAGGTGTGTAGATCCATCATCTGCCTACAAAACTCCAAGAGAATAATTCTATCCCCACAATACCAGGGAAGAAGATAGGGCTTCCCGTTGAAGCCTGTCACCCTAATGTAGGTGTGATGCCAGAACTGAATAAAATAATGGCTGTAGGAGTTGACCAGCATCATTGCCGCCTGTGACAGGTGGTACCTAGAATCTTGGGTAAGTGTTAGAATGTTATGGTAAATGAAGGCGTCATTTACCTGGTAGAAGTTTAGGAAACTGAGCTCCCACTGTAGTTGGAGATAATGATCCCATGGTGTGTCTTGTCCCAGATCATTCCTGAGCTCCCCAGCTATTCCCAGACCTTGAAAAGCTGGCCTTTGCTATGCTAATGCCCACAGCACATATGATGTCATATAAAATTGGGAATTTTGGGCGACGGTCCTCATCTATGTATCTACATGGTTAGATATAATAGCCACCCATTTTAAGGTCTTGTTGTGTGTTGTGATGCAATAGAGGAACTAATACACCCACGCCAAGAATTTCTAGGCATGGGGCCATTCAGAGATCCTGCATAAAAATATGATGCCCGCTTGAATGGGCTCCTTAAAATCCCTACGGGGAATTTTCATCTTCATTCTTTTGTAGTTTTGCTTTGGAGACTTCAACCATTGACTGTTGAGGTGTTGCCGGGAAATGATTTCAACTTCACCGAATTCTTCCAATGAATTGGCCCTAGTGATGATGGTGGACCCTTTGATCTGAGGAATTCCCAACCCGGAAGCAAAGGTGGGAGCGTCCAATGTGACAATTGTGGTGGGATATTGTAGTGGCTAGGGATCCGGAAGCAAAACTGAGTGAGTGGTTGCATTGTATAGTACCACTAGCTGCTTTATTAGTTTTGGTGACTGCACCACACATGGAAAGTTCATGGCCTTTATGACACTGGAGGTAGCTAAGCAAGTGGCCATCTTGTCTCCTTTGGCCTTTAACCTGTAAATGGCCTGGATTAAACTTTGCAATTCAGCCCAAGTCCCAGGATCTGTATCCATTATTTCCTAAACTTTGGAGTCTATCTTGGACCCCACAATACCTCCATCCTTTAGATACTTGGACGTTAAAGGTATCTTTGCCAGCATTCTTTCAATCTTTGACTTTGTAGCTGCCCGGGTAGAAGTGGTGGGTAGTTCTAGACTATCAGGAGGGGAAAAATTGTCAGACATTTTCAATCAATCTAACTGCAACCTACAAGATCAGAGAACTGTCAGGACATATATAAACATAAATTGTAACTCTAGGAGATTCTTCACCAATCCATACCTGTCAAAAAAGCATTAGTACATATATCAAAATTTCTAGAGTATCCAGAATGAACATGACTTAGACTTCTGGAGCATGCTGACAAGGTGGCAAGGAGAAGTGGAAGACAAGGTCCCATTGGAGGTCTGGAGTTTGGACAAACTAGTCATTGCTGATGTGACTGGAAACAAGTCATTCTTTGGTCAATGTGCACTGGCACATGGTAAGATGGTAGGTAGCTTAAAGACATTTATGGTGACAAGTGAGCTAACATGAGGGAATTTATTGCAAGATGGGACAAGGTTTAAATGCCCACTCATGGTAAATTAATCCCACCATTATGGTGATGCCATGGAGGAGAGAGAAAACTGCCATGGTTCAAACCAGTGAGGTGTTGAGTTTGAACTGTGGTGACTCTGTCTCGATGAGCTTGACCTTAGGAAGCCAAAATACTTGATAGAGTGCAAAGAATTCATGAGCTTGGACAAATATATAGAGCATATATACATAAAATATAGGAGAGCTGAGGGTCAAAGCATATATACATGCAATATACAAAAATATACATCATTCACAGTATAAACAAAATAAACACAATGTACAACAGCTACCCTAAGACCAAAATACAAAATATACATTATCCTACAGCTGCGCAGAGGGTGGACAACCCTCTGGCAGAGCCAACCCACCAACGGGTGGCAAACCAAAAGAATAAAACACAAAAACCAAAATAAAACAAACCAAAAACCAAAACCAAAATGAAGGCAAGAACCCGAAGACCTACCTAGGAATCTAAAGAATGGCAAAGAGAGGAGGCACTAGGACCACTCTATAATAGCTTCCACCTTCAATGCTCATGAACAGATACTGAAGATCAACTCCTTGTTATCCACTAACCTCAGAGTAATTCTCACTTAATCACACTTCAAATCATCAAGGAATCACTCTGAAAACTCTAAGTGTTTTAATCGCGGTAACTGTAAAAGTGACATGCAAATCTTATTTATACCCAAGGTAAAAAGTAAGTTACCCTCTTTCCTGCAAACTTTGGAATAGGCAAACCTCTAAACTCCAGGCCCGGGGATTTCGAGCGACCATGTCTCCTTACCAAAAGGAGACATCATGATAGGGAATCCCGGAGTCTAGAATCTAGCTCTGGAAAGAAAACAACCAACTCCAGGACCACGTCCTGGAGACGCGAAAGACAAAAGTAAAAAAAAAAAAAACTCATGGGAAGGAAAACCCGGAGAAGAAAACAAAAAGAAACAAAGGAAAAGAAAACAAGGCAAGAGCCAAAAACAAAAAGAAAGGGACCTGACATTTTTCACACAAAATGTAGGGATGGGTATGCAGGGCATAACAAATGGTGACTATCTAGGATGAATACCTTATTACATTTGAGAACCAGAAAATCTCTAGTTAGCAAAACTAGAACTAATCATTACTTGGAGCATCCTTCTTGCAAGGCATGAAACGTCTGAGAAAATCTGACCATACAAGATTCAATCCATGGTCTTTCATTAGTTGTGAAGTGTGTGCTTTGGAAGGAAATCAAGCCGATGACCTCTATGAGAAACAGAGAAGAGGCACTAAATATAGCCAATCCAAAATCATCAAGTTTGCTCTCTTCTCTCGGATACCAGAGTTTCATCCCATCTTTTCTTTTCCTTGTTATTTTATTCTCTTCTAGGTGGGAGGGTGGTACTTCTTTCACCAAAAACTTGAGCTTAGCCAAATTTTAATGGTGGTACTTCTTTCACCCCTCCACCCACCTTAATTTTCTGAATGGGGAAGGAAAACTCTAGACCTAAAAACAATCTTAAAAGTTCAGACTTGGGTCAACCAACCAGTGTGATCGATCTACCCTCGGTGTGTCCGATTACTTGTTTCCTTTTATTTTTGATTCAATTGATTACCAGACTTCTGGGGATAAATTCGATGAAGAGTACTCATAGTTTGTTACCAAACTCATAAAATAACTCTAGAGACCGGACCAATTCTACCATGCTAACAATAGATTATGAATTCAACACAAATGTAGAAGGCACCATCCCGAAGACTAGATGTTATGCAAAGCACACCAGCCTACAAAAAGGGAGAAAAACACTAGAAACCTAGAAAAAAAGAGAAAGCACAAAACCAAAAGTGAGAAAAATAGAAAGGGGGTGGTCCCAGAGGATGGCCAGCAAAATTATTTACAAAACAAGGCACCCCAAATGGGGGCACGGGGAAATAAATATTTACAAACAGGAAGATTTACATATAATACAACTTTGGACAAATCCACCTCATTCAAAGTAATATTTGAGAAACTATCCATTGATAGGAAATGGGATGGGTTCTCTAGTCATGGTACTGAGGTGATAGGTATTTGCCCCGCAGATCTCTGAGATCAAGTATGGGCCGAGCCAGAGCCGTTAGAACTTAGTGTGCTTTCCTTTCTTTTCCTAGGCTTTATCCCACAAAAGGACCAAGTCTGAAATTTGAAAGGCCTTATACTGAGCTCTTTGATCAAACCATTGTTTTACCACTGCTTGGTGACACACAAAATGTTCTCAGGCTGTGTCTCTTTGTTCCTCCATTCATACCAGATTCAGGAGCCGAACCTCCATGATGTTGTCCTGGTTGCTGAATTCCTACTTGAACTGTAAAACCAGGATCTGTAAGTTAATGGGGAACACTGGATTCTGGCCATAAACCAAATAGAATGGGGATATTCCCAAGGTGGACTTAATTCAAATGTGATCTCCCTAGAGGGTGAATCTCATCTTTTGGTGCCAATCTCAGGGATTCTATTCTAACAGGTGTTTGATCACTTCAAGCAATTTTTTGTTAGTTGATTTAGCAACACCATTCCCCTAGGGGTAATAGTTGATGGAGAAATTTAGAGTGATCTTCTGATCATAGGTCCACTCAAGTAGTTGTGCCAAAGAAAATGTCAGACCATTGTCACATACTATAGTGAAAGGCATCCCAAATCTTGTGACGATGTTTTCTTCCAGGAATTTGATAACTACGTCTGTCGTGTTATTTTTACAAGGAATGGCCTCAGACCACTAGGTGCAGTAATCAGTACTAGTTAGGATGTATCAGTGGTTGGTAGATGAGTTGGGGTTGATTTCCTTGATAAAGTTAAATGCCCACTGGGCAAAGGGTCTATCTTTGAAAACTGGCTGCAAAGGCATAGCAGGGTTACGTTCACGATGTGTCGCGGTTTGACAAGTATGGCACTTCCAAATGTGAGTGTAGACATCTTTAAAGATATAGTTCCAATAGTATTCAGCCTAAAGGATCTGATGGGCAGTGGCATTGGCTGATCCATGCCTAGTTCCCAACTACTCATGGAATTCTTCAATTATTTTTGCATCTTGGACCCTATCGATTCACCAGAGGTACACTCCCTCATAATTCCTGCAAAAAAGCATGGAGTTTTTTATCATGAAATGCATGATTTTCAATCGCAGGGTGCGATGTTTTTTGGGAGACAACCCCTTCAGGTATCTACTATTTAACAAGAAGTACACCAAATCTATGTACCATGGGTCTCGAGTGATGGACTCCATTGTGTATATTTGACATTTTATGTGTGGAGTCTCTTCTATCATCGCTCTACTTAGTCCCTAGCCTCAAACTATCTTCATGGGTTGTATTTCTAAATCATATTCCTGGAGGATGGCCATCCATTTCCCCCATCTTTCACCCAATTCACTTTGCATCAGTAGAGATTTTACAACCTAGTCCAGGATTATAGCATGCACCTTGCTCTGGAGAATGTAATGCTGGAATTTCTTCATGGCGCAAAAAAGAGCAAAGGCCTACTTTTCTAATGATGAATACCAAACTTCAGCATTCTTGAAGTGAGAGCTCATGAAATATATTGGTCGTTCTTCCCCTTCAACCTTTTAGGTCAGTACTGTTGTGGTAGAATGCGGTGAAGTAAAAGAATAAATGTAGAAAGGGAGGGAGTAGTCTAGACTAGCCATAACTAGTGCCTCCATTATTGTCTATTTAATCTGGACAAACACCTGCTTTGCTTCAGGACTCCACTCAATTTTGGTATCTTTCTTCATCATCTTGTTGAGTGGCTTCATGATCTCAGTGAATCCAGTGATGAACCATTAGATAAAGTTGATCTTTCCAAAGAAAGATCGCATCTCTTTCTTGCTGCTAGGAATTTGCAAGTTTAATAGCACTTCAACTCTCTTAGGGTCAATGGATATACCCTTCTCGAAGACAATATGCCTAAGAAATTTCCCTTCAGTGACCCCGAATATGCACTTCTTGGGGTTGAGGGATATTCTGTACCGGTCACATCTCTCACAAATTTGGGTGAGGTGGGCAAAATGGTCACACCTATCCCAGGAAAAGTTGGTCAAATCATCCATGTAGATGATTATGCACTGATTCACAAGGCCCTCAAATGCAATGTCCATAGCCTTCTAAAATGTGGCCCCTACGTTAATCAAGCCAAAGGGAATCCTCCGATATGCAAACATTCCCCACTTGGTGGTCAATGTAGTTTTGTCTCTGTCCTCATATTTAACCATTACTTGGTTATAGCTAGAGTACCCATCCAAGAAAGACATCATTTGGGATCCATTCACTATCTACAACACCTCATCCAATGAGGGGAGAGGATGATTATCTTTCTTTGAGGCCCTATTAAAATTTTGAAAATCCATGCAAAGGCAAATTTCACCGCTCTTCTTTCTCATAGGGACCAGGTTGGCAACCCACATAGTATGCCAGATTGGGAAGTTTATCTGGGATGACAATAGTTTCTACACCTCCTGACGAATCAGAGGCTCAATCAGTGGGTTGATGGGTTGTTGCTTTTGCCGGAAAGGCTTAGCATCAGGTTTGAGTGGGATGGTATGAGTCATAATAGATGTTTCGTATGTCTTCAAATTCTCATACCCCCATGCAATCATGTCTATGTATTCTCAAAGAACTTTGATAATCTTCTCCTTCTCCTCAAGGGAGTAGGAGGTGCCAATGTGCATCATTTTCTCTTCGCCGGGCTAGCCGATGTTCACTTTCTCAAATTTTCCTCCCTCAGAGGAGGATGATATCTTTTCCCAGCCCTGAGGGTCCAAGTCAAAGATTTGTTCAAGTGCAACCATCCCCTTCGGGATGGTGTTGGTTGGTAGGTCCATGATCCCATCATCTTCATCCCCCTACCCAGTGTCATCATGATCTCTTTCTTCCACCATCTGGTCTTCAAAGACACCAACATTGGCCATGAAGGCCAGGATATGCTGATAATCCTCAAAGACTTGAAAGTGGGTTACATTATCTAGAATAGACGGGGTGGGGATCATCTCAATAAAAAATCTCTGGAGTCATGAGCCGACCATGGGCTCAAGTGTGTTGGAAAAAATAGCAAGGGCATCTGGGACATAGTTCCATCGCCGGGGAATAAGATCAATGCCAAAGGAATTGAAATCTTCAAAAAGGCTCCATGCCCAGTAGCAGTATGTAGCCAGCCTCTTATCATGACACGTGTATTGACTCTGAACTTATTTGACAATCAACTCTGGATCACCTAGGGCCCAGAGGGGAGTGATTCCCTTCCTTAATGAAAATAGGAGTCCAAGGACCAAGGCCTTGTAATCTGTGACATTATTTGTGCAGTTGAACTATAGCCTGTAGGACACGAGGAAGGATTTTCCCCGTGGGTTGATTAATTCTACTCTGGCCCCATAGCACTATTTGGATTGGGACCCATCAAACTTAAGGGTCCACAAATCATCGTTTGTTGTCTGGGGCTGGGAAGATGGAGCAGTCTTTGGATTATTACTGGGAGACTTGGGAGGAGTTTCCTCTGGCACTGATTGTATGTGGGTGAGGTTTACCTTTGGAGGCACTTGGGATTGAGATCCCTAGAGAAGTGGCACTGAAGAAGTGCTTCCAGTAGGAATACTAAACTCCAGGGAATCATCCACATGCTCTTTGTTCTAGAGGGCGTCGATGTGCAGCGTAGTAGCAGAAAGACAAGGCTCACACTCTAGCTCTGAGTGCTTCTGGTAATGTACCTAGCACCAAGTGTTAGACAAGAGTGTGGTGGGGGTCATTGTGGCACTCTAAGAGTTAACCTCAACCCTCATTTTTTCTTCTAGGTCCTAGGTTCTTTGCAGAACTATGGGATCCTTCCCGGGGGTGAAATCGAACATTAAGATTTCAAGGGGTTGGTACACCCTAGGGAAGTCTCAGAGAATAAGACCTCGTTAACCCTTCTGACTTCAATGAGGGCCAATTTCATCTTGGGCTCACTTTCAACCTGGATCTTGTTTGATTCTCATTCCCAGGGGAGCCACAAGTGGGAGAAGTCAGTTGAAAAGTAACCGTTCAGGGACTTAGACCAATTCTGACTCAGCAACATCCCGTAGGTCTTCGGGATGTCCACCACTTGGATGTCAATTGTGCTAGCTATTCTAGGGTCCTGGATGAGCTATATCTAGACATTCTTCAATTCACCCACCATTTTCACAATAGTTTTATCCAGTTGGATTACTGCACCATTAGATGGGGTGGGTCAGAATTTGAGCTTTTGGCATATGGATAGGGGCATGATGTTTCCTAAAGCCCCGAAATATACTAGGAAATTGTGTATATTTTTGCCTTGTATGTTCAGGCCTAGTAGGAAGGGAGGATCTTTAGTATTTCTCTAGAAGATAGCTACATTGGCGTCTTCAAAAGAGACAGTCTTGGGTGGGCGACTGACAGCTTTTGAGTTTCCCAAGAGCTTCAGAAGAGACTTCTTCTGCTTGGGATAGTTTAGTAAAACCTCCATCAAGTTCATGGAGGTGGTGGTCTATTCTAATGCCTTCATGATGTCAAACCTTCCTCCCAAGAATTGGTGGCTTCCCTCAGTCGGGTCCTTTGCTTGGTTAGAGCTAGAACCTTTTGGAGGGACAGGCTGATCAGTCGTGTTGTCTCGGGGAGGAGTATCTTTAAGATGTGTTGGCATGTAAACTAGTCCTTTACCAGCCTGGCTCCGAGTGTTGTAGGGAGCCCTTGGATTGGTGAAGGCATTAGCCTCAAAGGCTAGAATTGATTCATCAAATAATCCTTGTAGTTTGGATTCTTCTTCATCTTCCCTAGCGGTCCCAAAGAAGATGGTCTCATAGGTGAATGCACTGTGAGTGGGCTCTTGCACAGGAGGTTCTAGGGGAGTAGGATCAAACACTTTTTGTCTATCTAGCTAGGAAATCATGATGAATTTCTCCAGTGTGGCATAGTTTACCTCATTGTGGGAGCCTGTGTCATGCAATCTACACCAATTGGTAATGGGCTAGAAGTTTGCAACTGGTGTAAAATGGGATGGTCTAGCACCACTCTAATTGGAATTTTGGTTTGGAGGTAGACCTCCAGTGTTTGTGTTGTTGTTCCATTGTTGTTGGTTGGGTCGAGGCCCATTGTTAAAATTTCTCCCTCTGGCATTGTTATTTTTTTGGCCAGAGAAAATATTCCCTCTCTGGGAATTGGAGTTCTAGGGTGCATAAGACCTCACCTTCAGTTGACCCATGTCCACAGTCAGGGTGGAGAACATTTGCCAGATGGATTCAACCTCGGTGGTCAATTGGGTACTTGTGTCACAATATGATGGTTATTATTGTTGGTTCCCTGGGAACACAGCAGTATTTGCCAGAGTCAAGGGGGGAAATCCACCAGCCATGGATGACTGGAAGAAAGGCACTCCAGATGGTTGTGTCTATGGTTGTTGTGTCTGTTGCGGCTGGTTCTAATGAAAAGATTCCAAACCCGGTATTGTTTGAGTCTGCAATGGATATACATACCAGGCCTACTGGTCTATTAACGATGGCAAGGGATTCATGGCCATCATGGGGGCACCCATTGCAAGATTGGGGTTATATCCCCCAACATAAGGATTTCCATCAGGGATCATGTTGAATGGCGTACTCTGCCCAATCCCACCCGGGGATTTGTTGAGGCCGCAGGACAGCTCTAAGGCTAGGTTGCAAACTTTCACCAAAGAATCTCGGTCACCTGGGGTGGTAGTTCTCCAAAGGAGGGTGGCAATGAAGGGGTCCATCGCATTGAGATAGGTCTGGATAGTCACTTCCATGGATGGGATGAAGGGACCCATGCACCGCTTCAAGGCACGTTGGAACTAGTGATTGAATGCTATAAGGGGTTCATTTAGTTCCTTGCTAATAGAGATGAACTAGCTATGGGACCAAGCTGGGTCCACATGTACGCGAAAGGCAGCCAAGAAGGCATCCTCCATGTCCTGCCAACTATTGATGGAGTTGGTGGGAAGATTAAGCTACTAGTTTAATTTGCTCTGTCCCAAGGACAGAGGGAACATCTAGGTCACAATGTCTTCATGTTGGATCTGGTGTCAGTTCATGGCATCTTTGTATGCCTGCAAGTGTTCCTCTATGGTTCGTGAGCCTAGGTGCTCATATTGCAGACAAATCTTTTTCGGGTGTGAAGGTAAATTGTTGGTTGCACCCAGAAAAGTTCCCATTGGGGACCTGGTATTTCCAAAATATGTAGCCATTGGGGGAGTTGGATTTTGAATAGGTTGAACATTGATTCCCAGGATCATCTAGGAGGCTTGGGTATTCTATGGTATGCTAGATCCCCAGACAATGGTGGCTGGCTTGACTCTCGGGGTCCATTTCTTTCGAGCAAGGGGCTCAAGCTCAACAAACCTTCCAGGATTGGGGACTGATCTAAGGAATCTTTTGAATCTCACTGGGGAGAATGACCCAATCCCATTGAAGGCTTGACTCCTAAAACTATGGCTTGGGGAACCCTCAGGCGGTGTAAAATTTGAATCCTGAGAGGGGGACGATTTCATGCCCTCCTTCTAGCACCAATTTCTATTGACAGGACTTTGTGACCAGGTCCACCAACAGAGGTAAGTTTTCACTGGGTACCAGGGAACCAGCCAACTTTACCTATAAAGTTTGTCTAGGGAAATGAGATTCCCTGGGCCTCCAAGCATGTGAGAGTTGGGTCTCAACAGTGCGGGGCTCGGTTGGGAGATGTGACTATTTTTTTCAAGGGGGATAGATGGTTATCTTCAACTCATTCACTCTAGAGATTTAGTTAAGTGGGGTTTCCTCCAAGCGTGCTTTCACTTATCAAATAAACTTAAAAAGATATTGCAGAGTTAGAAGTATTTCATCTACCTATAGTTATGATAAACATTCAAAACATCAACAATGCTCTAACACACTACACTAAATACTAAAGAAATATAAAACCATCAGTTCATACTTTATCAATAGCAAAGGAAAGGAGGTCGTTAATCCACTTTAAGTATCAGAGAAAAGGACATGAAGAACACAAAGCATAAAATATCGTTAACCCAGAAGATAGAATGCCAACAACATCATTGAGAGAATCATTCCTTCTTCATTAACATCTTTCTAGCAAGCACTGGTGCATGATACAATGGTGACTCCATGGGAGCATTTAACTACTAAAAGCTTAAAACTATGGAGCATTGAGCTTTGTAGATAAGAAATAAGAAAACTAGATTGCTATTAACTATGGACTGCAAAATCATCAATTTCATCGACCCTTAGAATGAGGTCAGACTTATTACTTATACACATCACTTGACATAAACCTAACCCTAACTTATTTTACACTTTACAATATAATATAATATCCAGTGGCCGGTACTACCTGCACCGCACTACAAAATACCTCGAGATGGAAAAGGCCTAACATGTCAGAAGAATAAGACAAGAAAGGTGGAGTGGAAGAATCAGCCTCAAGAAGAGAGCCAAGAGGAGAAAGAAGAAATCCAATCCCCCGGGGATCGAGGCTACATGCCTCATAAATGGGAAAGTGGCACCCTGTCTCTGATGTGCTAGGTGTATCTTTGAAGCGGCACCTTGGGAAGACCACCTGTCAGAAACCTCCTATCGAGCTGACATGTCTTGTTGCAGTTACCCACCTTCTAACAACCTTCATTAACTACTTTGAAAGTGACCGGTCGGCCTTGGAAACTGGGACATGGGTAACTTAAAGAATATAAAAATGTGGAATCCAAAATTCTAGGATCTAGAAGCTTGTGCCTCCAAAGAATAAAGAATACAAAATAGGGTGTCAATAAGATTTTCCTAGATCTAGAGAACTTTATTACTTATGCTTTTTCCCAAGCTTCCAACACTTGGCTTATGCTTTCCTCATCTACACTCTGGATGCTATCCCACTAGCTGCGGACAACCTCCAATGCATCCTTGACTTCTCTAGCCCCACTCCAGAATTCCTCCACCATTTTGATGGAATCATGTGATCGGATCATGGTCTTTGACAATCTAGACAGCCTGCACTAGTCAAAATCTCTGGCTGGCAGATACAGGGAGTTCATCCATTTGTCAAACTTGCTAAGGAAATAATCCTCTGGGGTATATGTTCCAGTGGTGAAGGGATCAACTTGTGATACCCCAACCACAAATGCCTTGAACAAACCCAAGGGATATCGGGCTACAGTCAGCTTCTCTTTTAAGGTCTTAACTAGTTCCTTGCAAACCTCAATTTTGAGGGAAAGTCTAGAGTACTAGACTTGGAGGGAATCATATGATTCTTCTCCCAAAATACCAGACTCTGTGGCAACCTCCTTGCCTAGGTTGCAGATCTCTTCCAACCCGGCTTTCCATTTTTCATATTTTTCCAAGTCGTGCTCCCATATCTGAGCTGAGCTTCTTGCATGGCTGAGGATGAGATCAACCCTGTATAGGTCTAGGAGGGATGCCACTAGAAATTCTCTCATCGCTATTACTTATTCAGTTGCCCACCCATCCACTGCTTGAGGTTTCTTCCTCATTATGCGTAGAGAGTCCACATCACCTTGTGCAAGAAGCAATTCAGAAGAGGGGGTTCTGGGGTGGACTTTGGCTAAAGGTTGTGTTAGTTTTGCTAGAAGAATGAGGAGATTGGCATTTTTTTCTCTTTCCTCTTGCAGCTTTTGGCCCTACTTTATGTACCGGGCCTCTATCGCCTTGGTGGCTTCTTTTAGCAAGTCCAATTCACCTTGCTTGTCTCTCTTCCCCAATTCTACCTCTTTTATATTGTATTCTTTGGGCCTTACGGCTACTGCATCTACATTTGTTGGGGGTGTTGCGACGATTGTAATGGTACTGCCTACTGGGTTGGTCTGGAGAGTATGGACCACCTGTGCTTTCTTAGACCTCTTTGCCTTTGTATTCCTAGCCATCATCTCAGCCAATGAGAGTGGAGCGTTGGTGGCCACCATCAGGGCTTTCCTCTTCCTAGATTCCACCAGCCATTTGGGTGGCTGGGGCAGCCTTGTTGTCGATATTTGTTCATTAAGATCCCTTTCATAATCCGGTGGCACATTCCCAGAGTGTACATTATCTTCGGGCTCCTTTTCTTGCTCTTGTTCTGGTTCTCCTTTTTCTTTTTCTTTTGTTGTTTCCTGCTCTCTAGAACCCTTGATGTTTTCTTCCATGCTAGCGTCCTCTGTGGTATTACCTAATATCTTTTCCCTGGTCTCATTCTCTGTACTTTCAGGGACTTCATCTTCCCTGGTGGTATTAGCAGCATCGCCATTTTCCTTATTCAGGACCTCTTGGTCCATTTTCTACTATTGTTCTTGGGCCTTATTGGCCTTGTCTACTGTAATGTTCTCCTCCATTGGGGCATCTTCTGGAGGTGGGTGAGGTCACTAGCCAAATTTTAACAAGGCGGTCGCCGTTACTACCTCACCGAAAGTGCTTCAAGGCACTTGGTCACTCAAAGTTACCAAAGGCACTTGAAGCGTGATGGGTGGAGGTATGGTTGTTCCCTCGGGTCCAATTCCCCAACCATCAATTGCTCATTTATGGACTGCCTTAGTATATTCTTGGCCTCCTGAACTAGTACTTTCTCCTGCTCAAGCTCTGTGGGTACCTCTTCCTGAGCCTCATGTTATGATATATTCTTTTCCATCGGGACTTCTTTTTCTGCAGGAGCTTTTTTGTCCTGAGCTTCAATTTCCTCCACTACATGACTAACACCCTGCTAAATCTTGAGAAGCTCCTCCGATGAGAAGGTATCATCAAAATCATCATGTGGCAGAGAGGAGTCTAAAATATCCTCCAGTTTGGGAGAGTCTCAACTTACATCTACTAGGGGCTTCTCTGGTGTACCAGGGGCGGCACTCGGTACAGGGGTCACAGTTGTTATATTTTTCCTTATGAGTGAAGCCCTGGTATCTAGAATGAAAATAGACTCTACCTCAGTGAAAGTCTATCTATTCATCATCACTTCTAATGAAGGGGACCCTGTCGGGTGAGTAGATGCCATTGGAGTGATTGGGAGACCGGCAGATACTTGCATGTTGATTTGTTGGCTAGCCAGCTCCACCGTCTCCATTTTCTCATGTAGCTAGGCCATCAAAAGGGTGGAAATCTGAGGAGGCACCTTGGGCACCTGGACTCCCTCTTTCTATTTTCCTTTACTTACACTTGCTTCAGCGACCACAGCGGACAAAGAAGGTCTGACATCAGCTGAAGAGGGAATGGTTTTCTTGACTGTTGATTTATTTTGGGTGCTCTCGGGGCACACCCAGGCAAAGTACCTATGACTTGCCTCTATGATGGGGTGGAATACCCCTTTAATTGTTAAATCCTATGGAGTGGCCCAATCCACTAGAGGGAGGTCTAATTTATCCAGCCCCTGTCTTTTGTATGCTGGATCCTCCAGCGGCCTGCCATCTTTGAAACCCTTCGGGAAAGTCTGGAGGTTCAGTTCTTCCATGAACCCTTTTCTCATCCTTGTATGTTGTCTGGTCTAAAGATCAAAACTATCCTGGTAGTCTGCCCAAAATTCTTCAATATCCTCTTTATGCAGTGGGGAAGGCCGAGGTAGTGCTGTGGCAATTTTGTCGTGGGGATCATAATTTGTCCGGGCATGGTTGAATTCAACCAGCCCCAAGCTTTTCAATTCATTGTCTACCTCTTGAGCCATGGTGAGGCTGCATGTATAATTCTCACAAGAGAAAGGGAATGGGACATTGACGACCTTCTTCAATGTGATGAAGGCGTGCAGATCCATTATCTACCTGGAAAACTCCAAGAGAATAATTCTATCCCCACAATACCGGGGGAGAAGATAGGGCTTCCCATTGAAGCATGTCACCCTAATAGAGGTGTGATGATGAAATTGAATAAAATAATAGCCATAGGAGTTGACTAGCATCATTACCGCCTGTGAGAGGCGGTACCCAAAATCTCAGGTAAGTGTTAGAATGTTATGGTAAATGAAGGCGTCATTTACCTGGCAAAAGTTTAGGAAACTAAGCTCCAACTATAGTTGGGGATAATGATCCCATGGTGTGACTTGTCTCAGACCATTCCTGAGCTCCCCAACTATTCCAAGACCTTGAAAATCCATCCTTTGCTATGCTAATGCCCACAGCACATATGATGTCATATAAAATTGGGAATTCTGGGCGATGGTCCTCATCTATGTATCTACATGGTTAGATATAATAGCCGCCCAGTTGAAGGTCCTGTTGTATGTTGTGATGCAATACAAGAAATAATACATCCACACTGAGAATCCTCAGGCATGGGGCCATTCAAAAAACCTACATAAAAATATGATGCCTGCTTGAATGGGCTCCTTGAAATCCCCATGGGGAATTTCCAACTTCATTCTTTTGCAGTCTTTCTTTGCATACTTCAACCACTGACTATTGAGGTGTTGCTGGGAAATAATTTTGGCTTCACCGAATTCTTCCAATGATTTGGCCCTGGTGATGACGATGGACCCTTTGAACTAAGGAATTCCCAACCCATAAGCAAAGGTGGGAGCATCCAATGTGACAATTGTGGTGGGATATTTTAGTGGCCGGGGATCCTGAAGCAAAACTGATTGAATGGCTACATTGTATAGTATTGCTAGCTTCTTTATTAGTTATGGTGACTACACTGCACATGGAAATTTTGTAGCCTTTATGGTGCCAGAGATAGCTAAGCAAGTGGCCATCTTGTCTCCTTCAGCCTTTAACCTGTAAATGGCCTGGATTAGACTTTGCAATTCAGCCCAAGTCCCAAGATCCGTATCCATTATTTCCTAAACATTGGAGTCTATCTTAGACCCCGCAATACCTCCATCCTTTAGATACTTGGAGGTTAAAGGCAACTTTGCCAGCATTCTTTCAATCTTTGACTTTGTAGCTGCCCGGGTAGAAGTGGTGGGTAGTTTCAGACTATCAAGAAGGGTAAAATTGATAGACATTTTCAATCAATCTATTCACAACCTGCAAGACCAAAGAACCTTCAGGACATATATAAACATAAATTATAACTCTGGGAGATTCTTCACCAATCTGCACCTATCAAACAAGAATTAGTACATATATCAAAAGTTTCAAAGTATCCAGAATGAACATGACTTAGCATTCTGGAGCGTGCTGACAAGGTGGCAAGGAGAAGTGGAAGACAAGGTCACACTGGAGGTCCGGAGTCTGGAAAAACTAGTCATTGTCGATGTGACTGGAAACAATCTATACTTTGGTCAATGTCCACTGGCACATGGTAAGATGGTAGGTGGCTTAAATACATTTATGGTGATAGGTGGGCTGACACGGGGGAATTTATTGCTAGATGGGACATGGTTTGAATGCCCACTCATGGGAAATTAATCCTGCCATTATGGTGATGCAATGGAGGAGAGAGAAAGATACCATGGTTTAAACTAGTGAGGTGCCAAGTTTGAACCATGGTGACTCTATCTCAACGAGCTCAACCTCAGGAAGCCAAAATACTCAACAAAGCACGAAGAATTCATGAGCTCAAACAAATATATAGAGCATATATACATAAAATATAGGAGGGCCAAGGGTCAAAGCATATATACATGAAATATACAAAAATATACATCATTGATAGTATAAAAAAAATAAACACAATGTACAACAGCTACCCTAAGACCAAAATACAAAATGTACATTATCCTATAGCTGCGCATAGGGCGAACAACCCTCTAGCAGAGCCAACCCACCAACGGGTGGGAAACCAAAAGCAGAAAACACAAAAACCAGAACAAAACAAACCAAAAACCAAAACCAAAATGAACAAAACAAAGGTAGGAACCCAAATACCTACCTGGGAATCTGAAGAACGAAAAAGAGAGGAGGCACTAGGACCGCTCTACAACAGCTTCCACCTTCAATGCTCATGAATAGCTACTGAAAATCAACTCATAGTTATCCACTCAGCTCAGAGTAATTCACACTTAATCGCACTTCAAATTGTCAAGGAATCACTCTAAAAATTTTAAGTGTTTTAATCGCGATAACTGTAAAAGTGACATACAAATCTTATTTATACCCAAGGTAAAAAGCAAGTTACCCTCTTTCCTGCAAAATTTGGAACAAGTGAACCTCTAGACTCTGGGCCCAGGGATTCTGAGTGACCATGTCTCCTTACGAGAAGGAGACATCGTGGCGGGGAATCTCGGAGTCTAGAATCTGGCTCTAGAAAGAAAACAACCAACTCTGGGATCCGGTCTCAGAGATGCTAAAGATAAAAGAAAAAGAAAACAAACCTCACGGGAAGGAAAACCCAAAGAAGAAAAAAAAAAGAAACAAAGGCAAAGAAACAAGGCAAGAGCCAAAAGCAAAAAGAAGGGGACCCAACATTTTGCACACAAAATGTAGGGACGGATATGCAGGGCATAACAGAATCTATTGGTGAGATATGTACATCTGTAAAAGTTTGTCTAATGGAAGGTAGACAGTTTGTTAAGGATTTGAAAAGAAATAATATTTGTTATTCTTTGATTCCTAACAAACCGAGTAAGAATACAGAAGATGACATTCCTACAAAAGTTAAGAAGTTACTCACTGAGTATAAGGAGATAATTTAAGCTAATGTAGCTGATGGTTTTCCAGCAATGAGAGATATCAGTCATTGTATGGATCTGATTCCTGGAGCTAGTTTACCAACCAAAGCACCACATAGGTTAACACCAACCGAGAATGAAGAGCTTAACTGACAAGTTCATAAATTATTGAACAAAGGTTTGATCCAAGAAATTTTGATTCCATGTGCAGTACCTGTTGTATTGGCACCTAAGAAGAATGGAGAATGGAAAATATGCACTAATTCAAGAGAAATCAATAATATCACAATGAAGTATGGGTTTCCTATACTAAGAATGGATGACATAATGTATTGTTTGAGTGGAGCAAGATATTTTACCAAAATTGATTTGAAGAGTGGGTATCATCAAATCAAAATCAGAGAAGGTGATGAATGGAAGACTGCTTTTGAGACAAAGGAAGGTTTGTATGAGTGGTTGGTTGTTCCTTTTGGTTTAACTAATGCACCGAGTACATTTATGAGGTTAATAAATTGAGTTTTGAATAAATGTGTGATTGTATACTTGGATGATATTCTGATATTCAGTAAGACTAGAGAAGAGAATTTGATGCATATAAGATAAGTGTTGCAGAGATTGAAAGAGGAAAAGTTGATGATAAATCTAAAGAAGTGTTCCTTCATGAAAGAAGAACTTGTGTATTTGGGTTTTGTGATTTCAGTTTATGGTTTGAAGATGGATCCTGAGAAGGTTGAAGCTATACTTAGCTGGCCTACACCTGAGAATGTCAATGAGGTAAGATCATTTCATGGATTGGCAAGTTTTTACACGATGTTTATCAGAAATTTCAATTTTATTTGTAATGTTATGACTGAAACAATGAGTGGAGACAAAAGAGAACTCAAATGGACACATGGAGCTGATAAGATTTTTGAGGCTTTGAGTTTGAAGGTTGTTGAATTACCTATGTTAGCTTTACCTGATTTCAATAAGGTATTTCAAGTTGAATGTGATGCAAGTAAAAGTGCAATTGGAGCTGTGTTGACTCAAGAAGGTAAACCTGTTGCTTTCTTTAGTGAAAAGTTGAATGATGCTAAGAGGAAATATTTTGTATATGATCAAGAGTTCTATGCTATTGTTCAAGCTATGAAGAAAAGGAGACATTATTTTATGCCAAATCAATTTGTATTATATACTAATCACAAAGCTCTATAGTATTTGGGTAGTCAAAATAAGTTGAATCAGAGACATATGAAATGGGTAGAGTATTTGCAAAGTTTCACATTTTTAATTAAGCATAAGAGTGGAGTTTCTAACTGATTTGTTGATGCATTGAGTAGAAGAAGACCTTTGTTGACTAAAATGAGAATTGAGGTTCTTGCTTTTGATGACATGAAGCATTTGTATAGAAGTGATCCTGATTTTTCAGAGCAGTGGAGAGTGTACAGAGCACCTAATTCAAATCAATCAAGTAAGTATGATGATTTTTTATTCAAGAAGATATGTTGTTCAAAGGTATTCAATTGTGTATACCAAGAGGTTCAATGAGAACTAATTTGATTAAGGAGAAACATAGTAGTGGATTGGCTAGACATTTTGGTATTCATAAGACATTGAGTTTTCTGAAGAAAAGGTACTTTTGCACTCAGTCGTATAAGGATGTTCAGTGATTTGTGAAAAGTTGTGGAGTTTGTCAAGTTGTAAAAGGAGTGAGTCACAATACCGGTTTGTATACACCAATTATTGTTCCTGAGAAACCTTGGAGTGATATCAGCATGGATTTTGTTCTTGGCTTGCCTAAGACATCAGAGGTAATGATTCCATATTTTTTTGTTGTGGATAGATTTTCCAAGATGACACATTTCATACCATGTAGGAAAAAATTAGATGCAGTACACATAGCAGATCTTTTCTTTAAGGAGATTTTCATATTGCATGGATTATCGAGGAATATCATCTAACTGAGACAATAAGTTTAAAAGCTATTTTTGGAGAACACTTTGGAAGAAGTTGGATACTGACTTGAAGTTTAGTTCTACATTTCACTCACAAACTGATGGACAAATAGAGGTTGTAAATTGAATTTTGGGTAACTTGTTGAGATGCCTAGTTGGAGACACACCAAGTAATTGGGATTTGATGTTGGCACAAGAAGAGTTTGCATACAATAGTTCAGTAAATAGAAGTACTGGAAAGACACCTTTTGAGATTGTTTATGGCACACAATCGAGAGGTATATCAGACTTGAGAGATATTGTTGGAGAAGAGAAAAGAAGTGCTCAAGAAAAAGAATTTTTTGAGTTCATGAAGACATTGCATGAAGATGTAAGATAGAAGTTGGACAAAAGTAATCAGAAATACAAGCATAGTGCAGACCAATCAAGAAGACATAAAACATTTGAAGTTGGTGATACAATAATGGCTCATTTGAAGAAAGGAAGATTTCCTATGGGAACATATGGTAAATTGAAGATGAAGAAAATTGGTCCTTGAAGAATACTAAGAAGATTTAACAGTGAAAATTATTATGAAGTGGAATTACCTGATAACATGGATATATCACCTATATTAAAAATTTTAGACTTATATGAGTATCATGAACCTGATGAAGAAGTAACAATACCAAGTGATTATCCTAAGAAGCAGATAGAGGAAGTTGAGAGGATTTTGAAACAGAGAGTTGGAATAAGTACAAGAGGAAAAGAATACATCGAGTATCTGGTAAAATAGAAAAACAAACCAATTGAATACTCATCTTGGATTTCTCAATCTAAGTTGGATTTATTTTAGGTTGGACCTAATACATGATTCAAAGAATCATTTCTTGTAACCCTAGGTGTCTAATATAGGAGCATCTTGGCTCCTTGAAAATCCTTCTCAACCAAAAATATGTTTTCTTTTGTTCATTAACTTGTTTGGAGGCTTCTCAAAGAAGTAATTTGTTGCTCAGGATCTATCACTTAGTTATGCTTGTTTCGAGTTGGTCTCTGTTGCTCGGGTTCTGTCACTCAGGCATGCTTGTTCATTTTCTCTTGTTTGGGTTTCTATCACTCAATCATCCTTGTTTCTGAGTCATTTCTTCTGACACTCGGGTTTGATTTCTATTGCTCGGGGTGTTCTTTTCCTGAGTCACTTTGTTACTCGGTCAACCTTTGCCCGAGATGTTTATTTTGGAGTTGGATCTGGTGGCTGACTTTTGCACTTAATTTTTGTGGCTTTATTAATATGGGGTCTCTCTTTGGGATCTATGTGGACCTAAATATGGGTCTCACTTATGGATTTGAGTGCCAACCTCTCTTGGTGGACTCTTGTATATATATTTGTTTCTATGTTCTTAGTTTTAGTTGGTAGTTTTAGAATAAGGATTTGCTATCAAATTGTAATAGAAGATTATCAATGGAGATATTGTAATGGAGGTCTGTGACCTTGCATGTATGAAGATCAAATTGTAATTCACTAAATGTATATGGCCAAAATCGAGAAGGCCTTACAGCCCTACATGTAATGAGTTTGATCAATTAATGAAAAAGGATCTATGTTGTTTCTTCTCTCACTATGTTGTTGTGGCTTACGCATTGTGTCTAGAAGCTGGCTTGGTAGTTGGGAGTGCCTTTGGCCCCATTATTAACCCTGCCTTGCATCAGATTTTACCAATCAAACTATCTAGAGTAACATTTTTATTTTCTACTTATCTCATTTCTTGAATAGCAGATGCTCTAATAACATAAATACGCAGTAAGGTTCTTAGAATTTTACTTACCACTATTTCTTCTTCAAGTCACCTCCTCCTCCTCGAATAGAATTAACAACCCCTTTGATTTTGCTACTATACTGAGTGATTTTTTCTCCTTCTTTCATTCTTAGGTCATCAAACTTTCCTCTTAGGCTTTCTGCCTTAGCTCTCAGCACATTTGTATCTCCTCCATGTACTAGCTTCAGTTTGTCCCAAATTTGTTTTGCAGTGGTGCATGATTTGACATCTTCAAAATCAGCATCGAAGAGTCAAGAAGCAATTTCTATCATCATAGAATTGTGTTCATGTTTCTCTCTCAATTAATCAACTTTCAGAGGTCCAGTAGGTAAAACAAATTCAGTATTCAAGTACTGTGTCACATCATTTCCAATACTTGATAGGTGGAGTCTTATCCTGCTTTGCCATGATGCAAAGTTGTCTTTATTCAACTTAGGCACATCCCTTTTTCTCATCTTGTGATCTTTAGCTTGAATCTTAAAACTCTCTTCCAAGCACACAAGCTCTGATACCAATTGTTAGAATAAATGAAAGGGGGGGTGAATCAGTGGCCTCAAAATTTAATCCAATAATTCAACCAAAAATTTATACCACAAATATAAAACCTCTAGTTATCTTCAGTCCTACATGATATGCCTTGTATGAATCTAACATGTATATATTGCTTGGTTTTTATACTATTTATCCTTTCCTTAAGCTTTACTGAATAGCAGTCTATCTTTTCTTAACCTTTATTGAAATACAGTAAATAACTTAGTGTTTACCGATCAATCCTATTTTAGTAATGTGTAAAGAAAAACATCAAAGCAATGAACCATATACACATTTGACACATGAATTTTTAATGTGGAAACACTGTTAGGGGAAAAACCACTTGGGACCGGTAACCCAAAATTTTCACTCTTCTGAAGTTAGCTCAGGGAAGAGCCAACCCTGTTAAAGGTTACAAACACACTGTTAAGTGCAGCCTTGTTAGAGGATTTAAAACTAACAATTTATCACTTGACCTTGCATTCACTATGTTGTCAACATGAAAACCTTTTGATACTCCTTGGGATGTATCTCAATATATAAAGGATGGTTAAATCCTACTCTGTTAAGAGATTTTCTGAATCAATGGTTAAATTGAAACAATATATGATTTGTTCATAAATACAACTTAATCTTACAGATGTTTAAATCTATTGTAAGCTCATAATACCTCTTCTAATCAATGTTCTCTTCAATTCCTTTGTTCCACTTATTTCTGCTCGGTGAATGTCATTGCTCGGTGTCTGCAAAATTCTTAGCTATGTTCTTCATCTTGTATGATCAAATATACATGAAGACTTCTATCTTCACTAGATTCTCTTTAGAATTCCTCTCTTCATAATGAATTACTTATCTCCTTATATAGACATGATTTCACCATTCTTCTATCCTTCTTGTTTTCTTTTTTTATCACTTCTTGATCTGTAAAGCTCGCCATGTTTGCTTTAGTTTTAATCCATAAATCTCTCCTTATTTTTTGGAATAAAACATGCTTTAAATCTCCTTCTTATCTTTAGCTTTTAACTGGTCGATGAAAACAAAGTAATCAATCAGTTAACTATATATTTAGCTCCTACTAGCTAAGTTGTTTTTTCGTATCCTAACTTTAGTTCTCATCGGTCAACACTTCAGTTGTGCTCGGTGACTACTGCAGATAGATCAGGCACCAACTTCAGTTTTGTACAGTGACAACTATAGTTAGCTCGGTAATTCTTTCTCAAGTATCACTTGCTCGGGTAACATTGTCGGTCAGGTAACACTATCACTCGGTGTACATGATTACTAATGAAAAAATATTTATCTCTTTAATTTCCTAAAGTCTATGACATTATGTATATACTAATCATAACATATTAAGTTGACATCAATGAAAATACAATACATTAACTGATTTAATGTCTTGCATTTACTTTATGTAGCTCAGTGATCATCAACTTTGTCATATTCAAACATTCAATCAGTTATAATTCATTAGATTTATCCTAAGTTACATCCTATCTTACTATTATTGTTAGGCATGAATCATTTAATCTCATTTCATAAATTGCTCATCTTAAATTTAAAATATAAGAACCAAACTCCCCCAAAGGGGAACCTAGAGGCAGAAGATCAGCAAAATATGTAAGAGAATAGGAAACAAAGAAGAATATTACAGATGGTTTCCAACTCACCATCCATGAGGTATACTTTCAATATTGTAAACAAAGATTATCCCCTAGAATATTAGAGGACTGAGTAGTCCCCATAAATAGGATGTTTTAAGGAGCCTTGTTATTGTGCACCTCTCTTCGTGATTTGTGGTTCCCAATATTTCCAAAGGCGGGGGTTAGTAGCACCATTTTGCAATGATATAAACCAAATACACAAAGCTACCAATAATGAATAACATAAAACATAACCAATAAAATGTATAAGCAATGAAAGGAAAACCAATGAATGCAAACCCCAAAGTGCTTGAAGATTCTATTGTCTCTCTCTACTCCTTCTGAAATGTTGTTTTTGATGCTCAGTATAGGTGTGGGAAGCGTCTATGACTTGAGAAGCATCGAGAATTTGATACTTGAAATGGGTGTGTGATTGCAAGATGACTTGAATGCTAGAACCAAACTGATAGAGTAATGGTGCATGAGAGCTTGAAATCCTGGATCCTTCAAATGGGTATGAAGGGTTTATTATATAGGAATTGGGGATGATATGAACAGCTGAGATCAATCCCAGAGATAGGGAGATGAACGGTTGAGATTAAAAGGAACTGGAAAAGCCATCAATAAACTCCACCTCTTCAATTAGTAAAGAGGAGATAGAGTTTGGTTGACTGAAGAGCTAATTGTGAGTTACCTTTTAGAACTAAAGAGGTGGGTGGAGTTACCCATGTGAACTGGAGAGATGGGTGAAGTAACCCATGTGATCTGATTGGAGTTATCTCTTTGAAGATAAATGAATATTTTAATTCATTTATTTAATTAAAGTTTTCAACATGTGAGATAATTGAATTCTTTTTTATTTAGAATTGCTTTATTGAATGAAATTAAATTAATTTAATTGGAAGAATTTAATTAGTAAGTTTAAATATTTCAATTAAAACTATAGGAAATTGAATTTAATTAATTAATTAATGGTAATTAATCAATTAAGGTTAAATAATTAAATAAAATTAATTATTTAATTAATATTGGAAATTTGATTAGATTATTTGGGGAATGAATTTGGAGGAAAATAGATGATTAATTAATGATTAAAAAATCATTAATTAATAGATGAAAATTAGTGTTTTTAATGTCAAGTCTCAAGTCTGTCTATTTTAGGGTGTCTACATTTGCCCCTCTTTGATGCAATGTGACTTGTCGTGGTGTGTCAAAGATTATTTGATTTTGATCTTGCCCCAGCTTGCCCCTGCGATAGTAGGTGTATTTATGCCCCCTGAACAAATTTGAGAAAAAAGTCGTGACATGAGCATTAATTTGTTGAAACTGCAATTTATGAAACTGGGTAGCTGACTGATTGAAAAATGTGTTATATTGCCCCTGATATTGATTTTCAAAGTTTTCAGGGACTAGGAAGAAAATTTTGGCCTCCTAGAGAAATTAGGGTTTCTGGAGTTCCCTATAAGTAGCCAAGAGTGCCCTTCATTTGTCACATTGCCTTCTTGGAGCTCTAGGAATCTTGGTGAGTTTGTTCTTAGTTTTCTTTGTTTTTCCTCTTGTTTTTGTGTGATGGCAGGCTTACCTGGAGTCACCCACATTTCTGACCGAGTCCAAACGTATCAGAGGCCAGCTAGCGCAAGACGTCCAGTGAGTGTTCTTTTCTTGTCTGTCATTAATGTCTTTATTTTTTGCTTTGAAATTTTTTTGTTTTCTGTCCTTTTGCAAAATTTTCCGCAATCACTTGCGGTTTTGTCAAAATTACAATTTTAATGTCGCAATTGCCGGCTATGAGCTACAATCGTTAAGAGAGTTGCATTTTTCAGGTTTGCAAACAGCAATTGCCTTTTGTTTTATGCATGTGTATGTTGTGTTTTTCAATCACATAAAAGTAACACACTTGTAGGGTTTATTGCCACAATTGCCTGCTTATCTATGTACTGGATTTGCTTGGTCTCATTTTTGCTTATGCTTATTTCTGACACTTCTCTCTATGACTAATACTGATTTATTTTTGTGTGTAGTTCATCGAGAGGATTCTGCACTGCCGAGAGTCTAGACCAGTGGGACTTGTATATAGATTCCAGCTCTCTAAGGATGAGAGGTCAATGCTTAGAGAGTTAGGATTATATTGGGTCTAATCTCGGCTCTTGTAGAATGATGGCATTTGGAGACATGCACTTTTTTGTTACCCACTAGAGAGTGTACTATTACATTGGAGGATGTTTACCACATTCTTCAGCTTTTGATCTAGGGTGAACTTGTTGAGTATGTCACCTGACCTGGTATTGTTTCCTTGACTGAGTTATCTAGATTGCCCTAAGATCATCTTGGTTTGTCTATTCCATGCAATATTCCATGGTCCCAATTTGGCCTGGGGCTTGATATATTGTCTACTTTATTAGGTAGTTTGATATGTGGCATCTTATGCCCTAATTGATGCCAATGTAGGTTCTCTGTTGGCTTTAGTTCTGTGTTGCAGAGTATGGTCTATGATCATATTGTATATGCATGGGGGCCATGCATGCTAGATCATACGAACTATCATATGTTTTATGTGACTTACCTTAATGGTAAGTTGCTTGGTTATGGTGCTACCCTTCTCCAGATATGGGTGTGGGAGCACATTGTTGTGTGTTGTCCCATTGGTTCTCGTGATCTACCTACAAATAGGCCTTATGTCTTTATGTATGATGGAGCCATTGTCCAGACTCACATGGGTCATTTTTTGTACTTGCATCAGCAATTAGATATGATGCCCTATTTTATTTAGAGACTGTATAGAGAGTGCCCTATGTTGGATGGAGAGGATATCCATCTTCCTTTTTGCCATCAGCGAAGATACTTGATTGGTCATGTCACTGACCATGTACATATGATTGATTTTCACAATACCAATAGGGTGTTGCGACAGTTCGGAGAGCAGTAGGATGTGTCTGATACATATGCCTATTTTTCTCATAGGTTGAGGGATGTTGCAGTCTGGGGTGGAGTTGTATCACTTGATGCTGCGTGGACTAAGTTTTCAGGCTTACTTCCTATTCTGTGGACGTGGTGATCTTCCACTGTAGATGCAGGTATGTTTGTGCAATGATTTTTTCTGTATTTTCCTTACTTCTCTCTTAGTCTATATGCTTTATGATACTTGTTGCTTTATCTAAAGTGGTACTGATATTTGATTTTGATCATTTTGCAGGCACCACTCCTCAGTATGATGCTCGATAGGTGCAGACTCATCCTGTTTCACTTATAGATGTGTCTCATCCCATTGCTAGGACTATCATGAGGAGGTGCTGACAGTAACAATGAGGTAGGGGTGATCGAGATGAAGGGAGAGATGGAGACTGAGATAGAGGTAGAGTTGGAGGTCAAGATGGAGGTAGAGATGGAGGCCGAGATGGAGGTAGAGATGCAGGCCGAGATTGGGGACAGGGGAGGGGAGATGATGGTGGAGATGATCCTAGTCCTAGGGGTGCTGGGTGGGTGGAGCAGTAGTCAGAGAGTTGGATTGAGAGCCATTTTGGAGGATGAGGAGGTGATGGAGGAGGAGGCACCTCAGTTAGTGCAGAGAGTAGGTTGGTGTACTGGTGTTGTGTTGGCCCTGAGAGTGGAGGATAGGGTGATTGTAGAGTATGTGGATTTGGATGTGGAGATTGGAGATATAGAAATTGATGCCTTGGATGTAGAGAGTGCAGGTTCAAGCTCCTCCACCAACAGTAGCAGTACAGGTAGCAGTACTGGTGAGAGTTTTGAGGGTGAGGATTCTTGGGTAGTGAGGGGGAGGGGTGATGAGGGATTGGGTGATAGAGTTGAGGAGGGGGACATGGATGTGGCCATGGGAGGGATGGATGTAGATCCTTTCAATCTAGAGAGACTCACACAGTAGGTTTATGATTTACAGGCCAGACTTGCTTCCTCTGATGTACGTTCCACTGCTTTAGAGGCTAGGGTTACAGTTTTCGAGGCCAGGATGACTACGACGGAGGTTAGAGAGTGACAGGCTTGAGTGGAGGTTCAAGATTTTATTAATAGTGTACAGGATGCCTCACATCAAGATGTTTTGGACTGATACTATAGATCTTGGTGTGATGCTCAGAGAGAGATTGACTATTGGAAGCATCATTATGAGGGTGCAGTTCCTGCAGAGCAGAGGGTTCCCAGCTATACAACCTCATAGAGATCCAGTAGGGCATATAGGTCATAGAGTAGTGACTCATAGAGACATGCGTCTGATATGCCACCCCCTCATACACATGGCAGAGAGGGTGGGGGTAGCACATTCTGATTTGATGTCATTTCCTCTTTTGTATCATGTACCATTTTTGTAGTGATGTTCCTTTGATATACTCTAAGGCTTACCCATTATTGTATCTTGACACACTGATATTTATTGATATATATGTTGATTACTTCCTTGTGACCATTCATTGTACTCACATATTTGGATTATATGAGATGCTTCTATTGATTTACTTGATATATGTATGGTTTCTACATGATTATGTTTAGATGTTGAAATGTTGTATGCAATGTGATTCTATTATGCAGACTCTTAGATGTATGATATGATTTTCCTATGATATTGACATGTTTATGTACGATGGTGGATATGAAATTTTTGTTTATATGAGATGCTTATGGATGCATGTGATTTATGATTTACCATGTATGCAGCTGCTATGTTTTTTCATTTTTCTGATGCACTTAAATGGAATGAATGCAATCTATTATGCAGAAAAATATCTGAGTAATGCATGTGTTAGTTAGAAGGAAGTTATTTTGGAAATATGCTCTCTGGGATTGATTTGATAGATATGAAATGATAGAAAGGAATTTTTCTTTTTTTGGTAGATATGAATTGATAGAAAGGATGAGTGTCCCAAGTCGCTGCCCATGTTTCCAATATTTTTCATCATTGCATCTTTTTATGAAATTTTGAAGAGTGTCCAATGCATCCAGATCACATACCATATGGATACCACCATGACCTCTTGATAACTAGAAGGAGTAGAGAGATTGAATAGAAAGAGAACTTAGTTCACCCAAATATTGACCATCTGGGTTTAGCTATGTTCCCTGTTTGAAAAGAAAGAGAGTCAAAAGCAGTGATTTTTTTAGTGGCTAATATTAGCCAATTGGCTAATTTTTTAAATTTGAGAATCCAAATTTGGCTAATAATTCAAGAATTAAGGCGACCTAAATTGCCAAATTTTTACAAAATTTTATTTTAGAAATATTTAAATTGCCAAATAATTTATTTTATTAAAAATTTGAACTCAAAGATTCGCCTAATATTTGATAGATGGTTAGATTCAATTCGC
>MU226466.1:700090-713220 GCA_018584345.1 Thuja plicata
TGAGTCTAGTGAGTAGGCTTAGTTAGGAAAATGAGTGTCTTCTAAAAGAGGTTTGGGGTTTGAATGGGTTCCTTGGGTTGATCAGTGATAAAAAGAATATAGAGAGTACAAAGTCTAAGTCTAGTATGAGATTCCTATTTGTTAGGATTTTCCTAATGAGAGGATATGTACTATCATATTATATCATGATTAGCTTACTCCTTACTTGGAACCATGTCTCTAATCAACATAGTACTTGGCATGAATAAGATATACTTATGCTAAGCTTAACAACACACAGAACTCTATTACTCTATCACTCTATCTCTATTCCTATATAACTATAGAAGGAAAAAAAACTTATGCATGCATAAATTAACACAACTACCTAAGTGTTAGAGACTTTTCTAAACTTTAATAAAATAAATCGCAGATACTTTTCCCTATATAGATTAGTGAAAAGCTCATAAAAGAAAGCTCTTACTATAGAAGGAACAAGAGGAACCTTATCTTATCTCTATTAGTTATCTGATCCTATATTGATACTAAACTAATCATATCTTTGACTATACTAAACCCATCAATAATATATATATATATATATATATTTTTAAACAAAAATTTGTATTGGTCTCTTTTTTGACATTCTAATATCAGTAGTTTCGATGAGAATTCCATGTGTTTGACGTCAATGGCGATGAATGTTGGTCGAGAAAATGAGACACTGTTTATGACGTTTTGACGTGACTGCTATGTGTTCGACATTGATTCCAGCCAACTATGGTCGATAAAGAGACACCCTGTGTTTGATGTTTTGACATGACTGCTATATGCTCGACATTAATTGTGACCAAAGGTGGTCAAAATTTTGGCCCACTATGGTCAACAAAGTGACACCCTATGTTTGATGTTTCGACGTGACTGCTATATGCTTGATCGCTTAGATAAAAGGTTTGATCCACAATTCTTCCAGCTTCAGGCAATTTTTTTGGCAAAGATTCGGTCAATATTTCAACCACTAAGTAGGTCGATGTTTTGACTACTGGCTTTCTTGTCAAATAAGTGACAAAAAAAGTTTCACAACAGTTATAGTCGTATGTACAACCAATTGGTGTCGAATATTTGACTATTCCTCATCAAAAAATAGGGTAAAATTTACTAGTGTGTCATCATGTTGTGCCAAGAGTATGCCTAACGTTGATTCCATTGCTAAGATATACAGAAGCAATGGTCTACCTTGGACTGGTGGCACCAATATAGGAGACTTGAGTAGGTATTCCTTGAATATTTGGAATGCTTGTTTGCATTGCTCTATCCATATGAATTTGATGTCTTTGTGCAGTAGATGTTGGAATGGGTGGCACTTGTCTGCTAGCTGGTCTATGAAGTGCCTGATTGATTGGAGCCTTCCTTGTAACCCCCTTAGTTGCCTTAGGTTTGACGGTGGAGGCATGTCCAATATTGCTTTGACTTTCTCTGAGTCTACTTCAATGCCTCTATGTGACACTATGAACCCCAATAGCTTCCCTACTGTGACCCTGAATGAACATTTCTTTGGGTTTAAATGGACTTTGTATTCCTACATTCTGTCAAAGATTGGTCCCAATACTTGTAGATGATCCTTGCGAAGAATTAACTCGGCTAGTATGTTGTCAACATAGTCTTCCATTGTTTTGTGGATGAGATCATGAAAGATAGTTGTCATGGTCTTTTGAAATGTTGCTCTGACATTTTTTAGACCAAACGGAATGATGTTCCAACAATATGTGCCTCAAGGACAGGTGAAAGATGTTTTATGTTGGTCCTATGGTGCGATCCTTATCTGATTATACCCTAAAAAATCATCCATGAGTGATAGCATTTGATGTCCAACAGTTAGATCTACTCTCATATCAATGTTAGGCAAAGGAAATTCGTCCTTTAGACAAGCTATGTTGAGATCTCTAGTCTGTGCAAATTCAAATCTGACCACTGTGTTTTGTAATTGGTACCAGGTTAGATATCCAATCTGTGTAAGGGATTGGTCTTATGAACTTAGCATCCAGGAGCTTTTTCAATTCTACCTTGACTAGAAATGCAACATGGGGATGCATCTTTATTATCTTTTGTTTGATAGGTTTGGCATTGGGTAGCAATGGGAGATGATGCAACACAAGCTTTGGATCTAATCCTGGCATGTCTGAGTAGGACCATGCAAAATTGATCATTCTTTCTTTAAAGAAACTGATGAATTGTTCTCTCTCCTCCGAGGTGAGTGATTTCGCCAAGTAGATGTTCTTTGGGTTCTTTTCATCTCCCAAGTTGACTTCCTCTATTTCTTTTGCTAACAATGCCAAATTTTCCTCTGTCAAGGGGAGGAGTTGCTTCTTTCCATCTTCTAGCGCCTCAGTAAGGTTTTCACTTGAAGATATGTCTTGTTTTGTCTTTTTATCATTTTTTGTGTCAGTAAGCGCCTTTCAATTTTCACTTACTGACGATTCTTTTTTCTTTTTCAATTTGTTTTAATGACTAGAAAGATGGGCTTCCTCCCCAAAGTATGATGATCTATCGAGGTCAATGGAGAAACCTTCTTTATGGTCTCTTGATGGAATTCCCTCTCCAAGTCTCATGAAGTCTGCAATAGCCTCGTCATTCTCAAAGACATCCATATCAGGTGGTCCTTATTGATCCCACTCTATTAGTTCTGGGTGTACAAGACATAGGCCCTCATGTTGGGTTGACTCTATTTGGTTGAAGGGGGACTACAAAGATGGTTCTAATAGAACTAGACTGTGATGTGGATGCACCACCTAAGGTATTGTTATCGACATGTATATCGATGCAGGGTTTTTCATTAATGGATAGTTGGTCAAACAGGTTTTTGAGGTGTATGGTGGTGGCTAACCAAGGGGAATAGTCTAGGATCAACAATTCAGAGTCATGAAGGTATCTCCACTCATACTCGTGGGAGTCAGTTTCACTAGAATGCTCATCAGATGTCTCACTTCCTTCATTACAGTCGATGGCTATGTTGAGGTTTATTCAGGTTTGAGAGGTCCCCACTTTGGTGGGTAATAATTGTTGTAGTATGTTTCTCATCAAGATGTGTTCTGGGTTTTTCCCCCAATGTAACTCTTCTATTTGTTCTTGAACAACTTGTATGTCTTAGATGATAGGGCTGGTTCTTTGTTGCCCATGGCCTAACCCTCTCTTGTTTCTCTGGGTTGGTGGGAGAGACAATTCCATTAAGCCTTGTTGTCTTTCCCCCAGACCAATTGTGCCATCATACCCAATTTTTTGTAACATTGTATAACCATTTCCATAGTTTGATATGGGTAGGGGTTGTTGAAGTGTCTCTTGTGGATCTTGGTACAACCATGTATTAATATCTTAATCAAATGGGTTTTCTTTTTCAATGTCTCCCCATAGGACAAAGGTTGTGGGTGGAAACCTAAATAGAATAGGATCTGGGGTTTCTTTTGTAACAACCGGTTGCAGCATGCCATATGTTCTTGGGCTCTGAGGCAGGTTTGTGATAGTGAAAGCTTCCTCGTAGCTATATTCACCATAACCCTTCTCGGTAATGGATATTTTTCCCACTTTTTATGTGACATCCTTGGGATTTGAATCTAAAGAGGATGGGATGCTTGCATCTTGGTTTGAGGGTACCTGGTTATCAGTGTTGATTTGGACCGCATTACAGTATTGGAAATGAATGGATCTCCCTCTATGATGATTTCTTCTCCCTAGTGTGGGAACTTGATACATTGATGGTATGTCAAAGGTACAGATTGCATCTCATGTATCCATGGTCTCCCTAGTAACATGTTGTATCCCAACTCAACATCTAGGATCTGGAAGGGAGTGTTCTTGACAACTGGACCAATCCGGACAGGTAGAATGATAATACCTTTAGAGGATCTTTCCTCTTCATCATAAGCTCTAATATTTATCCTCCTTGTGACATCAATGCTGGATTATCAATAGCCTATTTTATTGATTAACTTTAGAGTATAGATGTTTAATCCAGCCCCACCATCAACAAGGACTCTACAGATAGCGCTTTTGTGGACCTGGACAAGCAAGTGCAAAGGATCATTATGCAAGGGTTTATGCGGGAACACATCACAGTCTGTGAATGTTGCATGTTTGTTAGAATCTATATGGTTAACCATCATTTGGAAGCTCTTAGTGGTTATGTCCCTTGGGAAATCTGCATTCTAAAGGGCTTGGTCAAGTGCCTATTTATGTTGCGGATATATGCGCAAGAGGTCAAACATGGAGATCAAGGCAGGCATGTGCTTTAGTTGATCCACCAGGCTTGTTTGTGGATCTGAGGTTTCTTGAGGGTCAACTGGTGTAGTAGATGAGGAAGGTACTCCTTGCAAGACAACTTTGGTATGACATGTGGTTATAGCAAATTTGTTACCTTGGTCTCTGATTGTGATCGTAGCCATATGGCTATCTGAAGGATTGAGGCAATTGATACATTATCACTGTTGGCATAAGTATAGTTGACTTTCTTTGATGGTCCACCAGACCCAAAGGCTTTCCCTTTATTGGGATCATGAAATGTATCATTGAATATCATATGATCATTTGTTCCTTTGGTTTGAGTATTTGTTACATCAATGACCCCTGTGTCAATCAGATCTTGGATAACATGTTTCAATCGATAATAGTTGGGTTTTTTGTGTCCCTTCACCTGATGAAACTCATAGAAATAATTATCATTGTACCACCTTGGTTTGTTTTCACCATGTTTGAATTCCCTAATTTCCAAGAGAGTGATAGTTTTGGATTGTATCAGCTTTCATAAATCTAATTCTATCAGCTCTCCTAATGGTGTGAAATCTCGTTGTTGGAATTGAAACTATGGTTTGCATTGAGTTTGTTGCTGAATATTTGACATAGTGGACACTTGTACAAGGGGAGGTTGGTTTTGATTTTATGCTTGTGGAGTGGGCACTGTAGGTTTTTGGTTGGCCATAGGTGCACCTTGCAGTGACACTTTCAGCTCTGTGTAGTTGACTGTCTTCACAACAATGACACTATCGTTGGTGACATTTTTGTTTTTATTCCACCACTTAGCTTTGTCCATTGTAGTTTTATTTGTATTCATTTGGGTCAGATCTACAAGGATTCCTCATTTGAATATGTTTTTCTCACAACGAACTCCTCATTCGATGAGTTGTGTGAAGTTTGGAGATAACTGCAATTCTATTGTGAATGACATGTATGGAATCAAATTGTCAATGAACATAACTATTAGGTCTTGCTCGGGTACATCATACATTATTTAGTTTACATTATTCCTCCATCTCTGTAGGAATTTTACAAAATACTCTCCATCCTTTTGTTTGATATCACAAAGGTCCTTGATACTGACCTTGCGCTCGATGTTATGATGGAAGTGAGCAATGAACTTTTCAGCCAATTCACCCCAAGAAAGAATGCCATGAGGTAAATGTGAGAACCATTCCATTGCTGGTCTAGCTAAGCTTTGAGGGAATAGTCACATTAAGTATGCCTCCTCATGTGTGACTTTGATGCAACTAGCAAAAAACTCTCAGATATGTTCAACAAGATTGGTATTGCCCCTATATTTGTCAAATTTTGGTATCGAGAAGTGAGTTGGGAATGGAGACATGTGAAGAGAGTGATCAAAGGGGTATGGGTATAAATCCTATGCGGTGTAGGACTTAGTTTTCCCTTGATTTTTCATATCCATCATTTGGGTTTGAAGGGTCTGCATTTGTTGGATCAGCATGTCTGTTTGATACTGAGGCTGATGTGACGTTGTACCTCTATGTTGTAGTAGGTATGAGGATGCACCTCCGCGTCCCTTGAGTAGGAACATAAGACCTCATCCTTGGGACTTGATATTGATTTCCCACCACATGATTCTAAAATGGGGGCACATGAGTGGCCCAAAGTGGGTTTTGAGGTTGTTGTTGTTGTTGTTGAAGTTGGGGTTGATATTTCTAGGGTTGGGGTTGTTGCTGCTGAGGTTGGATTTGTGGCAACTGAAGCTGGGGTTGATATTGTTGGGGTTGGGGTTGCTGCTATTGAGGTTGGATTTGTGGCAACTGAAGCTGAGGTTGATATTTCTAGGGTTGGGGTTGTTGCTGCTGAGGTAGGATTTGTGGTAACTGAAGCTGGGGTTGTTGTTGCTGGGGTTGGATTTGTAGCAACTGAAGATGGGGTTGTTGTTTCTGGGGTTGGATTGGTTTTTGAATGAGAAAAGGTATAGTCTTGGGTGGGCATTGACTGTAAGTCAGACCTACAGAGATGAATCCCTGTGGGACTGATGTGTTGATCCCAAGGCTAGTAGGAATTGACTACAGTAGCGGCATAGTTTCGAAGCAATTGTTTGTTGGGGGGGATGGAAGGCATAGCATGAGAGCTTGATTCGCCAGGACATGAGACTAAAGGTGGAGGCATACTAGTGACCATGGGTACACTTAGTTGCGAGCCTATCATTCTTTGACTGGAAGATGTTCTTTCTTGGTTTGCGCAATTGGTTTGATTGGGTATCATTTGTGCCAATGTCAATACTGTCAAAGGTGGGAAATTTTGAGAAACCACGGGTAGTATCTTAGAGGGTTGAGTAGTGTTTGGACCTGTGAGAGGGTTTTCAGGCCATATGGTTGACACACTAAATTCAGTGGGGAGTTTGACTCCCTTCTTTATCAGCATGGCTAAGAAACATTTGGGGTTCGTCTCTACAACAACGTCAACTACTTATACAGAATAAGCATCTTTTTATATATCCTCAAGCTCCTCTTTTATGACATTTTGGAAAATAGCCAACCCATGGGGTTATTCAATGAATAGAGTGGAACTGGTATTTATGAAAGGATCATCCTCTCGCTCTATTTCCCAAGTGGGGAATTTGTTGATATATGACTCATCAGGTTGTGTTCTAGCCTTCGACCTTGTGTAAGGCCCTCCATGAGGTGTTTGAGACATAGTGTGGTCCAGATTTTGTAACTAAAACAAGTGATATAAAGAAAAAAAAAGAAGGATAACCTTTCTAAGGAAGTCTGAGTTATGTTTTGGACAAAGGTAATTCTAAGGACAGATGTTGATTTATCTTGATCTTGAATTTTTGATGATGTAAAAGATAAGATTTGTCGACCTTTTCCTGGGACAAAGTCACTGATAGAGATAATGATGATGTTTGAGATTATGAGATCAATATATTTTGAGTCTAAAACTTTTGAACTAATAATGTTTTAGACAATAATCACGCTTTTCAAAGAAGGGATGATCTTTAATGTTTAGAAATTCACACAATGTTCTTTGCATTTTTCTGGGATAGACACTGGTCTTTGACACAAAATGGAGAGTATTTTCAAGGTTTTTAGGTCAAAATAGGTGTAAGATATCTCTGGTCAACTACGGCACAAATCCACCGATTGTGGCAAAGTGAATGGTTAAGTGTGGTATTTTATCACCGATTACAGTAATAAACAGGTCGATTGCAGCAATAAACAAGTTAACTGCGGAAAAAAAGTCAATTGTGGAAAAATGCAGGCAATTGCAGTAAAGGGGAAACAGTCTCAAAAAGACTAGAAGGTAGGTATCACTGTCTGACAATTTTGATTTTCTAGAACCAAGCTTCTAATTTGCAAGATATTTGATGTTGACAACCCTGGACTTTAACACATTTGACTCATTTTGAAAGCTGGATGTTTGTTTTTCATTTTAGAAACTGATCAAAGAACAAGCACAATAGACACTATGTTTTGAAGAATGAAGACTGACAATGTGTATGTTCTACAAATTTTTCAAGTTGCAAGGTTATCATGAGGTCTCAACAATGAACAGTCAGATTAATCTAGGTCAATGGCTTCAGAATACAATGTTATAGGCCCAATGATTGAATATTCGTTAGCTCACACAACAATTGTTACACTACTAGGACATGAAGGTCCATGATGTAGGCGCCCATGTTTTTACCATTGCCAGGTATCATTTTTGTGGAGTGAATATCTCTTTCACTACACAAATACCTTGGGACACATATGTTAGGAATCTTGGGGAGAAATTTTGTAACCCCTTGCACTATAATAAGGTATCTATTCAGAGGTAGATCGGGTTGGCCTCTAATTAATAAGGTTGTAGTAAGGGTCTGTGGTGTCTATCCAATCGGTTTATACATGTGTGACTCACTTAAGAGCCTAGTTGACCATGCTAGCTCCTTAGGGATATTCACCCGATCTAGACTATCATCAACACACCTTGCCTGAGCTTTGATAGATAAGATGGAACTTTGGTTCACGCCTTGTTTATATACCAATCGAAAGGATTATTGGTTTAAGGTCATTCTCTGAGGAAGAAGCACATTCCCCAGATAGGCCTTTCTAAAAGTATAAAGGTGTCTAATCTAACAGATTGTGCAAGTGCACCCAAAACTCAAGACACAAGGTAAATCGATTAAGCTCCAAAAGTTTGAAATGTGAACTAAGCTACACCACCATACAAGCACAAGTGTTCAGTTTTTAAGCCCAAAAAGTAGGTGTTGATTGCTTGTTCAATTTTAATGTACTAAATTGAGAGATTTTTTTGCCTTTGTTCAATTTTAGTCTCCACGTCAATTTTAAGCACCAAATTCTGAAATGTGAGATGTAAGATGTGTGACAAACACTGTTCTTTTTAAACCCAAATCGACAAGTGAATGAATTTTATGTTGTATTGTTATCTTGTCTCCTCTATTCGAATCTGTCAAAGAAAGTGTTTAGTATCTCAAGAAATGAAAGATTTTCAATCCAAAACAACAGAATATCTAGAAACTCTGGGATTATTGAGATTGCTGAAATTAATGGTGACTTTATACTTACTTGCAAATCTCTTGATTGAATAAATGTACCTGGTGTATGCTTCGCTTTGATCTTCAGCTGTGATTGCGAGAATAGCCCTTTGTTGTGATCGATAGTTGATGGTTCTCCTTCTTGTAGCTCTTAATGCTCTAGCACCTGGTATGCATCTGATTACCTTCTTTGTCATTCACTGTTAGTCAACCCTACACAGAAACCAAAAAATAGATAGAAATGTGGCTTTTGGGTCAATTGTGGTACTAGTTGTTCAATTGTAGCAATCTCTGGTCAATTGTGGCAGAATATTGGCGATTACGACAAATAACTTTTATCTGCTACAAGATGCTTTCAATTGTGGAATTGATCAGTAAATTATGGCAAGGTACAGGAAATTACGACAAAGAATAGGTAATTGTGGTCAAATACAATCAATTGCGACAAAATACCAGAAGATAGAAAGACAAAAGATGACAGAATAGCAATGTGAAAGCATGCAATCAATTGCGGTATTAAACCAGTCAATTGTGGCATAATTTTGTCAATTGCGGCAAAATACCAGCAATTATGAAATAACATAGATATCGAGAAAAAGATGAATTTTTAGGTCTACAACTGTACAGTCATGGCTGATTGATTCTATTTGTTGTCTGTAAGAGATATTCAGGATGTTTGCTTCACGTCGGGTTCACCAAAAATGTATGCCTCTCTTCGTGATTCGTGGTTCCCAAGCTTTCCAAAGGTGGGGGTTAGTAGCACCGTTTTGCAATGATATAAACCAAATACACAAAGCTACCAATAACGAATAACTTAAAATGTAACCAATAAAATGTGAAAGCAATGAAAGGAAAACAAATGAATGCAAACCCCAAAGTGCTTGAAGCTTCTATTGTCTCTCTCTACTCCTTCCAAAATGTTATTTTTGATGCTTAGTATTGGTGTGGGAAGCATCTATGACGTGAGAAGCATCGAGAATTTGATACTTTAAATGGGTGTGTGATCACAAGATGGAATGAATGCTAGAACCAAACTGGTGGAGTAATGGCGCATGAGAGCTTGAAATCCTAGATCCTTCAAATGGGTATGAAGGGTTTATTATATAGGAATTGGGGATGATATGAATGGTTGAGATCAATCCTAGAGATAGGGAGATGAATGGTTGAGATTAAAAGGAACTGAAGAAGCCATCAGTAAACTCCACCTCTTCAATTGGCAAAGAGGAGATAGAGTTTGGTTGACTGAAGAGCTAATTGTTAGTTACCTTTTAGAACTGAAGAGGTGGGTGGAGTTACCCATGTGAACTGGAGAGATGAGTGAAGTAACCCATGTGATCTGATTGGAGTTATCTCTTTGAAGATAAATGAATATTTTAATTTATTTATTTAATTAAAGTTTTCAACATGTGAGATAATTGAATTCTTTTTTATTTAGAATTGCTTTATTGAATGAAATTAAATTAATTTAATTGGAAGAATTTAATTAGTAAGTTTAAATATTTCAATTTAAACTATAGGAAATTGAATTTAATTAATTAATTAATTAATGGTAATTAATCAATTAAGGTTAATTAATTAAATAAAATTAATTATTTAATTAATTTTGGGAATTTGATTAGATGTTTTCGTGAATGAATTTGGAGGAAAAGAGATGATTAATTAATGATTAAAAAACCATTAATTAATAGATGAAAATTAGTGTTTTTAATGTCAAGTCACAAGTCTGTCCATTTTAGGGTGTCTACAGTTAGAGATTTCAATATGGATATTTTGTTGATACAAGAAACTAAAATGTCTAGAGAGAACATTCAAAACATTCAGCCATCAAGAATGTGGGTAGCATAGGTAATGATTCAGATGGAGCCTTCGGAGGTGTGGTTATTTATTGGAATAAAAATTCTATTGACTACACTCTTATACAGGTTGAGAAGAACATCATTATGGTAAAAATGACTCATATTAGAGCCAATTTCTCTTGGTTTCTAATGTATATTTATGCTCCTAATACTATATTAGGTAGACGGAAATCTTTGCAAAGCCTAAAGGACCTGCGGAAGAATAATCAAGATAAAAGCTGGATGGTTATGGGAGATTTTAATACTCCATTAAAAGAGGCTAAAAACGGGGAGGAAACCCTTCACAGATGGACAACAGATCAGACCTTATGGACAACATAAATGACGAAGCTTTCCTAGATGTGGAGCTGGAGGGTATCCTTTATACTTGGTCTAATAAGAGAAATGGAGCTGAGCTTATTCAAGTGAAATTGGATAGATCTCTCATCTCTCTGGACTGGCTTTCAAGGTATTCTTGTTCTCTCTCTTTTATGTTGTGAATTGGTTTTGACCACTTCTCTTTTTCTTTTTCTGCTAACCCTTTGAGTGGCAAGAGAAACTCCCCTTTTCACTTTGAAAAAATGTGGATGGCTCATCCCAACTTAAAGAAAAGTAATGGTGAACGGTGGAATTGCACTGTGGATGGGGGGGCTATGTACAAAGTTACAAGGAAATTGTATTATATTAAAATAAATATTGAGACCTTGGAATAAAGAGGTCTTTGGTGACATTTTCCAATCCAAAACTACTATTTAGATCAAAATTAAGGACATCCAAGACCAAATCCAATCTGAGGGTCTTTTTGAGGATCTTAAAAGTCTTGAAAATAATCTGTTAGCAAAGTATCATAATATCATATCTGTAACATAAGAAAAGATTTCACCAAAATGTAACATAAGAAATGGAATGTTATTAAAATGTACAATATAAAATTGTGTGATTTTTTTATTTGTTATGATTATTGATTGGGATGTGATTGTGATTAAGGAGAAGATAAGATATTCCATTTATCCTCAAATGCACAAATGGGAGATCCAAGTTGATCAACCCCAAGGAAGGGATAATGCACAAATGAATCAACTATTTGGAAAGGAGAATAACAAGAAAGATATCTTAAATTCTTGTTAATTATATGTATAGAAATTATATATGATAGTAATTGAAAAAATAGGAGAAATGCACTAACCTTGAAATATTGTAGATCAAAGAATATTGTTTTCTGAGGTCTGTAGACTGTTTCTGGAAAACTGACAGTTGATCCTGAATTGAAACGCGGAGACAAACAAAACCCAGAAATCATTTTCCATTTCAATGTCATCTTATGAAAAAGTTCGACCTTGACCCACAAATGTCAACCCTAACCCAATAATGTTGACCCTGACCTACACAGATCCGAAAGTGACTCTGTTCACGTTGTTTGAAAGAAATTCAAAAAGGGTATCCATCTCTGGGTTCAAATCTACTGTTCTACACCTGTACCTACAAGAAAAAGGAGATTATTTGTTGTGGGGGAGGGGTTTTCCTTGGTCAAACCCCAGTTTTAGAATTAACCTCAAATATATGTAATTAAAATTGCAGAAATGGACAAAGTAAATGCATAAATTCACCTTGATTGAAAGAGTCCTTGTGGCGGATTCAAATCCTTGAATCCACAAGTATGCTTCAAAATGTGGAATTTAGAGAGGTATGATGTCTTCAATATTTTACTTGTAGATCTCCAACACCAATTCTTGAATGGGTTCTTGACTTTGGAATAGGCTTGGAAGAAGGTGGACGGAGAGATCACCAAAAGGGTACTTTGTAGCTTCACTCCTTCAATGGCCTCCAATGGATCTCCTTCATGAAATGGATATTTGAATGGATGAATTCTTTCTTGAAATCTTTCTCCTTAGCTTGCTTGAACTTCACTTGATAATGCTTGATCTCAATTAGGAATGCTTGATGCTTGATTAGAAGACTTAGAGAAAATGAGAGAGAAAGTTTCCCTTTTATATGAAATTAGGGAACAATCTTCTAAGGATTCCTACATAGGAGGATTAAATTCCCATTAAATCCCTTACCCCTAGGAGAGGACCTATATTAAATATAATTTAGGAAACAACACTTCGGAACCTGAGACAGCTGACCCGGAAGCGGGAAATACTTTTTGTAAAGGCTGACCTCCAAAATCTATGAGATCCCAGGATCTGAACCTTGGGTCAAGGTTGAGGTCAACCTTGACCTAGGTAAGGGTTGAGGTCAACCCTAACCTAGGTCAGGGTTGAGGTTGAACCTGACCCTGAAGCCCAGAATCACCAGTCTGCAATCTAGAATGCAGAAATCAGGCTAAACAAGAGTGGAAAGAGGGACAAAATAGGGGGGAAGCCATGTCAAGATCAGGAACCCATTCAAGGCGCTTTCCATGACCCCAAACCACTTACTTGAAAGGCTAAACATGTCTACAATGGAAGTGCTTCCATTTTCTGACTATACATTTAGCCCCCACTTTAGCAAGAGTATGAGTTCAACACAAACTCTTGGTA
>MU226466.1:728741-746589 GCA_018584345.1 Thuja plicata
CCCCCCCCCCCCCCCCCCCCCCTCTCAGTTATTACAAACAAATTCTGGATAAAATTGAGCCTAGCAACAAGGAGACTCTTGATAAGGAAGATACCCTCATGGTAGAGAATGATGAGGAGTTTGATATACATCTCCAAGACACTAGCCCTCCCATTCTGGAAGTTGTTCTGAGACAATTATTAATAGAGCTGGTGATGATACTCTGAAATACCCCCAGCAAGAGATCTCTAAGGAAGCTATAAATACTATTAATGCTCTAGAGAAACTCAGAAGGATGCCTAGGAGGGTAGTGGTCATGATAATGATAAGGATAAAGTTGAAGATGAGAACATCGACAGGGAGAATGAAGAAGAGATTGAGGCTGACTATGGGGAAATTGGTGAGATGGGCATGGAGACCAATGCTGACGAGGAAAAGGGAACTAATTCCTTGGAGATTTTTTCCAATATTTTTTACTCAAATGCTAGATGGGAGGCTGATAAACAGCCAAATACTCCCTATGTGAACCCGACTATGAAGCATAACACTGATAAGGGAAAAATCACTAAGACTCAAAAAATGGTGAGGCTACGTCTCTGAAGGAACATGATTTCAACACAAAAAGAGTCACCAATATGAGTGTGTTGAACACAGCTAGAAGAAGAGCTATCATGACCTTCAACTAGACAAATGGGTGTTTCATGAAATTCAAGATTTGAGCGTCAAGTACAGATCTCTGGATGCAAGGAATGAGGTCTTTGAAGAGACAGTGGACAAAATGAGGAATGATGTTGCTATGTATAATGCAAAAGGTAATAATGTTTTTATTGAGGATTTTGAGAGTTCTAAATCGCTTAATGAGAAGATTACTAGCATCATAGAAGATAAGCTCAACCCCATCCTCAACAGAACTATTAGCAACAAACAACTACTCAGGAAGCTCTTGACCCTCAGTAACGAGGGTATGAAATCTACTGTTACTAACCTTAATGCATTGTATGCCATGCTGGAAGGAAATAGTATGGATAGAAATGCTATTACCATTGATGATGTTGCAGATAAACAGGATGATAAGATTTCTGGCCCCGAGTCCAGAACCAGAGCAAGCACAAAAAATAAAATGGGAGCTTAGCCTAAATATCTGATGAGCCTAAAGGACTCTATCTAGAAGATTCAGGCCTTGCTGGTAGACTCTGAGGATTTCCTCAAAATGTTGGACCGATTTGTTTTGCTAGGATTTGTTTTGTGTCTGTTTGCTGGATAGTGTGTTGGCCACTTTTTTATCTTTTTTGAGGATGGATCTTTTTAACTGTTTTATATTGGGGTATGCCCTCTTTTAGTTCTGTCATTTCCTTAAGGTAGTCGTTGCATTGTGATTCTTTTAATGTTTGTTCTTTCTCCTATTTTTTAAAGGGTTTCGGGGTCCCCTTCAACACCTATTGCTACCTCAATCAAAAACATAAGAAGCAGACTAACCCTTCACTTCATCTACCTTTAATTACAAAAATGCATGGGAAATCACAAGCTAGGGTTTTTCCATACATACTTGTAGATGAAAAAGATTCACCTTTTGAGGGCATTGGATTCATGCCAATAGATTATGCACCTTTCATCCTCATGGGTTCATGAAAAATTTCAAATATTGTAGCTTGATAATAAGGGATATTTCTAAGACTAACCCTGCACTTTCTATTAGCCTTTTACATGAAAACATGTAGGAGAAAACAAGAATGACCAAAATAGGAAAGAAACTCAATTAAAACACCCTCATAATCACAGTGCCATTTTCAAACTCCAATGTGTATCATTCATCTTAAAAGACAATGTACCTTATATTATTTAATTAACACATACACCTTTCGCATTGATTACCATCATGGTAAGTGAGTGAAGGTGGCTTGCTAAATTTGGTAGCTACTAGGGTTTAGACCTCCAACTTAAGGTAACACTTTTTTTGTTGCACTAAATTAAACAATAGCGTGAGGAAGACTTGGCCCAAAATCTAATGGGTACAAATTTTCCACCTCACTCACCATGAACGCCAAGTGTAACAGCACAAAACCTCCAACATTATACCATAGCATGATCAATACCACCAGCGAGATACATGATGATCTCAACACCTTAAGATTTAAGTTTTGGGTAAGTCGTAGCTCACTCCTTTGTTCACCCACCAACCAATCTTCAAAATATTAACTTCATTAGTTCTTAGCCTCTAGATATATATTGGGTACTATAATTTTGAACAGGTTAGCGACACATAGAAGATTTGAACCAATTGCCTTTTGGATTTATAAAATCACATCCTTTTTCTTCTTGATAAGGCATTGAAACTAATGTTTGTTTGACTATTGTGGTAATTGATATTGCTTGAGGACACCCTGCTATCACGATCTTCCTCTATTGTGTTAATTGAACAAAACTCAAACTTTGGGTCCCCATTTCATAGGTTGAAATGGGATGTGTTGTGAAACCTCACAACAATATGATGGATGCAAAAATGAATTGAAATTTTTTTTGATATAAGGTTCTCAAGGTATTTCATAAATTAAGCCAACCTCCAATGGTCATATTAAGGTATCAGGACTGAGGAAAGAATGGCATGAACTTGACACTGACATATTTGAAATTGGGCCTGATTTGGTGGGTCAATGGCACCCCAAAACATAATTAACTGGACAAGGGCATCCAAAGGCATCATTTTCCTCCCAAAATAAGGCAAGAAAAGAAGGAATCATGTATACTCAGTTAGGGACAGAGGTTTAGATCACCATACAAACATATGACATCAAATTTACAATATAACGACTAGAAATAGGCTTGGATAATAGTTAGGAAACAACACACTAAGGAAATATCACAAAAAGTGGTGTAAATTGTACAAGGTTACAATTTACAATGCTACAAAGACCATGACAAAAAACCCACAAAAGCATATATAAATTAAGCGAAAAATGAAAATATTGATGGCCTAGTTAAGGATTCGCTTGCATCATCTTAGATGCAAGACCAATAGGTGGACTACCTAAAAAGTGGGAAATGAGAACATGATTATTTTCTAAGTAGAATAATAGATGAACAATGCTTGAAGGAGTAAGACAATAGAACATGACTATTTTTTAACAATTGGGTTGTCGAGAAAGGATAAGTTTATCGTGGATTGTATTAAGTATGGATAAAATCTAATTTTCTAAAAGACTAATATATGGATGATGCCTACAAAGGAGTAGAAATTTAGAACATGACTATTTGTAACAAATGGGTGGTGGGGAAAGGGTAGCAATCATGGATTGTGTAGCCTACAATTAAACTTGTATCTAGTGTGAAGAAAATCTAATTTTCTAAACTAATAGATGGACTATGCCTACAAAGGAGTAGGAATTTAGAATATGAATATTTGGTAACAAGTGTGTGGTGGGGAAAGGGTACTAATCATGGATTATGCAACTTACAACCTAATCATCTTATTTGAAAAGATAAATTTAGATGAACATGAAAATATTTGTGGTCTGGTTAAGGATTAGCCCACATCATCGTAGATGCAAGACTTATAAGTGGATTGCCTAAAAATAAGTGAGAAATGAGAACATGAACATTTATTTTCTAGAAAGACTAGTGGATGAACTATGCCTACCAAGGAGTAGGAAATTAGAACATGAGTATTTTGTAACAAGTAGGTGGTGAGGAAGGATATGATCATGGATCATACAAACTACAATGACATTTATTTTTTTTATGAAGAAAAACTAAGAACACGACCTAAATATCTTATTTGAAAAGACAAATCTAGATGAAAATGAAAATGTTGATGGTCTAGTTAAGGGTTAGCTTGTACCATTTTAGACGCAAGAGTAATAGATGGACTACCTAAAAAGCTATGGGAAATGAGAAGACGATTATTTAATTGCTAAGAAGGCTAATAGATGGACAAAGCCTACAAAGGAGTATGAAATTTGAACATACTACTTTGAAACAAGTGGGTGGTATGGAAAGGGTACTAATCATGGGTCATGTGGCCTACAAATTACACTTGTATTAAGTACGAAGAAAATTGAATTTTCTAACACAAATGATAGATGAACTATGCCTAAAAATGAGTAGGAAATTAGAACATGACTATTTTGCAACAAGTGGATGGTGGGGAAAGGGTACTACTAATCATGGATTGTGTAGCCTACAATGACATAAGTATTAAGTACGAAGAAAATCTGAGAACACACAACCTAACCCCACTTATTTGAGAAGACAACTCTAAATGAAAATGGAAATGTTGATAGCCAAGTTAAGGACTAGCTTGCATAATCTTTGATGCAAGTCTAATAAATGAACTACCTAAAAGAAAGTGGAAATGTGAACATGATTATTTTCTAAAAGAACTAAAAATTAAAACATAACTATTTTATAACAAATAGAGAATAGAAAAAGGTACTAATCATAGACTATGTAGCCTACAATGACACTTACATTAAGTATGAAGAAAATATGAAGAAAATATAAAAATTGACAACCTAACCATCTTATAGACAATCTAACCAAAATTGATAACCTAACCATCTTATAGGCAATCTAACCTTGCTTTTTTGAAAAGACAACTAAACAAATACACCGAACATTTGAATCAAAATCTAGAATAAAAAATAAATATGACTTTAGCCCTTCTAATCTCCCTCCAACAAAAGAGACAAATTAGAACAAGAGTCCCTATTTCAATGTTCCATGGAATAACGTGCAGAGCAAGGTATATGATATCCGTGGCCCCCCAACGGTCTAAAGTGGGAGAAGATAAGAAAAGACATTAATGATCGTTTTTATGTGTATGCCTCCCGAGGAGCATCACAAGTCGGGCCACACGTCCAATTTCACTCCAGAGTTTTAAATATTATTCTGCCAAATCCGACCGTTAAAACACTCTGTCTCGTCTTCCATTCCTCCTGTAAACCGGTCCCACGACCTCTATCAATACAAATGTGCATGCCGCAGTCACTACATTTGAAATATCTCCGCAGCCCTTCTTTCCCATTTGTTCCCACGTCTAGAGTTCGAATCTCCTGGGCGATGGATTCGCTGGGAGATAAGAGAAAGTGAAGTTGAAGTGGCAGAGAATTCATGATACCTGAGGGAAGAAACAAAGGAAACTGCAGTAATGGGATGTGTGTGTTCAAAGCAGGTGGAGAAGCAGAATAAAAGAGAGAGAACCATTTCAGTCACAAATCATATGGTTGCTCTCACTTCCAGTACTCTGGGTGTTCTGGATCTGGGGCCTTCCAAGGCCCAGAAAAAAGAGAGAGAAAGTGAATCTGGTGAGCGGAAAGAAGTAAATGTGAGTGATGGAGTGGTAAAGAGTGAGAAGTGGGCCGATAAAAGTGTTACAGAAGTAGAAAGTGCAGAGAAAGTTGCAGAAGTGGAACCCATGACCATCAATGCTTGGGAGCTCATGCAGGGGCTGGATGAGGAAGATGGTGTTGTGGACCATTCTAAAAGAAGCAGCTTGGAAGAAGAGAGGGTGAAATTCACTCCCAAGAAGACTTCTGAGGAATATGGTGTTGTGGATCCTTCTAAAAGAAGGACCTTGGAAGAAGAGAAGGTGAAATTTACTCCTAGAAAGACTTCTGAAGTGGGAAATGGGAGGCAAAATCAAGGGCAAAAGCAGAGGTTGGGTAAGGAAAATGGCCTGAATGTAGGGTCTGGGAAGATGAGAATGAGTGAGGTTAGTAGCCCTCTCAGAGACCTGAATGTGAATGATAATTGCAATAATGACATCACTCTTGAGATGGGTTGCAGGGGTTCGGGTTCTGTCAAGAGGGTTTCAAGGAGGAGAATGACTGATTTGAAGGTCGATCCAGCCAGAAGGCTCAATTCCAAGATTAGGCTTTCTATGGAACTCATTACAGAGCCCCAGAGTCCCCTGTTCAGCCCCCAATTGGTGGCCACTTTGGAGAAGGCTCTTGAAAAGTTGAGTGAGGAGGAATGGAATTTTATAAGGAAGTCAGAGGGGGATTACAGTCATGGTGAGAAGATGACATCAAAATGTCAGGACGAGGATGACCCACTTGAGAGTTTTGAGGTAAAATGTCCTCCTGGTGGGGCTGATGCAGTGGTTCTGTATACTACCACACTCAGAGGAATCAGGAAGACTTTTGAGGACTGTAACAATGTGAGAGATACCCTGGCGAGCTATGGGATTTGTGTTAGTGAGAGGGATGTTTCTATGCATCTGGACTTCAGGAATGAGCTCAGGAAACTCATGGGAAAACTTGTGACAGTGCCCAGATTGTTCATCAAGGGCAGGTATATTGGGGGTGCAGATGAGGTTCTGAGGATTCATGAAGAGGGGGAACTGGGTCAACTTCTTCAGGGGATTCCAACCCATATGCCAGGTGCAATCTGTGATGGCTGTGGAGGAGTCAGGTTTGTGCCATGCTTGGAATGCAGTGGAAGCTGCAAGCTTGTTAATGAGGAAAACAGAGTGGTAAGGTGCCCTGAATGCAATGAAAATGGCTTGATTCAGTGCCCAATTTGCTGTTGATGATATCCCATTTATGCACAGCAGAGCGCTTTTAATTTTCATGGAGGCCTTCTTCATGCGACTGTATTTTTAATCTCACTTCAGTACCAGGTCAGGATTGGCCATAATGCAGAGCTTCCACAAGAGTGGCAATATTCTCTGGCTTATTCAGATCAGTGTTTAAATTTTTTTATCCAGCTTCTGCTGGAGAAATAATTATTGGGTGTTTTATATAGTTTTTCTTGCTGGTTTGCATCTTATGCAGCATAGTACACAACAGTGTTCTTATATATATGGTGTGGCAAAATAGACTGCTACAGGGGTGGGTATGTTCTATTTTTTGTATTATTGTTTTGCAAAAGATAATACGAGAAGCACATATTTGGTTTACTCGGTTTTTAAATGTTTGAGCCTCTTTTTTTTGGGTTTACTCAGTTTTTAAATGTTTGAGCCTCTTTTTAGCATCTTATTTCTAATAATATGTATTTTGGATTTTTTAATTGATTCTTTCAATAAATTAAATCGATAATTGTTTGTAGAGGTGGGTTCTTGTAAATTGCTTATTTAATTATATAATTGAATACTGGTAGCAATAAATAAATATGTTTAATGTCAAATATTATGAATATGAATTCAAAATATAGAGATATCAATTTGGATGAATGAGATGCACAAATAGTATAATAGTGATGTAAAACCTCTGCTTGCAATTGTATAACTAATGGATGAGACTCTTCCATCCATTCAAATGTATAGATATACCCCTTAAAAGTTACAAAGAAAAATCTTAGGCTCAAAAAATAATAGCTTATATTTTACTTATTATATCACAATATACTTTAAAAAATGATAGAAAAGAAAAATTAAATTAAAATATACAATAAATCAGTGTATTAAATATTTCTACAATTCCTACATATATAAAAATGCATTTAATACATAGACTAGTCTCATCATTCCAAACAAATACTATTTTGCACCTTCCATTAGGAAATATGAAATCAAAGAAACTTAATATAATTATGGAGTGAATCACCCCTACAACATTATGCTTTTCATTTGGATATTGATGTGTTTATAGAAAAACATTATGTTGAGACCCTGTGAGATATCATTGAAACTTCAAGTCAACTTAGTTCTATAAAAAATGATATCAACCAACAATGTAGTTATGTCCCTTATACCAACAAAATGTGTTTACAATCTGACCAATAGTGACTCGGATGATTATTTATAGTACTAATAAAATATTAAACTTAAAAAATCAATGAATTAAATAAATGAACATGTTAAATGATAAATTAGAAAAGCATGATGTCCATTAATGATTTAAGGGAGATTTTGTGTAACATTTAAAATTACTTAAAGATGGTCTTGCGGAGAAGCAATTTATGGTGGAGATGAGCCATTACAAGAATCTTGTTCAAATATATGGCTTTTGCGATCAAACTCATACATATTTATGTCAATCTTTGTTTTCAAAAATTTCTACCCAATTTTTTGCTCTTCACATTTTGGAAATATCCCCATCTTAGCTATTCACATAAAGGGTGTGTTAGATTTTCCCACTTTTTGTTGGCATTGATGTCACTATTCTAGTATCGGTTGGATCTGTCAGTATCGGTTCTTATAGCTACATCTTTCGGTATCAGTTCTATGGGTACTGACAACGGTCACCAATAACAGAGCTAGTGGTATTATCGGTGGTAATTCATGGTTGGCATAGTACATGAGTATTTTGGTCTAGACGTGTTACACACTCACGATTCAAATCATTTTGGTATAGCCGACAACAATTATGTATTGGAGATTGGTTACATGTTTTGTCTTTTGGTCCCAGCTGACATGGAAATGTATATACCAATGATGGTATATAACTATAGCGATCTCATAAATTGTGATGCAATACTTGATGATATCTATGTTGATGTAAATATATACAATCTGTAATATGATGCAAACTATTGTTGAAATTTTGTACCGGTAAAAAGAAGAAGATTTTTAACTCACAGGGAACTGTATTCTATGCATTTGTAGATGCATGTCTGTCAGTTCAATTTTGTATATTTAGCAATCATTGTTATTTTGTATCAGGACAGTAAGTCCAAATGACAGTGAGTCAAATCGGCAGTGAGCCACACCGGTAGTGAACTATCCTATGTATTATTAATCGGTTACTTAATACTTGAGAGCTAACCCTCACCGTGGTTTTTCCCATCTTGGGTTTCCACAAAAAAAGTCTGGTGTTATGTGTTGCTATGTTTCTTGTTTCCAGTTCTTTAGTTTTCAACAAAGTTAAAATATGTTACGTAGTCACTTACTTAAGTGCTTTAAATTTTTGAAGGGTATACTAATTCACCCCTCCCCTCTTATTATACTGGATGTTCAACAATTGGTATCAAAGCTAGTTCCTTTGGAAGAGTCTAATCGCTCGAAGGAGATCTAGGAGGTTGAACAATTGACACCGACATCGACCATGGATGAGAATGAATTCATGTCTGTATATGAAGATATGGAATGGGTTGAAGATGAAATCAAAGTCTTATAAGAAAATCTTCATATGGCAAACGACTGTGTCTCTAAATTGAAAGAGAATATCTGAAAGTTCAAATCTAGACACAAGGAAGTAAGCAATGAACTCAAGCTAGCGAATGAAACAATATCAGTTAACTAATTAGTCATTTGAGTTCAACTGATCAATCAATTTGAGTTGAACTTCTCAATCAATTTTAGTTATCTCTTCAATCCCAGAACCCTAATTGAAATCCAGAAAATCTATATAATGAGAGATAATTCTCATAATTTGATAACCACATACTTTGAATTCTTATGATATCTAATTGAGCTTGATCTGAGATCCCACATTTGCATCAAGAAGGAGAAGAACAAGGGAGGCTTCAAAATGGTTTTGCATATTGTTGTTTGAATTGAATTTATTTATCTGATTTGTATGCATTTCCATTGTATTCAGCTTTCTCTCTTGATAATTAGGGACACTAGCTATGATTAATAGAACTTTTGTGATTAGATTTATTTTGTTATTACAGGTTACAGATCTAGAATTACCCTAATTACACCTTCCAAACATCAACAACTCTAAACCATTCATAAATAAGTTTCAACTATCGCTCTTTTTTGAAATGTCGCCCTCTATTGATGCTTCCCACTCGACGGGACTGCAGGCTCTTGCTGCCGCTGCTGGAGCGTTGAAACCGGTTGGTTCTAGTTCCTGTGGTGGGGGAGGGCCTGGGTCTCTGCTATTTGTTGTGGGTGTTGCTTCTTTTGCAGACGTGGCTGCTTTGGAAGCTGACATCAATGGAGCTATGGTTGCTTCTCTTCCGTCTGTTGGGATTAGGGGACTTCGTTCAGATTTTGTTTCGCCTGTTTATGTGAGTCCTCCTTTAGTGGTGAGTCTGGATAATGATATTGTGGATGAGATCTTTAAGTTTGTTGGGTCTTTTTCCACTAATGCTACTATTTTTAGATTTAGGGGTTTTTGGCCTTCTTTGGCATACTGCATGCGTGGATTTCCAAACACTAGGAGCCTATTTTATCTGCTACTCTTGAGATATTCCCTGTGGCTAGGGGTTTTTTTATAGTGAAGTTTGATAGAGCTATAGATAGGAATACTATTCTGTGTAATAATTATTTTACTTGGGAGGAGCATTTCCCCTGATGGCAAAACCTTGGCATCAGGATTTTGATCCTCTTACTGAGTCTTTTAACATAATGCCCTTATGGGTGAGGCTTCGGAATCTTCCCCTACATCTTTGGATGGATTTTGTCTTGGAATCTATGGGTGAGGCTATTGGAGATTTTCAGATGGTTGATGTGGTTTCCTCTAACATTTTTCACCTGACGTATGCTCGTATCCTAATGGAGGTTGATGTTTCTAAGGGTCTTCCTGAGCAGATTACTTTGGTGTCTCCTAGGGGATCTTAGGTCTAAACGCTGGATTATGAGGGTATTCCATTCAGATGCAGAAAGTGCCATAAGACTGTCCATATTGATGCCCGATGCTTATCAGAAAGCGTAAAACCAAAGAAATCACCTTCTTGGTGGGTGGGCACTGCTGACCATCATTACACTGTTGAAAAAGCTTCTAGGGATGGGGGTTCTGGCCCTGATTCTAGTGTTGCTTCCTCAGATGCTGGCTTAGATCTGACAGCTGATGCTGTCCTTCTAGGTGTTATTGTTGCTACTCCTATTCGGTGTGATGTTGTCTCTATTTTAGTTGTCCTGCCTGGAGCTGCTGGTGTTGTTTCTGATGCTCTAGTTTCTCTAGGGGGGTTTTGGGGACTGTTGTTGTCCTTGTCCCAACTGGGGTTGTTGGGGGGTCCAGCCCTATTTCTCAGGTTGTGAGTTCTTCAGCTTTTTCTTTGAAGGTGGAGGAAGGTTGGACAATAGTAAAAGGAAATAAATTTAAGTCTCCTTTGCCTTCTTTTGATATGAGTTTACGGTCTCATAAGGGTGGGCTTAAATGATTATCTTAAATGCCCTTTGTTTGGAGATAGTTAGTTTGGTCTTGGTTTCTCTCTTGTGGGAAAGCTTGTATGTTCCCTTTGTTGTGTTTGGTGTTGTTTCACAATTGTTTCGTTGTTCTCCTCATTTTCTATCCTTCAGTGGTTCTTTGTAAAAGGTTTCGGGTCCTTTCAAAACCTGTTTTTACTTAATCAGAACTCTATATCACTGACCATGGAAGCCATGATTGCACAATACGCAAAAAGAAGATTATTAAATGGGCGTTGAAACTCTCAAGAAAAGACAAATTCTCCAACCTTGGTCAACATCCTCCTTGTGCATGGAAAAGTTAGACCTATGAGTATCAACTTAGGAAATTTGATGTTTCCATAAGATGCACAAAATGAAATCTACAGATTTTGATTGCAGGGAAGGAAGCTGCGTATAAAATGAAATGTAGGAAAGCTCTCAAATTATTTGAATTAATGAAGGACTTTGGGACACATATTAACATAGTAAGTTTTGTTTTGGTTTTGGTTAAGCATTAGACATATGTGGTGTCATGTTTGCAGGGACTATGGCATGAGTTTTTCAATACTAGTGCAGAATAACTATGTGTATCAGCTACATGAGAAGTTTCAAAATTAAATTACAATGAAAAGTAGGGAGACTTGGAACAACATATGGACAACCACCAATGTATAAATATATAATAGTGTACATGAAGATGATGACTTCGAAGGAGCCAACGCATTACATTCATGTTGTCTACCCCTTAAAATGAAACAATTCACTAGTTATGTTGGGGGCCTATTCAATTATAAATGCATAGTAATAGTGGGCCATCACATGGAGTTATAGTTGCTTCATGAATTTTTATTTGATAAATTGTGGTAGATAGGCATTCTACCATGTTTTGGGGCCGCCATTATATGCTTGTGAAGTGGTTCAAGCATGTGAAGAATCGGTTATGTTGATATGCTTTCAAAGAGGTAGCATTTGTACTTGCAAATCTACCATGGAGGAATTTACCTCCTCAATGTTGTGTAGTAAAAGTATTTTGTGAGATCTTTTTCAAGGTATAAAGTGTAATTCTTGAATGCACCAACGTATAAGGAAGGGGTGGCATTTGAATGTTGTTTGAGGTATTTACTTTCAAATGGTTCTATTTTGCAAACTGAATGGGGAAGTTTTAAAACTCCATGAATAGAAGGTGAACAATATTGATGATAGTGGCTCTACAATTCACCCAAGATCATAGTATATTTTGACAATGAATTACTTTTTATTGGTCCATACTTATGTAGTGGGGTAATTAGTTTTACTAGTAATATGACATGTAATACAATGGAGAAAGATATTCACAAAGTGAAATATTTTTATAAAGAGACTAAACTATTAAAAGCTACTAAAGAAAGAAAAATGTAGTTTCAAAGTTTATTTTTTCTTGAGTGAAAATATTTTACTCAATTTGAACAACAATAAGGTCGTTTTTTAGTATGGTAAAATAATTTTAATTAAGCACAAATAAGTTGGAGATGGGTGAATATTTTAATAGACAAAGTTTCAAGGGTATCATGTTCAATCTCACCCAAGTAAAAATATTTGAAAGAGGTGGATTATATAAGAAGTGGAAAATTCTCACACAAAACATAAAATAGACCAAATATATGTGTTTTCACTTAAGAGTGAAAATAATTTTATATAAGTGAGAATAACATCCAAGTAAAAATATTTGAAAGACCGATTATATAAGAAGTGAAAAATTATGACACAAAACATAAAATAGACCAAATATATGTGTTTTCACTTAAGGGTGAAAATTAAGTTTATATAAGTGAGAATTTTCATCTTTTAGACACCTAAAAATGGTCATGGCCACTAGCTCCCTTTTTTAGTTACCTTTTATGTTGTTGGTTGATTTTTTCCATTCTTGGACATTTTATATCATTTTGGATTATTTTTTGTTATTTTGATTATCTTTGATCATGTCCCTCATCTTTGGTCATTTGTCGCATTTTTGTCATTTTGGTGTGTTTAATTAAATAACTCTAATAATTATTTAATAAATTTCATAATATTTGTTCCTAGGGAATTAATTATTTAATTAGTCTCCTTATGTCCCAATGTCCCCTTAGACATAAATAAAATTTTCTCTCTTTTAGTTTACATTTGAATATTTTAATATTAAAATGACTTTTGTTTGTCTCATTTTATTTCACATTTTGTTTATCATTTCGTTAGAAACCAAAGAATAATATAAATAGATTGCGCATGGCATTTCTCTTTTGGTGGCCACCAAATTTAGGTGGTCACAAGTTTTATTACTATCTAGTTGTGACTTTTGGTTTTCTATTGCATGTAGGAGTCATTCTATTTCACATAGGTTCTCACTGAATGTTATTCAAAGTTAGTGCAATTCTATATTATTTTACAACGGCAACCCCTCTACTTTGTTGAGTGGTCTCTCATATGTGTCGGCAATAATGTATGGAGGCTTGGAATAGCTCTAGACCCCTTGCATGAGATTTCCTTGATTGGCCATGGGTATTATCATCTTGGGTTGTTGTGTGGGGTTAAGTGATAGCAAACAATATTTCTTCTTTAGTGTAGGACTGATTTTCTAAGCCTAGTAAAACAAGGATTTTTGAACAAAGAGAGGCGACATGGTTTGGAATTTCTAGTTGGTCAAGAGTCTAAAATACAACTCATACTTGTAATTTTATTTTCTAATCCTAGTCGTTTCCTTGTTTGAGGTTCCTAAGCTCCCTTCTTTCACTATGACCTTGCATACTAACAAGTGGTATGTTCTTTGGTGTTAATATGTTTTGGACAGACAAGAAGGCCTTTCCAAAGTGTTGTAAAAATAGGATGCTTACTGTATTTCTGATTGTTGGGATTAATGGGAAGTAGTACTGAGAGGGGAGGGGTGAATCAGTACAATTAAAATTTTTAATTCTTTTCACCATTAATCATTAGTAATCATTCATTACTGCATTACTGACCATTATTGTTGTTCTTTCTTATGTATGTAACATTAATTCATAATCTTTAATAGTATGCAACATTCATAGAAACATTCATGAAAGTTATAAACACGTAACACAAGATATGATATCATAGAAAACTCCTGTTAGGAAGTAAAAACTGTGGTGGGGATGGCACCCACAAAACTTCACTATTTGCAGAATGGAAGGGAGCCGGTAAAGGCTTACAATTGATCACTTCTGATGATCTACCATGTTAGGAGTATTAAGGTGGAGACCTGTTAAGATCTACTCTGTTAAGAGCTTTAGCAACACTGATTTAAGTGTGCACTCGGTTTAGAGATTTACAATAGGACTGTTAAGTCCACCTTTCTTGAAAGGATTTCTTAAGTGTACTACACTTGTTAGCATGAGTACATATGATTGACCTAACTGTATGTAATCTAAAATTTATGATTACAAATCCATTAAAGCTCTCATAATAATAATATCACCTTAAGTGACTAATTAATACCTTTCTCTGCTCGTCGGTAGCCTGTGTTCTTGTTCTTGAAATTGATTTGATTCTTTTCTGTCCTTCTGCATGAAATCTCTTGTCTGGTCTCTAGATGCTCTTCGTGGCTACAATATTCATTGAACAACAACTGTTTACAATAGATTTAGCATCTACTTATACAAGTATTTGACCTATCTTTGAATCACGCATTACAATATTAACTCTTAGATCCAAGGTTTACAACTTGACCTTGATCTTTAGTTTGCATGTTTTAAATCAATAAAACTAATTAAAATAATAGTTAATATATTGCTTCCTCCACACATAATGGATTTAAAATCAAATCAAGAAGTTATAAAAACAACTTCAGTGATTTATCTGACGTGGAAAGTCAGATCCACTTTTTGCGGGATGTAACTGACTATTGGTTCTTGGTCGTCGGGTTGAACTGAAAGTCTGTCGGTGTTCCTTTGTTGAACTAATCATCAGGTTCCCTTCATCTATCGGGTTCCTCTCTATGTTGTTCTGTCGAGTTTTACTATTGTTACTCGTCGGGTTCCATTAACCTTTTTGTCATCGGGTAACACTGAATAGTGTTTTTTGGGATGCTTTGAACTTTGCAGTATCGGGTAACCTTGTCGTTGGGTAGTATTGTGACCTGTCTGTCGATGTAGTGTAAACCGATGGTGCAGATCATGTTTTTCCTTGTGTATACTAATGGAAAAATATTATTCCTTCAATCTCCCCCTTTGACATTAGTATTAAAAAAAAATTGACATGTGCATAATACTAAAGTGTTTAGTATGTACACCATGTCTATATCCTTGTCATTATATGACTCCCCCTAACTGTATGCATATGTATAGTATAAGTATATATGTACATATGTATACTTGCCTCTGTACTATACATTCCTTGTTCTCTACTCTTTCAATTGTATGACTGTATTTTCATTTTCCCCTTTATACTAACTAGACTGTACATATCATTATTTCCCCCTTTATTTGATACTCATGACAAAAATGTGCAACTTATAAGATGCCAAAAATTGTGGCAAAAATGTATAACTTACAATGTGTCAAGAATATGGGAATGGGTTGTCTTTAAATCTTCGAGCAGTTTCTCCCATTTTTCTTGTAGGAGTACTAGTGCCATGTGCTCTAGCTCTAGCCTTGCATGCATATCATAAATGTTGTCTAGGACAGACATTTCTGGGGTGGAAATTAGTGTGTTTGCCTCTATTACATGTTGTTGCAGTAGTGAAAGTGTCAGTAAGAGTTGATCTTGAAGCTCATTTACCTCATCTCTATACTTCTTCTCTACAATCTGTATGTCCTGTCTCAACTTATGAGCCTATTTGAGTTGCTCATTGTGCAATTTTATTGCCTCTTCATTATTTGTGAGACTTTGTGCACTTGTCATAAGATCAACATCTATTTGTGCTATCTTGTCAGTATACTCCTGTGTGAGTTGATCAAGTGTGCACAATTTATGTGTCAAAGTAATAGCTTCTAAGATGATTGGATCAATTATGCTCACCAATTCAGAAAAATTTACCTTTTTCAATGCCACTTCCTGGCTTATCTTTTCTGCTAGTTTGAACTCATACTTCTGTTCAATTATTTCTTCCATTACCTTCTCAGCATCTATGTTCTAAGAGGTTATTGCATCTGTGAGTATCACCAATTGATCAAGCATTGGGGTTGTCTGATCAATATCTACATCAGGTACTATTTGCTAAAGTATTCCTCTTGCTACTTCCAGTGCCTTTGCCTCCTTTGTGGCTTTCCTTAGTTTGTCCTGCATTGCTTTTCTCTCATAGAGTCGTGCATATTTGGTCAATTCAGTTGGATCCAATGTCCTTGGATCACAAACTAGTATCTCAATGATTTCATCCAGAGTTACTAGATTCTTATGCTTGCCCTTATTCTTCTTTGAGACTTGTGGGGACACATATGTATGAACTACGATTGCTAGTTCATTTGTTCTCTTTGAAGTGCTTGGTGAAGGCTTTGTAGAAGATGCTTCTTGTGTTTTCTACTCGGGGTGCACCTGTGAGTTTGGTGAAGATGTCTCTCCATCCACCTTGGGTGTCTCTGCAAATTTTTCTTCTATTTTTTTCTCCAACTCATCCTTATTTTCGTCTTCACTCTTATCTTTCTGCTTGTCCTCCTCTACCTTTTGTGTTTCTTCTTTATTTTGATCAATAGAGTTATCTTTCTAATCGTCGGTTGCAGCCTTTTTTGCAGTTGTGTATTTTGTATTATTTGTTTTGTCTTTTGCTTCATCATCACCCTTGTTCTCGGGTGTGCTTGTATCCTCTGTAGTAGATCCATCATTACCCTCTAATATATTGATTTCCTTCATTAATACATGCATATTGCTTTGAGTGTTGGCTTGGGCTGTATCCAGAGTGGTGCCCTGCTCATCAGTTAGGTCTTTTTGGGTAGTGACATCCTCATCTTTTTGTATCTTCTCTGCAGGGTCTGGTTCTGTTAAGTCCATCACTGATGTGTCCTGCCATCTGAAGTCAACAACATTCATATCTTTATCATCTGATGTCTTCAGATCTTGTTGTTGTCCCTGATCCTTAAGTGTTATGAATATAACATCATCTTTCTTCTGCGGATCTTTATCAGAGTCATAATTGGTGATGTCTTAATGTCAAGATCATCCATGAATATTTCCAAATCAATTTGCTCCATTTCTTCAACACACTACAACATTTTAGACCATTTTTTGATGGCTATGTGTCGCTTTTCGGACACTGTCCCGTCGGCCAAGCGACAGAGACCAGTGTTGCAGTTTTGGTGTTAGAAACAATGACGGTTGTACTGTATGTCATTATTGTGACAATCCTAACCATCGCAATACGAGCTATCTATGATGGTTATCATGTTGTCATTACATATTTTAGCTGTCGCTATTACGACACGTAGGCGTCACATTTTTTGTGTTACCCGTTGCAGTTTGCACCATCTAAAAACTTCATCATGTCGGTGTTACAGTTTGTGGGTGTCGCAATTATGGCAAACATGTGACAAATTTTCTATACATGAGACGTCAAGCCGTCAAAAATTTATGATGGCTTGACGTCGCATGTATAGCAAATTCATCGTGTGTCTGTCGTAATTTGCGATGGTTAACACAAAAAAGCAACGTCAACCCCTAAGACAAAGCCCTCAACCATTAGAGATTTTACTTTTTGTTATGGATGTAATGCTCCTACTCTCTCCAAGGAAGCTATTGCAGAATATAACCGTGTGCATGCCCATATGACTGTAGCTGCCTCGGATGAGGAAGACCCTGAAGAGGAGGAAACTCCTATGACATAATATTCAAACCATGTTTGTAATTAAAGATGATGAAACAGTACTAAATAATCATCATCATGATATGTAAAAACTACTATTTATGAAT
>MU226466.1:764522-776624 GCA_018584345.1 Thuja plicata
GTTTTTGAAATATATATATAATCTCTAATCTCCTTTTACACTTTATGATATTGTCATGCTCAACCACTCATACAATTATTTAGTTTTAGTATGTAGATATTATTTGCAATCCCCACCATTCAAACTTGCAAAATTGCCTCTTCACCTGTTAGTTGTTCTCACACCTATTCTCCCTATTCAACAAAATCTCCCATCTTTTATTCATCGCATTAGGTGGGACTCCAGCTGTAGCACAACTCTTGTTATTTAGTCTATTAATGTTAATCGAGCCTCATAATCATGTCATTTAATGTGTCGATGTTGGTTTTATGATAAATCATAGGTTCCGAGACCATGTTTGAATTTTTGAAACATTAATTAGTGACCATTATTGGGTCTGGAGGACTCTACAAAAGACTTCTTTTACCCATAGGTGTTTCTTCATGTCTGTAATAAGAACATCACCGATTTTGGTATCTGAACAACACTATATAACCAGTCTATTAATAATATGTATTGACATCTCCTCTAGGAAAGAATGATGACACCTTCAAAACTCTTCTCAATTTCAAAACTTTCACGTTCAAAACTTATGATATATCGGGCCTTTTCTCAAGTTCAAAACTTTCACATGTATTAAATTTCCTTCTCAATGAAGTTGTGTTGAGACAAGTATTTTTTCATTTGAACTTGAATGATCAAAAGAGCGATCTTGCATGCCCTTAAATTTTGAACTGGCTTCAAATTTATTTCTTTAAACTCAAACCCTTTGAACCATTTTAAGTGCTTGAAGCTACTGAACTTGCAGGGAGAGATGAACTTGTTGACTTTGGCTCAATGGTTCAATACGGAACCCAAATTTCAACATTACCCCTTTGAACTGATGAACTTTGATCGCACATACGAATACACAATTTCCCCCGCATGCCTTGAAAATGCAATTGGGTTTCTTATTTGTTGACCCAGGTCATGTACTATTTATAAACCCTACAGTATGCCCTGATGTTTTTGGCCTTCTGTCAATGTACATAGACACTTCTTTATTTTTATCCTTATCTTTTAGTTGTATATACTTTGCTGACAATGCATAACTATAGATACTTTGTGTATATCAAACCAGTTGCATCCAATCTTTTTAACTTTAATAGGGTGTGACATACTCCATCAATTCAGAGACTTTTTCATAACACGCATTTATATTGTCCATGTAAAATAGGCCCAAACCATGTAATGACAATGGTGTTATGTGATATATCATTTTGTTGACACAAAAATCAGTGTTTATTTGAGAAAGTTCCTTGGGTACCCATTGTTTCCATAGATGTTTGTACCTCAAGGGTACCTTGTTGCCTATGCTCTCATTGTCATAAGAACATGAAACCCCTTTGGCAAGAAAGCATTCCATGCATTTATGAATTTTTCTTCTAATCTTTTGACCTCTTGTGTATCTCCCTCTTTTATACCTACTACATATCTCGCTTTCCTCTTCTCTTTCTTAATTTCCCTCGCTCGAGGAAGAGAGATCTAACAAATACATATTTGGTGGTACCTAAACTAGTCCTAAATAGGTCAACACTAGTCAACGCCTCCAAAGGTGAAAAAAAGTGATGAAATTTATGTAATTCATAGTTTTATGTCATATTTAGCATGTTTGAGGAGTCCTAGGTTGATAGGAGATCGTTTGGTTGAAAATTGCAAAAATTCAAAATTGCTCAAAAGTTGCTATGAGCAACTTTGCAGTTTTGGTGAAAAGGGATGCATTTTGTTTCCCAAATGGCCAACTAATTTGAAAGTTGGTTGAAATAGTTGGTGAGGGTTTTTAATGACTATATAAATCCTCTTTGGGTTGAGGATGGAGGTTTTTATTGAATTTTCAGGGAAAAATCAATAAAGGGCATTGTTATTTATGAGAATTTCAATATTTTCTCAACCTACAGAGCCTTGTTCTTTTCCGTACAAGAGTTTGGTTCCACAAATGAAACATGTTTGGAAGAGGCTTTGAGTCTACATGGTGCCCTTTCTGGAATTACTACCTAAGAGATGTCAACATTTATTCACATATTTCTAATGAATTCACATTATTTGTAAAATAATTAAGCAAGTATTAACACTATGTGTCGTATGTAAAATACCTTCATGAAACATTATATAAAAGAATACCAAGTTAGTGTTAAACATATATACTAATTAAATAATCAAACTTGAAATCCTTGAAATTGTCTAATGGTTCTCTATCTAGAAAGACTAAATTTATGCTCTCGCCTGCAAAAAAGAAAAAAAAAACATTCCTAAAGTAACAATCTCTAGAATGAGATGGATGAATTAAGCTAAATGTTGTGATCTACATGCTTTATTTGATTTTAATTTGAACTTATGATCCTAAGATGAATTAAATTATTATAATGGATGACCAATTCAACAAAATGCAATTACTATGATGCAAAATGGTGTGATAAAATGAATTGATGTGTGAATTGGTTATTTGCACTAAGAAATTGCATACTATTTATAGGATTTTTCCAAGGGTAGGGGGTAGAGTGATTTAACCATGATTATATGAGAGGGATTGAGTTGTGTTTCAAATAGGGGGACAAGATGACAAAATGAGTGGTAAAGATAGTAAAGGCTAAATGAGTGGCTAAGATATAAAAGCCTTGGAGTGATCCATATGCTTTCAATTCTCCCTTCTCATTAGCTAATTGGTTTTCGTCCCTTAGTTGTTGTTTAAAGTATTTAGGAATTAATTAATTTAAAAAATTAATTAAATTATCCATGTAGGGGAATTATATGGGTTGGATTTGATTTAATTGAATTGGACTATATAACTAATTGGATAAATAAATTACATAGTTTAATTAATCCCTCTTGGCCTGAATTTAATTAATTAATTGATTTATTAGTTAATCCATGATATTGAGTTGAGTTGACCACTTTGACTTTGGTTGACCGATTTAGGGTGTATACAAATGCCCCTCTTTGAAGCAATGTGCGAAGCATGTTGTTTCAAATAATACTTAATGTTTGATGTCCTGATGTTCGATCTGATGTGCAATTTTATGTTAGTTTTGATTGATGTTGATAATGATGCAGATTTGATGATTTGATGTCTGCTATAGATTTGATTGATTTGATGTTATGATGATATAATAATGATACAAACTCGATATGAATCTCTGAATTATTCGATGTATTTCGATGCCCCAATGATGATTTGATCAATTTGATTGAATGATAGGATGTTGCCCTTGATGATGAAAAAACTCTCATATGAATCCTTGATGTTGATATGATGCCCCCTCAGGAAACGAATCAAAATGGTATTGATAAATTTGGATAATTTGTGGAATTTTGAATTATATTATGATTTCAATTGGTTTCTTGATAAAAATCAATTTGGAATATGCCCCAATTGGATTAGATCATTGATGTGTCTTGAAGACTAAATTGTACGCATTTTTTTATGAATGAGTCAATATTTTTTGATGTGTATTTCGATGTCAGATGATAGGATATGATGCTTCAACCTTATGTTCTAGAGGATCAAAAATAGATGTGCTCATCGAGATTGAGAGACACCTCAATTGAGTGAATAAGATGGATGATGTTTGATGCTTGATTGTTAAGATGATCGATAAATCATTGACTGACTAATGTATGGTTTGATAGGCTTACTTGAATGTCTTGATTATGCTCCGAATAGGTTGACGATGTTTTGATATCGCTTGATGTGAGTCAAAATCACTTGGTTGATTGTGTATTGATTTCAATCTAATGGGATAGTAGGTTGATGGATTGATTTTCCTTCCTCGTGATCTAGAGTTAGGAAATTTGATGCGCTCAAGATTAGCAAACTGATTGATGTTACATGATCAATTGGATGATTTGACTGATCGATATTTGATTTGATAGGCTTAGTTAGGTTCTTTGATGATATAGGGTTAATTAGACACTCTCAAGATACAAAATTAGGGGCTGGTAGAAGAGCAAGGTCATCTGTTGGTGCAAGTGCAAATATAGGTACAATTGATGGACATAGTTAGGTTGCCCCTAGTTGATCAGATGTATATTGATGATATCCTTCATGTAGCCATGATCATTTGATGGATTATACATTCGACAATGTACTTTGGTTATGGAATTTGATGATGGGTATGTGCAGGATCATGGTATACCAAGCTATGGCCTTAAGTGGCAATGAAAAATTAGAAAATGAGGGTTAGTCAACTTGACGTAAAAAGTTGAACATCTTATCAAACTTATGTGAAAAAGTTGTAAGAATAGAATCTGTAGGAAATTGAATGTGGTTTCTAAACTACTATCCCTTTTCTGTAAAAAAATAATAATCTAATTGTTGAAAATTTTAGATTTCAATGCAGTAGTACAAAAATTTCAGGAAAAAGATAAAAATTATGTGTATGTCTAACCACCTTAATCACAATCAAATGATGATATATTTTCACAAGATTCTAAATATAGATAGTAGACTCATGCCCCGATGTGACCCATATTATTGTGTAATTTTTTCCCAACTAAATAATTAATTATAAATTTTTTGCTATAACTTTTTCAGATTAAAAAAACTCTCGTGTTTGACCACCTTAACTAATTCTAAACTTTACAAAATTAAAAAATAATCTTATAGCTAGGAGAAACATAGAATGTGACACATATTTCAGATTTCAAAAAGGTTAAACCGTTTGAAAGTTATAGTTGTTTTTCAATTAGTCTGTCAATGAGGAATTTAGAGGTAACTCAATTAGAAAATAAGTAATAATTAGTTAACTCAAAATTTGATAGCAATTATATTGATGGAAAGATGATAATCTCTTTAAGAAACCCTTTTTGTTTCATCAATTTTGGGTGAAAAAAAGGTTGTCAATTACATGGTCGAAGTCTGAAGATCTGAGGAAATAATTTAAACACGTTTTTTGGGTTGACCATCCACGTTTGGCATTGCAAATCCAAAACCTGAGGCAAATACCAAGGCTAATCAGATATCTGATATGTCCTGCTCAGATTCTACTTTCCATTTGAAATTTCAACACTTTCATTTTTCAACATTTTCATTTCATTGTCATTTTCAATTTTTATTTTAGTTTTTAATTTTTGTTATAGATTTCATTTTTTATAATATTAATATTATAGCAATACTATGATAATAGCAACAGTATTATATTATTATTATTTATATTAGTACTGTATAATAGTATAATAGTAGTATTATATTATATTAATATTAGTATGATATTTAGTAATATTAGTATTAATTTTTTTTATTTTTTTTTGGTCGGTAATAGAGATTTTATATTTATTAATAAAAAGAATTACATAAAGTATACTTAGGAGAATTACATTACAAACTGGAAATTGTCCATGGCTGTGCAAAAAGAAAGAAACATCCCCATGCTACGATCTGATATGGCTTTTAGATACATACAAATTACCCCATATCTGTTATGATTGACAAGAATTTTGATAAGCCTAATAACACCCATTGCTGATAACTTGGGATAAACAGCTGGCTATATCTTCGAATATACAAAACTTGCTAAAGCTAATCTACCAAAATTTTAGCAGTAGACAGAAACCCCCTTGCTTCATGTTGCTTTCCCATTATTCTATTGGGAAGATCCTAGCCTTTCTTTGCATCGCAGAACGGGCCCTTCTTGGAATATCAACTTGCATTTCTATGCCCATTGCAGCTGGGGGCTCATTGAAGCTTCAAATCTCTGCTTTGATCTTTTCCCATTCAACCCAGCGTTGCTTGTAGTAGTTAACACTACCAAATTTTCCCACCCATCTAACAAAGGGGACCACACCATACTCCTCTGCTTCTTTTTCATCTTCAATACATTCTGAAATATCGGTTCCCATACCGGGCACTGCCCATTCTAAAATGGACTCCAACCCACCCAAGAGATCATCAACAAATAAAGCCTCTACCACCCACTTGACTATGTTAGTGGTCTCACCCAGTTCCAAACCCCATGCTATCACCATGGAGATGATGGTCGTGTTATCCCTACGCATGAGGAGAAATTCTTGAAAACTTGGGCGTAAGACACCCAAAAGTGCCTACACCATAGCATCCATCTTAATTTTGATCAGGCCCGCGATCCTCTCCTTACTATCCGCACCTAAGAAGGATTTCATTTGCCTCCTAGTGGTGACAGTGAAGTTGGCGTGCATCTTTGCTGTCGTTGAAAACCTGCAAAAACAAAAAATAGGCAAGAAGGAAAGAAAGATTTGTTAAATAAAAACAAGGGCGTCATCGGTAGGAGTGATATCATTAATAAGCTTGTCCTCCGACTGCTGCGCAATGACAAATCCATGATTGCCTCATCAATGCAATTCACTCGAATGTCACTTCCTCCTTCCATGACATCACTTCGCACAAGTGTGACACCAAATTTGAAATAGGTTGTCATTTCACCTTCTTAAAGGCACCGCCAATTTCTTAAAATGAGTACTTCTGTCTAATCATTTTATGAGCGTCATCATGTTGACTTCATCCTGGATGCCACTTCACTTACTACTAGACATGCCACTCAGCTGCCACCTCCTTATACAGACTTTCGGTCATACTAAAACTAACCGTTGGGTTTCAAAATATCCATTTGTAATTCTCCCACCTTTGCAAAGGATAGTGCCCATTTTGAGAGCACATCAGCTTCCTTGTTGCCCTCTCTATATGTATGGGTAATGTGTAATTCTGAGAAGCTTTGAACTATTGACAAAATTGAGTTTATCAATGGCTGAAGGTGCCATGCCTCCGATATTCCATTCTTTAGAGCATTGATTAGCACCAAGGAATCCCCTTCTAAGTGTAATTTCTGAATACCCAGAGATGCCCCCATCCTAACTGTAAGTAGAGCAGCGTTGCCTTCTACAAAATTATTGGTTCATGTATGCAACCTCATCGCTCCATAGGTCGTAATTTCCCCAGTGTTATCTCTTAGGATATCCCCTGCTCATGATGGCCACGAGTTTCCCTATGAGGCCCCATCAAAATTAGCTTTAGTCCATTCCTCCTCGGGATCCTTCCACTAAGCTTCATTCCTACTCTGCTATTTTTTTACTTTAATTGATCTGAGTTGGCCATTTTTGCATTTCAATCTGGGCCATGTCTTTTGGAGTGTCTGATCCAATTTGCTAAAGGGGTTTGATAAATAGGTTGTTGTTGCATAAGCATTTACTATTTCTTCTATTGAAAGGTTGATCTTTGTTTCAACCTATTTATATCCTCTTTCTTATCCTGAAAGAGCCTACGGTTTCTCTCCTTCCACACCTCCCATATGAGAATAGAGGGTCCTGCAGCCCAAGCAGCTGAGAAAGTAGACTTCATAGGTGCTTTTGGCCAACCACAAAATATTTTTTTTAACTTATTGGGTAGGGGAGCTTTCAATCCCACTTTATTCTTGAGAATCTCCCAGCATTCTGCTGTAATTTTACAAGTATCCAGTTAGTGATTTACATCTTCATCTGCTTGTTCACATAAGAAACATCTTGTCGGTCCTTGCATGTCAAACCTTTGTCTTCTTATACCTGTCAAGATTCTCTCTTTAGTAGCCACCCAAGAAAAAGCCCCTGCTTTGGGAAGGCATTCCTTACTCCATAATAACCTAGCAGGCCATTCCTCCTCTTCCTCTGCTCTTTGTAGATGTTGATAACCCAGCTTTACCAAATATTTGCCACTACTGGCAGCACACCAAATGATGGAGTCCCTTTCATTTGTAATATTGACACTCTGATTATCCAATATACCTTTCATTTATTCCTGTTGGTTCATGCTAAGCCCCATATTATCAAATTGCTTCCAAACCCATCCTTCACCCAAGGGACCCTGCATTAATTCCACATAATCACACACATGAACTTCCCATCTTGCTGAGAAAAGGGCTTTCAGATCTTGATAATCCAGGTATTTAGTTAGAGTTTAATTTCCATTCAAGAGTCCTCCTAGAATTTTGCCTTTTCCCCATTACCAACCTGCCATTTTAGATGTTGGGTAATGATGGGCCTACAACTGGTTACAAAATTCCACACCGCTGAGCCTTTTGGGGGTAGTTAGGGTCCTCTATGCTTCCGTGGAATCTAGATATTTATCCTTTAGTAATTTTACCCATAGTGATTCGGGGCTGTGAAAAATGCTCCACACTAGCTTATCTCCCAAAGCCTCATTCATCAAATTCCACTCTCTTAGACCAGCACCCCCCTCCCCTTTTGATTTATAGACTTTACTCCATGCAATGAGAAGTCTTTTATCCTCCACATTCTTCCCATTCCACAAAAACTTCCTCATTTTCTCAGCTATAATCTGACTTACTTTTTAAGGGATTTTTAGGCACATCATCGAGAAGATGGGGATTGCATTAATGAATGATTTGAGAAGAAGAATTCTACCTGAAAAAGTTAGTCACTTGCTCTTCCACCCTTCCATATTTTTTGTCCACTTATCAATCAAATATTTCCATAGATTTTCTTTACAAGCTCCTTTAAATAAGGGGATACCCAAGTATTTGCTTGGTAATCAACCACTTTGAATCCCTATAATTCTGCAAATGGATCTTTGCTTCCTGAGGTCTACATTAAAGAAATAGACTTTGGACTTCTGCCAGTTTATACATTGTCCAGAGGCTATACTATATTCATCCAGGGTTTCTTTAATTATTCTTGCTTCCCGGAGAGAATCCTCCCCCAAAAGGTTGGTGTCACCTGCAAATTGTAGATGAGTAAAAAGATCCAGCCCACCCACCATCTTTATACCTTCCAAATCCCTAGATGCCTTTTATGTTTGATAAGTCTACCCAAAGCCTCCGCCATAATAATAAACAAGAAGGGGGAGATCGGGTCTCCTTGGTGAATGCCTCTATTTGATTTGAAAAAGCCCTGCGGGCTTCCATTAACTAAGATTGAGAACCTTGGTGTTTGAATGCAACATTCCACCCATTGAATCCATTCATGGAAAAATCCAAAGCATTGTAACACTTTAATTTAAAAAGCCCTATTTACTGCGTCATATTGTTTCCTTATGTCGAGCTCAATCATCATTTTTTCTATCTTGTTCTGATGAAGTGTATGGATAATTTCATGGGAAACAATAATCCCTTCATAAATGGATCTATACGGGGTAAACCCACTCTGTTCCTCAGATATGATGGACTTTAAAACCAATTTCAACCTATTTGCCATTACATTTGCAATAATTTTATAAATGGTGTTGCACAGGGATATAGGTCTAAATTCATCAAAAGATAACCTTTTCTCCTTGTTAGGAATTAGGGTGATAAATGTATTGTTAAAATATGGGAAGAGAAAGTTGCTCTCCCTTGACTCTTCTACAACTTCCCATACTTCAGTGCCAATTAAGTCCCAAAAGTGATGAAAAAATAAGGCTGAGAATCCATCTGGACCAGGAGCCTTCTGTGCTCCAATACTGAAGACTGCCTTCTTAACTTCTTTCATCATGCATGGCTACTTCAACATATCATTCTGGGCATTAGAGATACATTTTGGGATGAAGTTCCAGAGATCAATACCCTGATTTAGGGTTGTTGGCTCACTCCAAAAACTATTTTGGAAATATCTGATAGCTTCTTGGTTAACTTCTTCTTACTGTTCTAACATCACCCTGGCATTGTCCTAAATAGAGAAGATTTTATTCTGTGATCTCTTCACTTTAACTGAGTTTTGAAATAAAGAAGTGTTTTTGTCTCCTTCTTTGAGCCACAATTCTCTAGATTTCTATCTCCAAAAGGTTTCTTCCCGACATAAGGCTTCACTATAAAGTTTTTTCAGTATGTTTTCTTCCATAAAGTCCACATCTATCATCCCATTTGCAATGATTTTAGAATTCAACTATTCTAATTCCCTTTCAAAGGTCTCTTTCTCCTTAACGATGTTCTTAAACACTTCTCTGTTCCATCCTTTCAACTTCTCTTTAAGATATTATAACTTCTTAGCAAAAATAAAAGCCTTAAAACCTTTTCTCTCCAGGGCTTGCTTCCACCATTGTGTGACCTTCTCTTTAAAGGTGGCATGTCTAAGCCACATAGCTTTGAATCTAAAAGGAGCTCTATCCGGATCTATATCCTCTTGAAGTCTGATGCAGATCAGGTAGTGGTCTGACCCAGTTATAGGTAAGATCTCTGCCACACTTGTCCAGTTGGCAGCTGCCCAATTACCAACTAGTAGGAACCTATCCAATTTTTCTGCTATATTCAAGAAGCCACTCCTCATATTTGTCCAAGTTAATTGGCCATTCCTCATGTCTAGATCAATCAATCTATTCTTTGTAATAAATTTTGAAAAGTCCCTTTGGCTCTGGCCTTCCCATCCATGCCCACCTTTCTTCTCCAAAGGGCTCATGATTGCATTAAAATCTCCCCCTAGTAGGGATATTTTGTCTATATTATTATGAAGGATATCTGATAGCTCTTTCCAGAGAGCTTGTTTTTGGATTTAGCTATTAGTGCCATACACATTAATGGCTTGAAAGCTTGTGTGAAGCTGTTTAGACTTAACTTCGACCCAAATCCAACATCTGTTAATAGATTTAATAATCACCTCTAGTGTGTTTTCTATCCACAATATGTTCAAACCTCTCGAGGCCCCTTGAGCCTCAGAGGAGCACACTCTCCATCTATTTAACTTATTTGTAAAACTTTGTAACTCATCTCCACTAAGCTTAGTTTCTTGTAAAAAAAATAATGTATGGTTTCACTTGATCAAAATCTCTTTTGATCATGCGAATTTTGTCAAAGGCATTGCAACCTCTAACATTCCATGATAAGGTTTCCATGGTGCTTGGGGAGGGGAAAATCTTGTCCCTGTTAATAGCAGTTTAGATTGGTTAGCTACATTCCTAGCCAAGGCAATTCTTTCCTTGTTTGTTTCCTGGCCCCTTTTCTTCTTCTCACCCACTAAGGATTTGGTCTTACCAGAAGGAATCTATTTGACTATCCTGACATCAGTCAAGCCAAAGGAGTCTGAAAGGCCAAGTTCATCTTCCTCTCCTTCTTCTGATTGGGAGATGTCATATGAATCAAAATCTATGCTGCCACTATTGTCTTTAACAATATCAAAGGTGGATTCTAAGTTTCTAATCGGGGAGATTTGGATATCCTTAAAATGCTCCTCCTCAGCATAGGTTAGACTACTGTTACTCCTGTGCCTATCCAAATCAATGTTAAATATTTCTATCTGTGGCACATTACAAGTAAATTTGTAGTTAAAAATATCCTTAGGGGGGTCCCTAAATAGAGAAAGGTTGCCTTCCTATAGTTTTGCATTCCCGTTATGCGCCTGTTCTGCAACTTGAATTTCTGATTGGTAGTTCTCACCATAGGATAAACCTGTTGTTGTCCTGGTAATCTCAGTGGGGTTCTCATATCTCATAGAGTGTGACTCTTGTTGTCCCACCCCCCTCTGATCGATAGTTATCCCTGAAGGATCTCCTATATGTTCTTGATTGATGACATCCTTGTTATTTGAACCATTTGGGGGATGAGAGGGTAGCTCCCCACCCCCATTCATTGGCCATAATTCCATCAATAGTTTCTTTTATACTACCTTGAGAGGACCCTTCCGATCTACTAATATCTTGGTTTTCTACCACTCTATCTGTCATAATACTCTGCAACTCTGAGTCTGGAGAAAATTTCTCTTTCCTATTTTCTGTGATTTGGATTATCTTATTGTTGATCATGTTGGTCTCTTGGGTTTTTCCTTTCCTGTTATTATATTCAACCTGCTCCTTGTTTTCCTCAGGGTCATCTCCCCGGGGGGTCTTCTCTCCCATCATAACCACACTTTGCTTCCATTCTCCAGATTTGGATGAGATTAGTAGGGTGTCAGGCAAAGGGTGAACATCCTGCCATCAGATCAAAATCTTAGGGCAAGTGGACATGTTCTTCTCCACTAGGAATTCTTCGACCTTTAGGAAGGTTCCTAGCTTATTTCCAATGATGTTTAGGGTTTCAAAACCCCAATATTTGGGTAACCGGACATAATAACCCAGCCAAAATAACCCTGGACACAATAACCCCGCCATAATAACCCAAGGACACAATAACCCAGGGTCACAATAACCCATGGACAAAATAACCCATGGTCAAAATAACC
>MU226466.1:805013-820892 GCA_018584345.1 Thuja plicata
TGTGATTGATTGATTGTCCAACGAATATCAACTATATATATTAAGTTGAATCGTTATAACTATCAACAGTCACGTCCTTTTATAAATGCCGACTATTTCATAACATGCGACATAATAACTATGGTCGTTGTTTTACATAAACTGTTGGCAGTAATTAGTTATAATTGAATGGTCACGATATTTATCGTGACTGTTATACATGAACAGTCACGATAATACCGTGACTGTTTATGTATAACAATCACGATACTTATCGTGATTCATAGTATAAACAAGTTATAACCATTCCATTCGATTTAATATTATTTTATGATATATATATATATATATATAACATAATTAATGTTTGATATATTATACTAGTATATATTATATATTCAATTTAATATATGTTCTATATCTCATTATATATATATATATAATAGTTTTACATCGTTTTAGTAAACACGAACGAACATATTTTAACAAACACCATTGATGACACAAACAAGATGTGGAGAAAAGCTACAAACACTAAAGGTGTTGGAACAAGCAATGCAAATGATGACACCCCATCCAATGGATCCAGTGGCATCACTATTCCCAACTAAGCTGCACAAGTAAGTATGGAATTGTATTATGACAAGTTATATTATGCATCAGTTCCATTACACATTGATCATATTGACGAAATTAGCATTATTTAAGATGCACTATATTGTTACTTGTAATATTATTGAAAAATAATTCCATTGATTAATGGGTACAAATAAGCATCAGTGAACACACACAGTAAAGTTGACACTACTTACCAAAATGTATCGAGCATTACACAAAAGCCAAGCTGCTTAGTGTAACCAACAGACATCGGTGATCTTTGAGCCGACAGAAGTTGTCGTCGCCATTTTACTGACAATCATCAGTGAAAACACCAAAGCTGCTAGCTACTCCAAACCTTTGTGTCTACACCGATGATGTTATCTATGCCTCAACCAACAAACTCAGTCTTTGTATACCGATGAGTTGTTGGGCATTAATGAAAACTTAGGGCACAAAAGTTATAAAAGCACGACAGAAGAACTCATTTTTCACCCACAATTTTTGAGCAAGAAAGCAGAGCGGTTGAAGAGAAGATTGAAGTGCAACCTCAGCAAGATTCAAACACAACTCAACTGATCCACGAGCGATCACAGAGATTCAATAAGTACCTACAATCACCAACTGCACTGTTTATTTACGGAAAGCCATAAATTTCAAATACTATGGCATCTTCATCAAGAACAACAAAATTGAAAGAGGATAAGAAGAAAATGATTAATCTTATCAGCAATAGTACTTGTGTTGAACCTAAATACAAGTTACACCTAGAAATTGCATCGCAACCCGATGATTCTGGAGCATTCTCCAGAATCCCACCTAGGGTTTTGCTAGTAGAGGACGTAAGGTCCTATATACATTGCAAGATCTCAAAATTAGGAGATCTAGACCTGGACAATTCCTATAAGGCACTATGTGATGAAACTGGAAACCTGAAAGAAGAGCACAAGCATCTGGACATGAAAGGTCTGACAAATGCATTACACTTTCTTAGGGTTTTTAAGACATAATGGATATAGATAGTCCTTAGCAGAATGCATAACCAGACATTGTGGCTTGATAAGCCTAAACAAATAACAAAAGATGTTATTCGTGCGGTTACTGGATATCCCACAACCAACAAGCCAAAAGGTTACAAGCACCCATCCTTGAAGGGGGTAGAAAAGTTGACAGGTGCAAAATCAGACAAAAGAGGTCTCAAGGTTAACACCATCACCGATGAGGAACTTAAGTTTGGTGCATGTGTGATAGGTTATAAAATCTTTTAGGCTAGCAAAATGAACAACATAGCAAGCACTGCTATGAGCACAGCCTACAAGATCATCAAAGAAGGAAAGAAGATGGATCTTGTAGAAATATTGTTAACTCAACTTGAGGAGAACATGAACACCATAAGGTCTTCAAGGACAAACACTTGTAAGTTTGGTTCTCTAATTATGTGCATATTCTTTTACTTTTAAGAATAATTTCCTTTCATAGGAAAAGTAGTATGGGACACAAGCAAACCAGTCACCATACAGATATGTGAGCACATAGAATCATTAGGTATAGATTTTGATGACCTAATGAATGAGTATTTCAAAGGATTTAAAGAAAAAATGCAAGCTAGAACAAGGATACCTGAGAGTTTGATAGAAGAACACAAGGAAGACATATGTTTTATGGTGGATATTGATTTTACCTATATCAAACCAGTAGTACCAAGAAAATCTTGGCTATCACCATTAGATTATGAGATCAAAATAGGACAAGCTACTAAGTGCATCTAGGTACTATTGAATGAACCAGTGGACAACAAGAAACCAAGATTTGGCACTTATGAAGAATCCAAACCAAAAATCAAGTTAGATCTTGTTGTCAAGAAAATTGTAAACAAGAAGAACAAAATGGTAAAAGACTTAACCAAGAAATTTGTAGTTACAAAAGAATGTGAAGAGGAAACATAAGGAAAGGAGGAAGAAACTGAGGGCCAGTCACCCATCGGTGGAGATACAAAAAAGAGTGATTTAGAGGCCACACAGTCAGATTCACCACCTCCTCCTCCATGTAATAAATCAAGAACAGCCGTTGCTTCAAGGATAAGAAGAAAAACTACAAAGGAAGCAACTCCTTCACCACTGAAGAAAGGAAAAGTGAGAACCTATAAGAGGAAACCTGTCTCACCAAAAGAAAAATAGACCAAAAGGAGGAAGTTAAATAGAACTAGAGAAGATCTAGAAGACTCAGCTATGGATGAAGCTGACATAGAAATACAAAAATGGAAAGAACCCTTGATTCCAAAGACTATTGATGAAATATGTAAGAACATTTCAGAATCACCATCTATTTCAGATCCTAACATTAGGAAATGGTTGAAATTTGATCCAGAGGATCAAAACAAGATTGAAGAAGCTATAATAGCTAAAATGTGCAAACACCATTATGTCCCACTTCAATTATCAGAATATGATGTTCCCAAGGAACTAACAAAGAGATTTTCTGCAAGATGGACATTTGCACTTCACCAAGAAAAAGAGATAAGAGAAAGAGTACTTGCTACTCTTATGCATTCTGATTCAAAGAAGGAAGAGATAAGTGAAATAATGAAAAATTATAAAAAGGAGTTCTCACCCAAAATGAGAGCATACAAATTTCTCAAAGGGAAGCTAATTGAGCTAGATCAAGACAACATTAAAAACTGGTGCAAGATACTTAACAAGCCCACTAAGGAAGCTAGCCCGGAGAAAGAACACATCATCATTAAAAATGTACAGGATGATTCATCAGTGGAATTGGACAAAGAAGAGAGTGATACAACGGGCCCCAAACATACTAAATTTATAGATGAGGTATGTCCCGACACTACTCTCGACAAAAATCAGAGTGAAGAAAGCCAAAATCCACCAAGCCCCAATTCACATTGATTTGAATGATGAAGCAGAAGTTACAAAAGAAGAATTGACAATAAAAGGTAACTTAAATGAGGATGTCAATGTTGAAACATGGTTAGATAATGTCATTAATGACATTACAGGAAAAGACCCTGCAGAAGAAATGCAAAAAGATGAAGATGTCACTATTGCACAAGATGATATCGACGGACAGGACACACTTACTGACACTGCAGAGGTAAATACAACGACAAACATGAAAATATTGATAGAAGCTATTGATATTGATACAAGTCAAGAGAAATCATCTAAGAAAGATGATGATATACCAAAGGACATAGGTAAAGATGAAAATAAGGATGCATTGGACACACAAAAGGATATAGACACAATGATAAAAGATGCAACCGACACTTAGTAAGAGTTGTCTACTGAAAAGGAACAAAGGAGAAGATATTAACAAAGATGAAATGTTGAGAAAGGATGAAGAGAAAAAAAAAAAGTGAAGAAGTTAAGAAAGATGATAACATGAAGCAAAAGGAAGAAAAATATTTTGATACACCCAAGGCCAATGAAGAGACGTCTTCACACAACCAGTAGGTGGACTCTAAACAGAACCAACAAGAAGCTTCATCTTCTCGGCCTTCACCTACCAAATCAATCCAATCTCAAGATCTAAAAATGGTAGTTCACCAATTTGTCTCTCAACCAAAGAAGAAGAAGAAAGTAATGAAGAAAGACATCTTGGCAGTAACACTTGATGAGGTAATTGAAATACCCAAGTGGGATGTATCTACTTTGGATACTAAAACACTTCAAAAGTTTGGAGTGATATGCCAAAGAAAAGCCATATAGGATAAAATGAAAAAGGCACACAGGGAAGCCCAAGCACTTGACAAAGCTAGGGATATACTACATCAACTTGTTCCTGCTACAAAAATTGAAGATAACATATTAGTCATGGAACAAATTGCAGTTCTTACTGATGCCATCAATACTCAAAGTGTAGATGCAGAGTAGGAAATGGAAGAATGAGCAGAGAAGAAGTATCAACACAAACTAGTTGAAAAGATCAGCCAAGAAGTGGCAGAGAACAAGGTAAAGCTCTCTGAATTAGAAATTCAATTAGAACCTATGATTGCAGAAGCTATTACCTTAGTTCAAAAATTGTGCACACTTGAAAATTTCACAAAAGAGAATAGTGAAAAGTTGTCCTAGCTAGATTCAGATCTGACAGCAAGTGCACAAAGTTTAAACTCTGATGCAAATACAATAAAGTTTCATCATGACAAGATCACAGAGGTAAACAGGTTAAGACAAGAGATATGGGATGTAGAGACACAGTTTAGAAATGAGGTTACCGAGCTGCAGGCTCACATATTTCCAAACCTCACTACTCTGCAACAACACATTATAGATTCAAGGAATCTGATAGCAACCCTGGAGATGTCTGTGGTAGACAGCATCTACGATATGCATGTGAGGATATCACTTGAGCACATGGATCTAGAAAATTTGAAGGAGAAATGGGAGAAAATGATGGAGGAAATAAAAGCCTCACACTCACACATTTTTGAAAAGTTGTAAGTACCTTTGCCTTTATTATCAAAAAAGGAGGAATGAATAGTACATATGTACAATATACTGCATTAGAAGAAAGATAAAATGATATGTATGTGGTATGTACAACATGAATATGAAAAAAAATAGATACATACATAAACTTACACTTATCGACATATGCATAGGGGGAGTCATTTCATGACTAAAAGAAAAATGAATAAGGATGAAGTATACACAGGTGTACATACTAATATATTAAGTATGTTGCACATATCAGTTTTTGATACTAATGTCAAAGGGGAGATTGATGACATTAAGTTTTTCCATTAGTATACTTAAGTGAAAAACATGATAAAGGTCATTGGTATAGGCATAACTGACGGACATCATACTGCATAACTGACGAGATAGCAATGCTTGACAAGAAAATGCTAAGTACATAATTTCCTGATGAACACTGACAAGTGTTGAACCAATGACAAAGCATAAAGGACATCACCAATGAAACAGTTTTTGGTACATCGCCGACGGATCCAAAATCACTAAACTGATGGTACAGTTTTGTGAACATCGCCGACATAGTAGAAAAGGCAAGGAACCCGACGAACAGTTCAAAATAGGGACACCAACAGAGCTGAAGACCGACCGAGCAAAGAATGAAAGAAAACCGACAGACTAACAGAGCAACTCGACCATCAGAACCAACAGTCAGTTACAGAACCCGCAAAAAGTGGATCTGACTTTCCATGTTAGATAAAACATTATAACTCTATTTATAGGATTTGAATTTTTTTTAAAACATTACTTGAGGGTCAAGCAAGAATATTGTAAATGTTTTAAAGCATCCTAATGGATCTAAAATAGAACTAACTAAAGATCAAGGTCAAGTTGTAAACCTTGGATCTAGAGTTAATCTAAAAAGCGTGAATCAAGAATGGACCAAGAAACTAGTATGTATAGATGTTCAATCATTTGTAATAGGTAATGAGTTGTTAAATGATTGTAGCCATAGAGAGCATCTAAGCAGAAGAAGTGAATTCATGCAAAGTTTAGAAATAGATCATATCAGTTCTCAAGAACACAGACAAGGCTATCGACGAGCAGAGACAAGGTATCATTCAATCACTCAAGGTGATTACTTATATATTGTAATCTTTACAGGACCTGTTATCAGCAATTAGAGATTGCATATACTATCAGATCAACATTTATATTGTAGTTGCATTCTAACAAGTGCATCACATCAGAAATCCTTTTGTAGAAGGTGGACTTAACAGTTCTTGATAAATCTCTTAACAAAGTGCACACCTAATGGTGTTGCTAAAGCTTCAAACGAAGTAGATCCTAACAGGTCTCCACTCTAATACTCCTAATAGGGTAGATCATCAGAAGTGATCAAATTGTAAGCCTTAACCGGCTCCCTTCTTATCTGCAGATAGTGAAGTTTTGTGGGTGACATTCGCACCATAGTTTTTACTTCCTAACAGGAGTTTTCTACGATATCATATCTTGTGTTATGTGTTATTTATTTTCATGAATGTTTCTTGAATGTTTACACATGTAAAGAACTTATGTTATGATTTCACATACATAAAGAAAGATGAATATATAGATAGGTGAATATATAAATATGATGACACAAAGGTTAATGGGCCAATCACGTAAAAAGTTTTAGAGGTACTGATTCACCTCTCCCCTCTAAGTACATCATTCCAGTAATTCCAACAACTCCCGAGTTTGAAAAATTTCCAAGTCCCTTGGAAAGGTGCTCGGTAAAAAAATTGACTGAAAAAGGTTCAGTCGTAGATTTTGTCTTTAGCTATGCATCACTACATATCTACCTCTTGTCTCTACCTCTCATTTTTCTTCATTATTCTCTTCACTTTTTGGTGCCCTACTCTACCATGTCTTTAACTGAGCCTCCCATCAATGGAGTTCATATGGATTATCTTGAAGGTGCTTCACCAAACATAAGTCCACTCTCCCAATGTTGCATCACAAATGAACAACCTTGCCTCACCTAGGATTCCTTTCCTTTCCTCTCTCCCTAGGTCTTTTTGCAACCAACTGGACCATCTTCTCTGGTCATTAGACCATCTCCTGTGGCCCCATGATAGACCTTCATGTTTTCCTACTTGCAGCTAGTGGATGAGCACGTGCAACCACAACTTTATTAGCAAGAACCAAATAACTAATTCCTTGAGCTAGGTCCTGGTGTGAGTTTCCACCCCTCACACTCTCAAGAGCTTCTAACTTTGATACCAATTGATGCAGAGGGTGCTACGGGAACACCAAACAAAGTCTTAGGATCTCATTGATCCATCCATGTTTCAATATCAGAGTAATTCATCAGAGACAAAACAATACTTCTAAGGCATGAATTCACTGAACTGGTAACATATACTTTCCATTATTATTCGATTAGTTGTATCCAAACACTTGATTGTCCACCATTTCTGTAGAACCATGGTGATTGTCAGAGGTGTGACTGAATCAAACTTTTCTCCAACTTCCTCAAACTATCCACCTCTTTTGTTTGATCATCCTCATGAATTTTATAAGAAATCTTGACGGTTACAAAGTTTTAACTACCTCATGGACTGACCAACCACCTAATCTGCAACTTTTAACTAATAGCTACCAATTTCTAACCTCCTTATACCTATAAGCCATACCAATAAGTCCTCTTTCTTACCTATAGTGAACACTTTGTTGATAGTCATCCAAGATTTAAACAAAACCTTCTAAATACTACATGCCTCTAAGCCCGTATTACATCATTTTGGCACTTTTAGAGAATCTCATTACAATTTGTGTCTCTATTGGCCAAATTACACTGATTAATGACCTTTTAGGTCTCATTTGTCTTCAACTCTTCTTGGATCTTCATTAAGTGCTCTTGGTGTACCTTGATTTCCTGTCATGCCATGGTGCTCCTGCACCATGTGCATTCGATTAGCTTATAAAAAATGACAGTAAACTTCACTATGCATTAGCTAGTCATGTTATTTAGTTCATTTAGTTACTTATACATTCATAATCTTTTTGTTAACCTATAAACTTCTTGTTTTCTCTATTAAATTTTCTTGTGCCTTCAAAATGCAGGGATGAAAATGTAGATGTCATCGAGTACCATTTGTTAAACTTATACACTTTAGGAGCAAAAATGACACAATTATACTATAGGATTTTTGATATATAGTTGTGTATCTAAGATTTTTGGTAATTCTGTATCTAGGAATTTTGATAACATTGATATATTTATTCATAATATGGTTGTATCAATGATATACAATATATTTGTACGAAAGGTTGTGTGTACACTCAAGCTTATATAATGATGAAATACATGGAAGAATGCAAATATTTGACATGGTTAAAATTTTTTGTGATATGTCCAAACATATCATTTTCATGCATTACAATTAAATTTTAATAGATTTGAATTGTAATATAGATTTCATTGTATTTATGTTTATCCCATTACGTAACCATTTGACCTATTAAGCCCTATTAGCCAAGGGTGGGTCAAAGTATTAAATGTGGTAAAAGTAGTCAATTAAGGTCAACCTAGCATGAGAATGATATATTTAGTTCATCCAAGTCACATTGGTCATGTTTGCAAAGTTATAAGTATCATTGACGTAAAAGTGCCAAAAGTTGCATTGTTGCTATGTTGAAAGATGCACCACTTTATCTCAATGGTGCATCTTTCAAATTGTTCATCATGGGACCAAGATGTAAGATCCATTGGCTCCACTTGGCTGAGTAAATGTTATTGGAGACCTAGTCTCACCCGCATAGCAACAAGAACGTTCCAGCACATGCTGGATGTAAGTGTTACCAAGGTGCACTAAGCCAAGTCGGGCAACATTTTTTGGAGGGTGATAGTTCATACCTTGTGAGGGGTATTAGAGAACCATGAAGTGCACAAGGGTCGTCTTGGGAAAGCCTACAAGCACATAGCTCAATTTTTGGATATTCCCCTTGGTTTTCATTTGGCGACCTGATCTTGGTTAGTGCAAAAAGTTGCATTGTTGCTCAGTTCAAAGTTGCTCAATGGTGCACCTTTCAAACTGTTCATTGTGGGACCAAACCATAAGCTCCATCGGCTCTAGTTGGCCGGGAAAATGCTAGTGCAAACCTTTTTTTCGCCTGTGTAGCATCAAGAATGTTTCGTCCACTAGTACATTTTGGCAAATATGTGACTACGTGACTAAAAATTTTAGTCACACCACTAAAATTTTTAGTCATGTGACTAAAATTGATCATGTTCTACTAATTTACAAGTATAGATGACTAAATAAGTGACTAATTTAGTCACCAGGTAAAATCACAAGGTCAACCAAATAAAAGTGACTAAATAATCTACCAAATAAATGACTAAATAAAAGTGACTAAATAAACTACTAAATAAACTACCAAATAAACTACTAAATAAATGACTAAATAAACTACCAAGTAAATGACTAAATAAACTACCAAGTAAATGACTAAATAAACTACCAAATAAATGACTAAATAAACTACCAAATAAATGACTAAATAAAGGACCAAATAAATGACTAAATAGTTAGTAACTAATAATCCCATTTCACCAGTAATGCTTATTTTCCAATAGGCTTTATATTACGTGAGAAATCCATCTACACCTGTCTCACGCTAGAAATCTGACTTTCAGGTGATTTGATCAAAATTGATTGATAGACAAAATTAATTTAGAGATATTATAATCAGAATCAAAAGGAATAGTTTATAGCATCAAATAAATTTGCAATTATGGTTTATTGTGACAAGTTGGATTTTGAATACTTCCTTTGCAAAATAGGGCTAATTGCAGACCTAAAATGGAGGATAGTTAATATAGTTAACAAGATTTTTCCAAATTAAATTAAGTAAGCCTATTGGTTTGAAGATTATATCATGTTATAGTGGTCCAATTAATTAAATATTTAGGGTATTTGAATCAGTGACTTGTTTGAAGAGTATAACTAATTTAGGAAGTTTGGGAGTTCTAAACCCAAAACAATGTTGGGAGGGCTAGTGGACCTAGAGTTATTATTTAAAGGAAGAAGTAAAGGTAATGTTTTGATCAAGATTTAATTGGTAGTGTTTCAGTCAAACTCATTGACCTATATTTCATGAATAGTGGTTCAAAAGAACCCATCTCTCATGATATTGAATGGAACACTTAACACTCATTGCATTTAGGAAGTACCTCTATGAGCATCACCGAGATGTAATGAGTGCTAAGTGTCATATTCATTCTCATGAGAGATTCCTTCTTGTGAACCACTACTCATGAAACATGGGTCAATGAGTTTGACTAAAAAACCACACAGTTGAATCTTGATAGCAATATCATAATTTGACCTGCTCTAGAAAATATCTCCTACTTAGCATATACAACTATGCAATGGGCCCTGGATGATTGGGAAAAACACTCTTATTCTCCAGAAATGGCATCCCAATTTAGTCTTCGAGGAGGAAGTTTTCAATCAGGTCCCTGCATGGATCAAGCTCCACGGTTTGCCTCTTGAATACCGGTTGGAGGATATATTTGTAGGGATAGCTAACTTTTTTGGAGAACTTCTCTCTATAGATAATGTTACTGCATCTAGGAGAAGACTCACCTATGCTAGGATCTGTGTCGGCATAACACAGGATACTAATATGCCAGAGAAAATAAATCTAAACTCTAAAATAGGATCGTGGGAGCAAGCTATTGAATATGAAACAATCCCTTTTGTGTATTTTCATTGTACAAAAGCTGGACATTGGGCAAAGAAGTGCTCGACAAAAGTTATCCAAAAAAATAATAAGAAATGGGTTCTTGTAGGGAGGATTATCAAAGCTGGAAGAGAGATAGCAAGGGAAGGCCAACATAAAGAGAAAAAGGGACAAGATAGTAAATCTAGCACCATTAATAATGCTTTAATGGGAAATACAATGATATCCAAACCTATTGTAGTAATTCTAACAAATAATGAGGATCCTGAGAAAGGTGAAAATGAGGAACATAAATAGGATATAGAAGAATCCCAAGTGGAAGAAGGGGAGATTATGAAAATAGTAACAATGGATATAGAAGTTAAAGAAATGAAAGATCCTAATGGGGAGAAAGAGGATAAACAATAGGAAGGGAGCCTAGAGTATGATACTCAAGAAGTGGTTGAAAATACTAAAGAGCAACAAAAACAACAGGACACGGTGGTGAGTCAAGAAACACTTAACCAATTGGAAATGACTCCTAAGGGAGGAAGAAATCATGATACTAAAACACCTAATTGGGGGGAACCTATAGAGATAAGCCAAATCCTTGCAGGGGAACAGAGTGAAATGGAAGATGAGAAAGAAACTCTAGGGGAAAAAAAAGAGGAAAGAAGGACAAAGAGCTACCAAGTAGAAATGTAGCAACAAGAAGTAGCAAAAATGGAGATGTGGGAGCTATTATATCTTCGCCAGGGAGGTCGTCAAACTAGAAGGCGAGAAATAAGGAGGCCAGAAAGAACATTGCAGATGGAAGCCATCGGATTCTGGAGGTAGGATCCTTTGTCAAATCATGAAGATTATTTCTTGGAATATTAGGGGACTAAATAATCCCCATAAGCAGGACATTGTTAGGAATATGATTAGGGATAATAGACCAGATATTTTTTTGACTCAAGAAACAAAAATGCTCAAGGATAAAGTAGAAAAGCTTAGATTTTTTAAGAATGGGATAACTTGTGAGGGTGACTCTAATGGTGCTTTTGGGGGCATTGCTACTATATGGAATGCAGACATAATAAAGGGGGATATTATATATCAAGGAGATAATGTGGCTTGTATCAGGTTTAGGCATCTGAAGGACAATACCTCTTGGGTTTTGACTAATATTTATGCTCCCAATACTAAAAAAGGTAGAGAATTCTTTTGGAAGCAGTTGTCTTCTTTGAGAAATTCCTTTATTAATGAATAATGGATTGTTATGGGAGACTTCAAAACCCCCTTAAGAGAAAAGGAAAAAACTGGAGGAAGCCAATCTAACCTGGACATCAGGATGGACCTCATGAATTTTGTTGACTTTCATTTTCTTCATGACATAGAGTTACATGGAACTGATTATACCTGGACTAATAGAAGAAATGGTATGGACCTCATTCAAGTTAGGCTGGATAGGGCTCTCATTACTAATGAATGGTTCACTCATTATTACTGTTCTTTATCGGCTCATATAAGGATGGGATCAGATCATAATCCCATAACCTTTTTGGCAGACCCAATTGATAAGAAAATAAACTTTTCATTCAGATTTGAGAAAATGTGGATGATGCATCCACAACTTGAACAAAGGATAGATGAATGGTGGAAAATAAATATTAAGGGTACTGCCATGTTCATCCTAGCTAAAAAAATTAAAAATGTCAAGGATAATATCAAAGCTTGGAACAAAGAGACTTTTGGCAATATATTCACTACTAAGGCCAGTGTCAGTTTAGAGATTAAGGAAATCCATGACAGCATCCAAAAGGATGGTTATGCTTATATTTCAAGAGATCAAGAGAATGGGAAGTTGGTTGAGATGCATGACATTATTGCAAAAGAAGAAACTTTTTAGAGACAGAGATCGAGAAAGATTTTCTTGAAGGAGGGAGATAGAAATACTAAGTATTTCTTTATGACTATGCTAAAAAACATTATGGCTAACAGGATTTCTAAGCTCAACATTAGTGGAACTATTTCTAATAATGAGGAGGCAATCAAATTGGAGGCTAAAAACTTTTTTTCAAAATTTGTTGCAAAAGGACAGTGAGCTCGACAAGGACGAACATAGGGAGTTTCTTAAGTGCATTCCTAGCATTCTTAATGAAAATTAGAATGTCAGGCTCAATGCTATCCCTTCTAACTCTGAGATTAAAAAGGCTGTCTTTTCTTTTGAGGGAGAAAAATCCCCTGGGCCGGATGGTTTTCCTATGTTCTTTTTCCAATCATTCTGGAATATTATTGAAAAGGAGGTGACCAATGCGGTTAAAGAGAGTTTTGGAACTAGAAAACTTCTGAAGGAGCTGAATGGAACCTTTATAGCCCTTATCCCCAAGAAACATGGAGTTGATAAGATGGATCAGTTTAGATCTATCAGTCTGTGCAACTCTATTTACAAATTTATTTCTAAGGTTCTAACTACTAGGATTTTGGTGATTCTACCTTCTTTGATTTCTTGCCAACAAAATGGTTTTGTGCCTAGGAGACAAATCTTGGATTCTATCATTACTATTCATGAAAATGTTCATTCTCTTATGATGTCTAGGAAGGAGGGTCTTCTTCTGAAAATGGATATGTCTAAAGCTTATGACAGAGTGGACTGGGAGTTTCTGGTGCAAGTCCTGATGGCTTTTGGATTTAACAAAAAATGTAGTGATCTCATTTTCCAGCTTATCTCTTTAGCAACTTTTTTGGTTTTGGTTAATGGGTCTCCTACCTCATTCTTTAAATCTTCAAGGGGATTAAGACAGGGGGATCCCTTGTCCCCTATCCTATTCATCCTTATGGATGAATGCTTGGGAAGGTATATGGAGAACCAGGTGAGGAAAGGAGACATTAAAGGGTTATACCCATCTTTGGAGAACCAAGTTTTCTCTCATCAGCAGTTTGTTGATGATTCGGTGATTATGGGAGAAGAAGCCTCGATTAAAAATGCTAGCAATATTAAGAAAGCTCTGACTAATTATGGGAAAGCTTATGGCCAGATTATAAATTGGGGAAAGAGTTCAGTGTATCTCTTCAATGTCCTTGATAGAAGAAAGATGAGAATCATAAGGAGTTTAGGATGTGATTTGGGGACTATTCATGGTACTTATCTTGGTCTCCCTCTCTGCTTGGACCCTCTTGATACTTTTTGGAGCTCCTTAGTGGACAAATTTCACAGTAAACTTGTGGGATGGAAAGGGATGCTGCTAAGTCAAGCGGGTAAAATCCAGATTCTCAGAGCTAGCCTCCAAGGTCTCCCTCTTTATGCTTTGAGCATTTTTAAAATCTCCAAGAATTTTGGTAAAGCTATTGAAAAAATTCAAAAACAATTTCTGTGGACAGGGATGGAAAAAAAAAGGATAGCGCTTATAGCCTGGGACAAAGTTTGCTGTCTAATCAAGAAAGGTGGCTTAGGGTTAAGAAGAATTAAGAACTTGAATGAGAATCTCCTTACTAAATTAATATGGAGATATTATAACTCAAAACAAGAATGGACTCTTATATGGGATAACAAGTATAACAAGGATAGGCCTAATCTTGAAGCTTTTCTGAATGAGGACAGGGAGAGGGTTGGGTCTTTCATATGGAAAAATGTTATGAAAAACAATTACATAATCAAAAAAGGAATTAAGTGGAAGTGGGCAATGGTAACAAGGTTATTTTTTGGGAAGATGAGTGGCTTCTTCATCTTTGAGAATCAGTGTAAAACTATATTTGGAAGGAAAGTTGAAGACTATTGGGAAAGGGATCACTGGAAGGATTTATCCATCATTGATATTAGATTGGGACATCTTAACAAAATTCTCAACTTAATCAATTTGATTGAGGAAGAGGATAGGATTGTTTGGAAACATAGTACTAATGGTAACTTAACTGTCTCTTCTCTGTACCATCTGGAGTTTGAAGACCTTATTGAGCCTTTTTGGGCGAAAGCTTGGGATTAAAACCTCATCCCTAAAATTAATGTTTTTTTTGGATAATGATGCAAAATAAAATTCTGACTACTGACAATCTTAGAAAAAGAGGTATGACTATTGTTAACAGGTGCTACCTATGCAAGCAAGAGGAGGAAAGTGTGGGACATATTTTCATCCACTGCCCCTTTGTCAGAAAGATTTGGGATTTCTTTTTCTAGATCCTTAATATTGAGTGGGTTTTCCTGATAATTTGGAGAGTCTTTTTAAATCTTGGATCTATCCATCAAAGCATGACACTGTTGTTAAGATTTTGAATTTGGTCCTCCCCCATGTTTGTTGGGGGGTCTGGAGAGAAAGAAATGATAGAGTGTTCAGAGATAAAATGAATAGTGAGAAGGAGGCTTTCTTTAAGATTAAGAGAGCCATAAAAGAGAATCTTATGTTATAGGATAGAGTGTTGGAACCTCTACATGAGAATGATATTACCCTGTTCAAAAATTGGAAAATCAATGGCAATTCCAAAAAAAATGATAACAAAGCAAAAAAAGAGGATGCTAGATGGGATTGTCCCCCGAAGGGATGGCAGAAAATCAATTTTGATGGTGCCTCTAAGGGCAATCCGGGGGTGGCATTGTCATCAGAGATGAAAATGGTGTATGTACAGGTATAAAAGCTATTCCTATTGGTAATCAAATGAATCATCTTGTTGAAGCTTGTGTGGCTCTTCAGGGTAATATTTTAGCTAAAGAGAAAGGTAGCACTAAAGTTTGGTTAGAAGGGGATTCTCTCAACATAGTCAAGTGTTTAAATAATGATACTCCCGCTTCATGGACTATTTATAATATTATTCAAAAAGCTAAATATATTATTCGCTATTTTGAAAAATGTATTATTACACATAATTATCGGAAGGCAAATAGTGTTGCTGACTAGGCGACTAATATTGCTTGTAAGTGTAGACACCCTAAAATGGACAGGCTTGCGACTTTACATTAAAAACCCTAATTTTCATCTAATTAATTAATGGTTTCTTAATCATTAATTAATCATCTATTTTCTTCTAAATTCATTTCTCAAATCATCTAATCCAATCCTTAAAATTAATTAAATAATTAACTTTATTTAATTAATTAAACTTTAATTGATTAATTACCATTAATTGATTAATTAAACTCAATTTCCTATAGTTTAAATCAAATATTTAAACTTATTAATTAAATTCT
>MU226466.1:855194-907637 GCA_018584345.1 Thuja plicata
CTATCACTAGCCTTCCTCTTTCCTTTTTCATTTTTTTGGGATCCCACACTAGGAAAGGCACTACCAGTGGATGACATAGACTGAAGACCATGAGTAGATGGCTGTGAGGGTGGAGGCATAATGAAGGGTAGACCTTTAGACTTGTATTCAGCCTCCATGTGTAATCTATAACACTCTAATTTTGCATTCTCCTCTAGGTTTTGACAATATTTAACTCCGTTGCCCGTAACACCCAAGAAATGAGACCACACCTGTGTGTAGCTCCCTCTAATTTCACCTTTGCATACGTGACATTTATATATCCTACTTCCACCCTAATTTTTCTTTTTGACATCTATTGGATGAACAAGGCAAAATAGAGGTTTTTTAGGATTAAAAGGGCCTCTTGCAAAGTCTTTCAGGACAATTGAAGGTATTTCAAATTTGTTCGATTCATCTCTTGATTCACCCCCAACACTTCCACTACCACCCCCAATTCCAACTTCTTCCCTCTGCGATTCTTCATCACTACCATCATTATTGCTGCTGCTCATGTTTAATGAGTATGCTGTCACAGTAAATGCAAGCTCCAGAATTTGAAATTTAAGAAAACAAAAATCAGACATTTTGAATTTTAATTTTTCATAAAACTATTTCAAAAGTAAAAACAAAAAAAATTGAAAACAAAAACTAGGTATATACTATATAATTTTTTTGAAAACTTTTTTGTTAGCATATATGATATTCAAATTTCATTGTTCAATGTTCATATAGGTATCTTTAGTGCAAAGTTTGGCTTTCTTAGATAACTAGAAAGACAATATAGTAATATACAAGAAATTTTTAAAAAATGACAGCTATAACTATAAGCCTATATTATATATATGAATATTTATTATTTCTTGTTATAAAAAAAAAACTTGAAAACAAAAACAAAAAACTCAACTTAAAAAATGTAAAATAAAAAAACTTACCTCAAGGCTCAAACCCTTTGTGAAATGCCTTCTTCCCCCTGCCTGTGTGTGCGTCCAACTCCAAACTCAGCAAAACTGAAACGTGGGCCTTGAACCGTAAAGACTGCTATGCGAAAACGTGGGCCTCAAACCATAAAGGCTGCTGTGCGTGCGTCCAAACCTGTCCGTCGACCGAAGTCTGTTGCTCCACAAAAAAAACAAAGGTAAAATAACATATGATATGTTTCAAATAACATATGATATGTTACAAATAACATATCATATGTTATTAACTTATTTCAATATTTAATTACCCTTCAATGCGTGTGGGGCCCACGAACGGGCTAAAAATATGTTGTTTTTAAATTTATTTTTCTTTGACTTTAGTTTCGCCGCCGGTAACTCCAAGCAGTCCCCGGACGGACGGGGGACGACAAAGCAGTCCCCGGGACGGTCAACGGGCACTAGAAACGTGTTGAACGTTTCCGAAGTTTCCGAGACGGGTTTCGATTTTCCTGCTTGGGTGGGGACAGCTTGGAAACGTCCCTGACCATCCCCCCGTCCCCGAAACTGTCCCCGTTTCCGAAACTTCAAGCTTAGGGCCGGAAACGCGTCCCCAGGTAACATAGGTCTCGATTAGAAGAGCTTTGCAGCTTCATATTGTCCATCTCTACCTTAACAATAATAGAAAGATTTGACAAGAGAAATAGCATGATTAGAACATAAACAACTTGTTATCCTGACTGTGGGAAATTCTCACCTTGTTCTGCACCACAATCATTGTTGGATTACTGAGAGGGGGGGTGAATCAGAAAACTATGATACTTAATGATTAAAAACTTAACTCTGATTCAACTCGGTTGATAAACAACAATTGCAACCGAATCACCAAACATCTCAAATAACTTTAGCAGTAACTTGCATAAACATTAAACAACATGCACATGAATCGTTCAACACATTTGACAACAAATTTAACGAGGAAACCCAATTTGGGGAAAACCTCTGTGGGAATTGTCACCCACAAATGAAAATACTCTTCTGAAGTATGCTCGATTAAAAGTTTATCCTGTTAAAGATTACAATACACATTTGCTAAATGTGACCCTGTTAGGGGATTTACCTCAGACCCGTTAAGATCTTCACCCTATTAGGAGTGGCCTGGTTAGAGGGCTTTGAACACTCTTTTAAAATGTCACCTTTCTCAAGGATTTTACAAAAAACTATTAAGTCCACTCGGTTAAGAGATTTTGTTGTTACAAATGAAAATAAGAAACAATATGTAAATGATCTGTAAAACTACAACTACCTCTTGCTTGATCAGATCTCTTTATTCTCTCTCTAACTACTAGCATCAACACTTCATTAATCTCTTCACTTAGACTCAGATTTATCTCTTCTTTTCTCTTCACTGCATCACTCGGTAGCACTTCAACTCTTCAACTTTCCAGCCATTTGTTCTTCGAATTCATCCTTTAAATAGACTTTGCTTTTGCCTCTTAATCTGCTTGATTAGGTTTTCCTTCAATCATGCTCAGCCGTTAGATTAACTTTTCTGAACTAATTCAATGAACTTGAAACTCGGTTAGCTGCTTTGGCATCACCTCGGAACTTGCACTTTTCTTGGAAATAAAACTTATACTTTTATCGCTTAATCCATACCATAGATTTCTTCCTTGAATTTTCCCGTGCGTAGATCTTGTAACCAACTTCCTTTTCGTTCTTAGAATCCTCCAGATCACTGTAGCATTGCATTAAATGCGTTCTTATCCTCGTTTCTCACATTTGTTATGTTTGGTGACTAACTCTCAGTTCGGTGACTAACATGCACTGCTTGGTGCTTCAATGTCTCGGTGTCTTGACCGACTTTCATACCCCTTTACCGACATACTCTCTCTGCTCGGTTACATAACTCTTTAGTCTTACCGACTTGCTCAATTTGCTTTATCGACTTGATAGAGTAGAAACCAATTATCTCAAGATGATCTTATCATTGTCTGTTCTTTATCTATTGCCCAATTAAATCAACCCTAAAAGATATTGCAATTCAATATGAACCATAAATCAATTGCTTGACATCAATGACAAAACAACAACTGATCTAATTCTTTTTACAATCATGTATACCTCTGATCTCGGTTTTCATCATCTCCATCAGTTGAGTAACAATCTCCCTCTTTGGCATTGATGGCAACACTGTCAATTGATGATGACAACACTGTTCATCTTCTTTTACACCTCTGATATGTTTTTACTCCCTCTGAGCTGTTTGATTGTGTTCTCCCTCTGTGTTAATTCTCTTTCAACATCTTTATGCATATACTTCCTCTTTCTGTCCTTTCAATCAGTCATTCTCCCTTAATCTCTGTATTCATCAATTATTCATTCTCTTTGACAACAATGCCAAAGGTTCATACTCCTGAAAACTTGTTCAGGCAATGGATCATACCTTGCATGTACTGATAACTCTTTTCATACAGAATTACTTCACAACTTCAGGCAACACCTAAAGTGTGAATACTAGCATCAACTTGTAAAATAGATATTCTATTGAGTCCTAGAATTGATGCAGCATGTATCTTTCTTTAATGAATGTGATAGGGGTAGGACCCCTAACTTACCTCGGAGATCCTCAAAAGCATCCTTCGGTAGTGGCTTAGTGAATATATATGCTAATTGCTCTTTTGAACTCACATACTCCAACATTACCTTCTTGTTATGAACTTGCTCTCTCAATTAATGATACTTGATAGATATGTGCTTGGTCTTAGAATGCATTACCAGATTCTTTGATATGTTTATAGCACTTGTGTTATCACAAAAGATAGTAACTGGATCGGTGATCTCCTCTTGCATACCTTCTAGTAGCTGTTTGATCCATACAATATTTTCACAATTCATAGCTGTTGCAACATATTCAGCCTCGACAGTAGACTGTGATATACAACTTTTCTTCTTACTCAACCATGTCACTAGTCTTACTCCTAAAAAGAAAGCGCCTCCACTTGTACTCTTTCTATCATCGATATTTCTTGCCCAATCAACATCGGTGTACACTGTTAACTCAAAAGTTCCTCCTTTCTTGTACAGTAGACCAAAGTCCTCGATTCCTTTCAGATATCTAAATATCCTTTTCACTGCAGACATATGTGAATCCTTTGGATTGGCAGAAAATCTAGCAACAATGCTAACTGCATGAGCTATATCTGGTCTTCTACGAACAAAATATTGTAGCTTACCAATCATTGATCGGTAGAGTGTCTCATTTACTTCCTTTAACTCATCTTCCTTTGATAGCTTGCAACTAGTGATCATCAGTGTTGCAAGCGATCTTGAGTCTTCCATCCCAAAAGTCTTTAGGATCTCTTTGATGTACTTTGACTATGAAATGTAGATCCCATCTTTTACTTATTGAATCTATAGTACAAGAAATAATTTAATCTCTCCAATCATGGACATTTCAAATTCCTTTCTCATTTCTTCAGAAAAAGATCTACATAATGTGTCATTGCCTCCAAAAATAATATCGTCAACAAATATAGCTAGAGTTTTGTCATCATAGACCAACTCAAATACCGATACAGATCACAAGCAGAAATCAAATATAATATCATGCCTCCTGTCTGTGTGTTTCTAGCATTAGAGCATCATTGAAGCACTCGGGAGATATGACCAGCGAAAAACAAATAAATAACAAGCAATCATTCAAAGAAAAATATCTTGACTTCTTCGTTGTTTCTCTAGTACTGATACATCATAGAGTTACTCAGAAATCAAAATTCTTGCAAGCATACCACAAGACTGGTCATTTCTATACTTGTGTTGTGATTGATTGATTTGATCAGTTGATGAAATGAGCAGTGTTTAGAAACACTTTTGTTTGTTGATTGAAATGTGATTGGATCAGTGGTATTGAAAAATACCCTTGCATGGTCGATGGTATTGAGAAATACCTTTGTTTGATTGGTGGTATTGAGAAATACTGGTGAGAATGATGAATTGCCTCTAGTTGAAACAATTATCCTTTTGATGAAAGAGAAGATTGGATTCCAAGCCATGGAATGAATTTTAGCAAGAAACAAGGATTTTTCTTTGTGAGCGAGAAGGATATGTAGTACATGCTGCAGAGATAACAAAGCATTGATAGATGGAGTAGCTAGCTAACAAATGGCGCCTGTTTACCAGGTTTTCACCACTTGTAGAATTGCCATTTTTTCTACCAAGGCGCCTGTTTACCAGGTTTTCACCAAGGCACGATTTTTTTATTTTTTTGGGTATTTTTCTCTTTTTATTTTTGAGATATTTGATTTTTTTTATGTTGCCCAAGCGCCTGTTTGCCAGGTTTTCACCCGGACAACCATTTTTTCAACTTCTTTTTCTACTTTTATGGATTTTTCCAGGACTTTCTCCACTGTTTTTGGATTTCTTCAGGACTTTTTCCACTATACAACTTTGATTGATAACAATCTAGGCATAGAACCGCTTCAAATGATTAGTATTGATTGGATTAGGAAGTGCGTCTCCTTCTGTGGTGGCTAATTGATAAGCCCTGGATTCAACTATTGTTGTTATGATAAAAGACCCTAACCAGTTCAGTTAAAACTTGCTTTTCTTTTCTCGATGCTGTTGATTTTTTGGATTTTCATGTAACACTAGATCACCTACCTGAAACTCACAAGATTTGACTTTCTTATTGTAGCCTATTGCCATTCTTTTCTGATATCCCTGTAGGTGTTCAAAAGCATCTTGACACCTTTCAGCTAGTAGTTCTAGGTGTTGCAACCTTGAGATTTTGTAGTCATCATTTGTGATAAACCCTTGTAATGATACTCTTAAGGATGGTATTTCAATTTCCAGAGGGAGAACCGCTTCTGCACGATAGACCAAAGAATAAGGAGTAGCTCTTGTTGGTGTTCTAATACTCGTGCGATAGGCCCACAAAGATGGATTGATTTGAACATGCCAATCTTTGCAAGAATCATTGACTGTTCTAATGAGAATCTTTAGGATTTTTTTGTTATTTGCTTCTGCTTGTCCATTTCCTTGGGGGTAATAAATGGAAGAGAAGTGCTGAGTAATTTAAAATTTTGCATAGAGTTCTTTGACGTCTTTATTCTTGAACTATTTTCCATTGTCTGTGACGATGGATGAAGGAATTCCATATCTGCAGATGATAAAATTAAGGATAAACATAGAGACTTGTTTTCTTGTAGCCGTTATCATAGGTATAGCTTCTACCCATTTTGTGAAATATTCTGTTGCTATGATTATGAACTTATGCCCATTTGAAGAGGATGGATATATTTGTCCAATTAAGTCAAAAGCCCACTACTGGAAAGGCCAGTGTGTAATAGAAGGTAGCAAGTCTCGTGTTGGAACGTGAATCATATTGCCATGGATTTGGCACTTCTTGCAACATTTTGAGAAATGAACAACAACTTTCTCCATTATGGGCCAATAATAACCTATTCTTAGGAGTTTCTTAGCCAGAGTAAGGCCATTCAAATGTGATCCACAAATACCTTTGTGGACTTCTCGTAAGGCTTTGTTCGATTCTCGTAAGGCTATGATTACGTGCTTGGAGGCTTGGCGAATAAGATTGTGCTTTTTGTTCTTGGACAAGTCTTGGGAATAGGTGTTATGCTTAAGGTATTCAAGGATTGGCTTATAGCGAGGTGACTCACCACTCACAAGATGGCGCACTAGTTTGCAATCTGGATAGTCGTAGGAAGGGTAAGGTAACTCTTCCACTAAGAATTCGTAATGCATGTGATTATTGGACAACTGTATCAGAGATGTTAAGTTAGCCATAGCATCCTCCGCTTGATTGTGTGCATGGGGAATCTGTTCAAATGTTATACTAACAAAGTACTTTTTCAAATCCTCTACCATGTTCTTGTATTGCACTAATTTCTCATCCTTTGTTTGATAATCATTGTTAATTTGATTGATGTTGAGTTGGGAATCACCATAGATATGCAGTTCTGTGATCTGCCATTCTAATGCAATTTTTAAACTGTTGACCAAGGCTTCATATTCCACAATGTTGTTGGTACATGGAAATAGGATTTTGTATGCCTTGGGGATTGTGTAGCCTTGTGGGGAGATGAAAACTATTCCTACTCCTGATCCTTGCTGTGTAAAGGAGCCGTCAAAATACATCTTCCATGTGTGTTCTATGATTATCAGGATGGATTCATCGGAAAATTCCACTATTAAAGGATTGTCTCCTATTAATGGTGCTTCAGCTAGTTGGTCTGCAATGATTTGTCCTTTAATAGGTTTTCTTTCTATGTATTCGATATCAAACTCGCTGAGTATCATGACCCACTTAACTAATCTTCCTGTTAAGGTTGCTTTGTTGAGAAGGTATTTCAGAGGATCAATTTTGGCCACCAACTTAATTGAATGTGTCATCATATAGTGTCTGAGTTTCTGTGATGCGAACACGACCGCGAGACAATCTTTCTCAATAGGGGTATAGTTAAGTACATACTGCACCAACTTTTTTCTAATATAATATATTGCTCGTTCTTTGCCATTTTCATCTTGTTGTGCGAGGAGTGCCCCCAGTGAGGTATCTGTTGTTGAAACATATAGTAATAATGGCTTTCCTGCAATCAGAGCCATTAGTATTGGTGAATTTTCTATATATTGTTTCAGTTGATCGAATGATGTTTCACACGCTGCATCCCATTTATGTGTAATACCTTGGTGCATAAGCTTCATAAATGGTTGCGCTTTATCCGCCAGTTGAGCAATGAACCTTTGGATTGATTGTAACTTACCTTGTAAGGATCTTACTTGATTGATAATTTTGGGTGATGGAATTTCCATGATTGCTTTTACCTTCTATGGATCAACCTCAATGCCCTTAGTTGAGACAATGTATCCTAGAAGCTTTCCTGAAGTAACCCCAAATACACACTTCTTTGGGTTTAATCCGATTTTGAATTGTTCCATCCGGTTTAGGATTGTCGCTAAATCCTTCAAATGATCTTTCCTGTTGTGATATTTCCCTAGGGTATGATCAACATAATCTTCCATATTTTTGTGCGTCATGTCATGGAAAATTGTTGTCATTGCTCGTTGATATGTCGCTCTTGCGTTCTGGAGTCTAAAGGGCATAATGTTCCAGAAAAATGTTCCCCATGGACAGGTGAAATTTGTTTTGTCTTGATCTTCAGCAGCGTTTTTAATTTGATTATAGCCTGAGAACCCATCCATTAATGACAACATCTCGTATCTCGCTGTAAGATCCACAATGGCATTGATACTTGGTAACGGGAAATTGTCCTTTGGACATGCTTTGTTTACATCACGAAAATCTGTACAAACTCTGATAGACTTGTCAGGTTTTGAGACTGGAATGATATTGGATATCCATTCTGCATATGCAATAGCTCTAATAAATCCTGCTTTCAATAGCTTTTCCAATTCTGCTTTTACCAGTAGTGCAATATGAGGATGCATTTTTCATACTTTTTTCTTAACAAGTTTGACTCCTGGAGTCATAGATAAATGATGCATGATTAGATCAATATCTAGCCCTGGCATATCAAAATAGGACCATGCAAATTTTATCTTCTTTTCTTTGAAGAATTGTGTGAATTCTTGTTTCTCCTCAGCAGATAAGGATTGAGCAATGTGTATGATTTGTGGTTTCTTTTCTGTGCCAAGATTAATCGGTTGAGCAGGTTCGATGAGCATCGAAGATCGTTCCTGTGAGTGATCTGGGAGAATATCAAGTTTCCCATCCTCTAGCGCGTGAGGGAGGTTTTCACTATTGGATACGTCCTTTATTTTTCCTTTTTTGTGATTTGAGACTGCCATAGAATGGTTTTCACCCTCAGATATTTTATTTATTTACTTTTTTCTTTTGCAACTGGAAAACTTGATATCTCCCCATGTGTTACATTTGCTAGTGGAAGACGTTACGGGTTCTATCGCATTTAGATAACAAGCTATGGCATGGTCATTGGGAAACATGGGTATATCGATAGGTTCAGATAAGGTTCAGTCAATAAGTTCAAGGTGGATTAGGTGTAAGGTTTCGTTAGAATTAGCTTCAATTGTTTCCAGGGTCATGATGGAATTGTTCTCATAGCTTTCGAATGTATCAATGAGGTATATAATAGTGCCATCTTGAATATTGTTTAGATCATCAAGAGTCTCACTATTCTCACTCGAGTCATCGTCAATATTATGTAAACTGAATTCAAAAGGCCGTACACCTGAGCTTTGTCCCTCTTCTCTCCTTCGTATCATATTATTAGAATTTTTCCTTTCGCAGATTCTATGGAACTCTTCTGGTGTGATTAATACTCTTGTGTCAGCATCAATGATACTAGAGATCACCACATTAGCAAAATCAGCAACAATGTTTGTATTACAAGCAGTTTTAGAACTTTCTCCTCTTTCTAGTTGAGGTGCATATTGATGAATCACATCTATTTCAATACCCATAGTGGCGTCAGAGAACGAATCCCATTTATATTCATTAGAATTTGTTTCAACCTCACATGGAGAGTCTAGAATGTGTGATTGTTACTAATTGTCCCTAATTAGGATGACTATTCTCTTGTTCATTGGTTTCCTCATCAGATGCATGTCTCTGAGAATCATGTTGATTGTCCTCAAGATTTTGATCAATTGGTTGTTGTGTGAATGTTTCTTCCCCAGTCTTAGTTTCTTGATCCCTCAAAAATGAAGGAATGTAGAGTTATCCTTGATACTGAGGATTTTCTTTATGGATATGTAACAATCATTCATAGGAGATAAGGATCATCTCTGTTTCCTCTTCAAATTCTTCCTGTTCTTCATCAAGATTGGGCCATATTGAATGAGTGGGATTTGTGCTTCCTCTTTGTACCATATTCTAGTTTTATCTTTGGGATATCTGAATTGTGTAAGAATTGGCTCGACAATACCTGCTTTATTCTTGCTTAGAGGTCCTTGTCCTTGATATCTCATTTATTGCATAATATGAAGACCACATCCATATTGTTGAGTTGCTATCTGGACATGCTTAATGTCTTGATGAGATTCATCTTTTTCCCTATATAGCCATTTCAATACCTCATTGTTCTCTTTCTCTTCTTCCACTAATTTGCCTCTTACAAAAGTCCCGTTATAGATAGTTTGTGGTATAGGCTTTGCGGACATTGTGGACAATGAAGATCTTCCTTGTGATCTAGGTGACAGAGGTAATGTTGTTAATGAAAGTAGTTGATCTACTTTGTACTCTCCAATCCCGTTATCTTGCAACTTTAGCTTCTTTTCAAAATCTCATAGCATAGCTGATGTTGAACTCTCAAGTGGTTTTTCTTTTGTAGCTTCCCTGTTATGAGGAACCATTCTTTCGTTTGATTGTCTGACATTATTGCAGGATTGGAAATAACTGGTGTCTGCTGGGATTGTGATCTCTTCTCCATTATGAGGAAATTTTAAGCATTGATAGAAAGTTGAGGGCACTACTTGCATCTCATGTATCCAAGGTCTTCCCAAGAGGATATTATATGATAGGTTAAGATCTAACACTTGGAACACAACATTTCTTTCCATGGGCTCCACTCTGAGAGGGAACATTACCAACCCTTTAGATGATCTTTCTTCATCATCGTATGCCTTAATAGTTATCCTCTTTTTAGGGTCATTATCTTCATCTGAAAATCCCAATGCTTTGATCAAACCTAGAGTACAAATGTTTAAGCCTGCCCCTCCATTTATCAATACTCGTTTCACATGATGTTTATGGATTAGCATTTCTATATGCAGAGGCAAATTGTGGGTGACTTAAAGCATTGTCATCTTCCTCTGAGAATGATAGGTAGTGAGGTGTGGTCAAGTGTCCAACCATGGCTTGAAATATATCCACATCTAAATTGTTAGGAACATTTGTTTCAACGAAAGCCTTTTCCAAAATCTCTTTATGTGATGGAGAGATCTTAAGCAGTTCAAGAATAGAGTTTTGTGTAGGGGTTCTCTGCAATTGATCAACCAAACTGTAATTAGATGAAGAGGATGATGAAGCTTGTTTGGTTGAGGTTAATTTTGATGATGTAGGCATTTTTGAAGAATCTCCTTTCAATGTCACTTTAGCTTGACTCCTTGTTACTGTATTAGTGGACTCACCCTTTTGTTTGTCTTTGATTATTATCACATTGATGTGTTGGTCCCAAGTTTCCCACATGTTGATAGTGTTGTCGTGTGAATTAGCATAATTCACCTGATTGCCCTTGGCATTGGATGATTCTCCTTTCTCATAATTAGGCAAAGGTGTCTTAAAGGTTGTGTGATCTTCATTTGTCTTGTGCCCATCCATTGTAATGACCTCGTTGTCGATTAGCTCTTGTAGAAAATGCTTGAGTTTCATGCACTGATTTGTTCTATGTCCCGTGTTTCGATGATACTCGCAATAATGAGCGCCATTCCACCATTTTGGTTTAACTGGTGTATGGTCTTGATTTAGGTAGGGTATTAACCTTTTGAGATATGAGCTTATGTAAATCTGATTCAAGTGACTCTCCAAGAGGTGTAAATACTCATTTTGGACCATTTGTGAAAGGTGGTTTTGATTGCTTGGATTCTTGATTAATCCGCACGTTTGATGTAGTATTAGAATCCTTTCGAGGAGTAGTAGTAGAAAGATTAATTGCCAATTGTTTTGGTTTTAGATTTTGGGCATCTACTCCATCGTTGACAACATTCCAATTTGTGTTCAAATACTTTGATTTATCTTGGTTGCCATTGTTATTATTATTGTAAGATCCATTGGATTCTTTATAGATCTCGATTTCTCCTTTCCCAACCAAGGTGTCTTAGATTTTGACTCCCATCTCAATTACCTTTTCAATTGTAGAATGCATTGTAATTGAAGATAATGGTTCATTTCCGTTACAAGACTGTTTACAAAAATGTCCATCTTTTCCGTTTCGGGAATTGAACGAGGATATCTTGCAAATATTTTCCTCCATCGCAGTAAGAATGATATGAATGGTTCTCCAATTCATTGTTGAGTGGTACATAGATCAATTTGTAATAGGATGTTGAATATTATAGGAATAATGTTGCATGAATAGATCTAATTAACTCTTCAAAAGTATTGATTCCATGAGGTAATTTGGAGAACCATTTTGCTTCTTGTCTGCTTAAGCTACGAGGAAACAGTCAAGTGTGTTTGTTCGTGAATGAAATCCATACTAAGAGTATAGAACTCTGGTATATGATCTTGAGGGTCTATAACTCCTATATACTTGTCGTACTTTGGTATATCCATGTTTGGTGCAAATGGAGGCATGTGTAGATTTCGATCGAAAGGCATAGGACAAAGTGCATTGATTGAATACTTCTTTGGAATAATGTCCTTTTCTTTCTTCATGTCTATGATTTGAGTTTGCAAAGCCTCAACCTGTTTGATAAGAGTAGCCATGGGATTTTCCTCTTCATGTGTCTTAAGTTGTTTGATATCGAAATCTTGAGGTAATTTGATTCCCATAGAAGCTAGATGTACAAAATACTTTTCCTTGTTAGCCATTAAGACCTTGTCCATGATCTTTTGAAACCTTGTGTCTTTTTGGACCTTTTGGATGTATTCTTCGGTTATCTCTTCGTCATTGTAATATTGGTATGACTAGCCCACTCATTCTCAATTCCAGCCATGTTGTTATTAGTTGGAGATTCGGGGTCTATAGTATGTTGAGCTGTGAATGGATTTTGATCCTGATCTGATTGTGCTTCTGGTACGATTCTTGTCCAAGGTATATGTCCATTATCAATTTGTTTGTAGCAACCACTTTGTGTCCACACCATGTAAGATTGGAAGATGCTTGATTTGAAAAGATGATCAATCTATCACCTAGAGTTTCAATGTTTGATAAACTAGCCTAGCAATTGGTCAAATTTTGATGAAAAAGTGTTGATGTAAAGTAAATGATGTTTGAGATCTTGACGAAGGTTAGATTCACCTTGATAGTGATCTCTAAACAAGAAAAGGTTGATATGACCAATTGGGACTAGTGTTAGGTTGTTGAAACAAAGAGAAATTGGATTGATCTTCTAAAACCAAGGTTTTGATGTTATGGACTTGTGATGTTTGGACTAGAAATATAATTTTCCAAGATTTTCTAAAAAATTGAGCTGATTTTGATAGAAATAGTACATAAATGACCTTTGTTTTGACCAGCAATAAGACAAGGACCAAATGTTTTAGAATCCACGTTCTTGTGCAAATGACAACTTTGTGAGAATTTGTGTCTAGGTGATAACCAACAATTTGCAAATTTTCCAACGTTTTTGGTGTGTTTATAGGTGTTTTTAAGTTTTCAATTTGGGACACACACACAAAGAGAAATGATTTTGTCTTGTTTTGATAGGATTTTGTCTTGTTTTAGAATTTTTGTGATTAAGTTTATAACAAACACACCTTTCCATATAAAATTGGCACAGCATGAAAATCTTTGCTCGTAGACGCAGGTACACACTCACAAGCTAAGCAGAATACGACCATCACAAAGAACGCAATGACTCTAGTCGTGATGCTGTATTATCCGACTCCAAACACTAGTGAGGGCACAAAATGACGAGTATCTTGGGGAAATTACTATTTGCCTTGCACAAAGATTATCACCTTTCAGGAGTGAACCGGGTAGTCACTACCATAAAGTATCTATTTTGGGCATCCGTTCATAATCATCTTCCATAGAATTGCACAAGGCAAAATTGAGGTGTATAGCCCTATGAGTACCTATATGAGTGTAGGCTTGCAAGCAAGATTGAAGCGACTGCTCTCTACACAACATCCAAGCATGTCCAAGGAATGATCATCATTGTTCCAAGGACAAAACCGACTAAGTCTTTCAAGATTTTAATCTCAAGGAAGCATTTTGATTATACTGAGATGGAAGGGTTGGCGTTCACCTGTCCTCACTTGGGTCATTCTCGGGAGATTTTTCCTCAACCGGAAGGCCCTCTAAAGTTAAAAGCAGTAAAGAGGATTGGCGACTTATGAGTCTAGATTTATGATTCTTCACGAGGAAGAAGAGCATACTCTCTTATCCGTGCCGTTTTCTCCTATCAATCACGCAAAACAAAGTTCTTTCCCGCGAATTATTAAACTCAATGCTTAATCCTCCATATTGATTTTCTGATTTTCCACTTGGGAAAAGAGCATATTCCTCTAGTTGGATTAAAAATTAAATTTGAATTTGATTTTTATGTGCCTAGAAAAGAATTTAACCAAACATGAACTTGATTAATTGATTTTCCATAAATTCCTATTCAAGACTTAATTTGATGTTTGAGGTTCTGATTTTCCATGAAGGAAAAGAGCATACTTCTCTAATCAATTTAAGAATTGGAGAGAAGTCAGAATTAAATTCTTAACAAAATCATCAATTAAGCATAGTAGTTTGGTTGATTTTCGCAAATGGCAACCTGCAATCACTCGTTAGTAGTTTTTGTATGTTTTCCTTCAATTCTTTCACCAAGGATTCTTTGGCAACGACCTGCATAAACTTGTTAAGCTGTTTTAAATGACAAAAAATCACAAAACATAACAAGTTAGCTGATTAGTAACCAAATTTTCTATGAAAACAGACTGTGATTTTGCTCTCGGGTTTTCAAACGATGAAACAGAAACCCCAGACGGCTTTTCCCGGAAATGACTAAAGAATTACCACAGACGACTAAGTACCCCAGAAATGACTAAAGGTTAACCAGAAATGACTAAAGGCTCCGCAGACGACTAAAGGATTACTGAAAACGATTTAAATACAAAAATATACCTCTCGGAGATGATGAAAGGACTGCAGCAGACGATGAAAGTATCCCTAGAAACGATGAAAGATCTCCCAGAGACGACTAAAGACTACCAGAGACGACAGAAGAACTCCCATAAATGTCGTTCTGCAGGGCAATTTAGTGAATCTATAGAAGAGAGAAAATTTCGTGAAAATGAGGCTTCTAGCCCCACGGTGGGTGCCAAAAATGTGATGTGTAAATGTTTTACCTACAATAATCTTGCACACAATCACTCAATACGACTTCAGCTTGACATGTGAGTACAAAATACAATTGAATTACACCAAATTGAAATAATTAACATGTCAAAAACGTCCCATTGCTTCCTAGCTAGAAGATTTACATGAATTTCATAGAGTGCTCTCAGATTAAGCATGAATTCATAGCAAATAGACAATCTAGGATGGAAGATTTATGAGAAAAATGCCTAAAATGCATAGAATATTGTTCAATTGTGCTCCATTATTACTCAAATGCATGAAATTGACAATTCAAATGAAGAACAAATAAACTAGATTAGCTAGAAATTGAAATTGACATTAGTTAGCTATAAAATCACTACTCATCTATATGAAATGAGCTTAGAGTGGCTTCATTATATAGATTTTCCTTGGAGGGAAAAGGCTCAAATTCAAAATTTGAATTTGACGGTTGAGATACATCCATGAGGAATGGTCAAGATTGAATACCAATTGATCCATGTGATTACTCCTTATTGGTTGGACGTTTGCCTTTTGAGGCAAGTTCAAGGGATATAATTTTTTTTATTAATTAATTTCTTTTAATTAAATCCTTAGCCATGTGCTTTTTTGGTTTTTATTTGATTTAAATGACCAAGATTAATTGATGAATTAATGCCTCTTGGTGAGTGATCTTGGATTCTTCAATTTTGATGAATTGTATAATTAGACCGATCTAGTTCAATTAGATAATTGTGATTAGCTTTGAATTTGATGTGTTGGTTAGGACTTAGGGCACTTGATTTTAGATTAGGGCTCCTGAGTTCATCAGACCATTTTTAGGTGATTATAGTAGGGATACACTTGAACTTATCCAATAAAATTTAAAGAATTTTTACAGTTTAGAATGTGCTAAGTTCAATCATTTTGATCTTGAAGACTATATGGATCATATGAAACATGGGAGGCTCAAATTGACCCATTATTTCCATGATGTGTGTTATGAGGAAGATGTTATAAGAATTTTTTATGAGGTTACTTAGATTATGCAAATAAGAAACAAATGGGCTATTCTGAAAAGGATTGAAAAAGAGAAGAAAGTTTGAGAGCCTAACTTCATAGGCTTTTTCCCAAATGTTTACAATGAGGTTCAAAGGATGGAGCTAATTCTAGAAAACTTTGAGGAGATATATGTACCTTCTATGAAGCAACCAAGAGAATATGTACCCCATAAAGTAGGAGAGTTGAACAAAATAGATGATGAGAATACAAGAAATAGGTGAACATGAATCATAGGCATCTCTTTCAAGTCCACTTAGGGGACCTCCCCTAAAGAAGAAAAAGAACAATGAACCAGTTCCTATAGTCCAATATGAGGAAATAGAACAAACTATGGGGATAGAAGAGGCAATGGATGTTATGTCTAACATGGTATATAAAGAGGAAGTTGGTCAAACACTTACATATCCCCCTAGAACAATTATTGTTGATAAATTATTACAAGATAGGCAAGATTTAGGTGTGCTTAAACCTTGGGGAATGGTTGGATGATGTAAGTGCAAGCTGCTAGGTAATTTCTTGAAGATGAAAAATTCATTAAGAGCCAAGATTTCAAGGGCTTATGGTTGAAAACAAAAATAATGCAAGCAACAAAGGATAATGTGCCTCTAGGTGAAATAAATATGGATAATATTTGAATTGCGCCTAGGGAAGATAACAAAATCATACTTCAAAGTGATATGTTAGTTGTGCCAAGTTGAGATCTAGAGGAAGTACTTTTACTAGATCAAATCAAGAAATATGATGACTCTCAATTGATCTCAAAGTTTCATAGTAAATTAGAAGTTAGAGGAGAAGGGTATCACCCCGGGCTAAACACCTTAGCACAATGGGAAATCGCCCTAAGAATAGACAAGCCCAAACTCCTACAAGGAGTTGAGGAAACACAAGGGAGTGGTATCATAAGAACTCTAAGAGATACAAATTTTGTTGAGGCTTCCAAGATCAATTTTCATACTAAATTTTTTATAAAAGCTTCCATAGAATACTTACAAAAAAAACATGAAAATGTTATTTTTGATTTGGGTGCGTTGATTGAATCTTACAATCAAAATTACATAGAATGTGAAAAATTGAAGTTTCAACTTGGATTCATGATTCCTCCTACTTTTGCAGAAGGCATGATAGCTACTACCGTGACTTCATCCAAAGAAGTCACAAAATTAAAATCTAAGGTTGAAGAATTCAAAGATTTATTGTATAAAGCAAGGGAGATGGAAAAGGGAAAATCTATTGAAGTTGTAGCAAGTACCCTTAAGTATCTAGTAAACAAGTGATGCAGAGCCCTTCAATCTAAGTAGTTCATCCTTCCAGAAATAGGTTCCTCAAACCTCTAAAAGGGGATGATCTTAGACAAGGGACTCCACACCTTTAAACTACCTTTCCCATTCCAATTACAAACAATCTCAGTGAACAAATTCCATTGTTCAACACCATGTCAAAGGCCAATCAATCCTTTGACCTATTGCTCATCTAGGTGTACTTTGAAGGAAATCTTGTTATTAGGGAGTGGACATGGTTTCCTATTCCTCAGATATCTTTTTTTGGTCACACCATAGGGCTTCTAGAGTTCAAAGTTCCTTCTTGTCGACAGCATCGTGGTTTTCCCTTTTAACTGATAGCTGTCAGCTAGCGATAGCTGATCTCCTTATGTCGATAAGTCTGCCCTCTTCTCGGTAGTTAATACTTTATATTTGAAATAAACACAACCCACTATTGGATTAAATCGATCCACTCCCAAAGTCCTCCTGCACACTCAATCTTCAAAAACTATGACCAAGAACATGGTTATGCTTGGCCTAGGGCTTGGTGTTACTAATAGGTATCGATGACTTCCAATCCCCAAACTCTGGAATCCTACAATTCATTGCGCTAACTTGCATTCCCCAAGTGGTCCTGGTGATCCACTGGTGAGATTTCAAGTTAGGGCCATTTATGTATGGAACCCTTATTCTGAACCCAAACGGGTGACTGACAAGAAATCAATGAACAACCTCTTCAAATGAATCCTCTAAAACCCTACACTAGGTTTTTTAGAAAGCCATCGAAGAGAACCTTCTCTCCTTACAGATCTTCAAGTTATTCAATCAAATATATTATTCAAACACCATAGAAATTTGCAGAGTTACTGTAAAAAAACCAGAATTGTCTTATTATGTCTCAACATCAAAACTTTACATACATCCTTCTCCTCGATTGAATATGATTCAATCAGGCATAATAGGCTTTATCCAATGTTCCCAACTGTTTTTCAAACATTTTAAACTGTTGGAGAAGTTGGAAAGCTGAAATGCTCAATTTGCAACTTTTGCAACTTTACATCTTTTTGAGAACCTTTTGCTCCTAAGGCATTTTATGCACTTTAAGACAACTTATGGACCCCAAATGGATCCAAATGACAAAAGACATATCATAGACTAAATTTTGATCCTTTGACCAAGGTTGACCAAGTGGCTTATAAAAGTTGCCTACTTGTCAATTGGTCTTACAAATGGATCTTATTACATTATTTTGGCTCCAATGATCCCTTAGGCACTTGAGGCCTATTAACCCTGATTGGATACATCTTGGGAGGGGTGCCCCTGCACCAATAAGTTCCTAAATAAGAATTATGAGTTGTATAACGGTTACCATTCTTTGACTCAGGCTGCCCAAATATGCAAGGAAGTTCTCTCAGTCTTAATACCTTTATATGATGAATGGAAGCCTAAATCACTAACTTTCAGAACTTTAGTCCTAATGACTAGACACCTCAAGGATGCTTCACCTCAAATCAAGCTAACAAAAAAGATGATTAAATTTGTTTTTGATGAGGTTACATTCATTGAGAAAAAAGAGAAGAGTATAAGTGATGTAGTCAACGATGGAGAAACCTCAAAAGATCCGTTTGATCCTTGCAGCTAACACAACACAACAAAAATAAAAAGAACGAGGAGCCAACAATGAGAAAATGAGAGATCAGCCTTTGATTATCATCGGTCAATCAATACAATTGATCTACAACATGCAGTCTCACATGCCAAACATACATGCCTAATTAGATCAGAATTCTCTTACAAACCCTAGCCAAGCTGCTCTAGATATTCTTATGAAAACTCTCTTATACGATAGGAACAAGTTCATAAGCTTAAATAGAAATTACAATCATCAATTGACCTAGTAAAGATCACATTTTCCAAGAATAATAAAATATGTTACAACAATTAGGGCAGGACCCAAAACAACTGGATCAACCTCCAATGCAAATAATAAGAGATGCGATCAAAAAATTAAGTTGATCTCAAACGTAACACTGAGCTGGCACAACCGCGCTCGGAAAAACCAACCAGAAGATTGGGAAAAAGATCGGAAACCCAAGCACTGATCGGTAACATGAAGAACAATACAATCTCGCAAAGAAACTGCAATAACTCTTGCGTGAAGAAACTAAATGAGGTGCAATCATACAAAATGATCCAACACAAAGCCACGACCGCAAGGAAAAACCACAAGTATAGATATATCACCAACAGAAACACCAGATTGAAAGCAATCAGACTAACAATTGAAAGCAAATGATTTTGGTTGACGCAAGATTGCTTAGATCCCAAGATGCTCCTGCATCAGACACTCGGGGAAATGGAAAAGTGAGTCCCTCACTTTGTTGGGGCCAAAGGAAAACCAAATAGGTCAACCTTAGCATGAGAAATCCATGATGAATCTTAAACTGGAATGTCCTTCCACTTGACTAGATATTCCATATACAACTTACCTCTTGTACTTTGACCAACTCTTCTATCCAAAATCCTCTCTATCTGATCAATCTGCTTCTTAAGATACTGTTTTCCAACATCTAATCCTCCACTGCTACTACAATCTAATTCATGATACTCATACAAATCAACAATATTGAAAACCGATGATATATCCATATCCTGCGGTAATTCCATTTTATATGCATTCCCTGGACCAAATCTCCTCAATATCTTACAAGGACCAAACTTCTTCATCTTCAACTTATTATAATTACCAACTGGAAATCTACCCTTCTTCAAAAACACCATAACTTCATCGCCCACTTGAAATTCCTTGTCTCCTCTTCATATCAGCTCTCCTTTTATAAACTTGATTCATTTCCTCCAAATGATGTCTCACTCCTTCATGTAATGACTTCATAACCTCAGCAAACTCTTCTCCTTCAACTCTTCTTAACTTCATCACTGATATCCCTTAATTTTGTTATTCCCTTAGTATTAATTTATTACCCAATAACCACTTCAAATGGTGTCTTCCCTGTGCTTCTATTTATCGAATTATTGTAAGCAAACTCTTCTTAAGGTAAAACGAAATCCCAACTTCCAGGCTTATCTTCAATTAAACACCTCAACAAGTTACCTAAACTCATGTTCACAATTGTTTATCCATCTGTTTGTGGATGAAAATTAGAACAAAACTTTAAATCAACTTTCAACTTCTTTCAAAGTGTCCTCCAAAAATAACCAAAAAATCTATTGTCCCTGTCTGATACAATACTCTTAGGTAATCCATGTAATCTCACAATCTCCTTGAAAAAAATCAGTTACATGCACTGCATCGGTAGTCTTCTTACAAGCAATAAAATGTGCCATCTTAGAAAATCTATCTACAACCACAAAAATTGAGTCATAGCCTCTCTGTGTTCTAGGAAATCCAAGCACAAAATCCATACTAATCTCCTCCCAAGGTCTGATCGGTGCTATCAAAGGTGTATATGATGTAGGAGCATCTTGGGTTCTTTGGCAATCCTGATCAACCAAAAATATGTTTGCTTTGGTTTAGTAGCTTGTTGGAGGCTGCTCGATAAAGTGCTCGGTAACTGCTTTTGCTCGCTCGGTTGAAGACTTGTTTGTTCTCCGCTCGGGATCGGTTACTTGTTTCTGTCTTGCTTTACCAACGGGTCTCAGTGGTTGTTTGGTTACTAGGTGGGTTTCACCGACTGGTCTCTGTGCTCGGTTGGCTTTCTTATCGAGTTATGTATTTTGATGTTGGATCTTCTGGCCGACTTCTGCATTTAGTTTTCGAAGTGTAATTAATGTTGGGATCTCTCATTGGGATGGGTGTGGACCTAAATCTGGGTCAATGCTGTTTCCTATGTTGGATCTTTAGGATGTGAGTGCCGGCCTCTTTGGTGGACTCTTGTATATATTTGGTTTTATGTTCTTAGATTTGGGAGATGATTTGGGGATATAGAAGATAGTGTTAGTAGATTCAGATGGCAGGTCTGTGACCTCGCATGTATGAAGATTATCTTGTAAAGATCTGAATGTATATGGCCGAAACCAGGAAGGCCTTACAGCTCGACATTTAATAAGTTTGTTGAAATAATATAAAGTTTTGTTGTTTCTTCTCTCCCTTTCGGTTTTGTTGTTTCCAAGTTGATTGACAGGTTGGTTTGGGTAGTTGGGAGTGCCTTGGGCCCCATATGTCCGTCCCTCCTTGCGTCAAGTGGTATCAGAGCAAAGGTTAGATCTAGGTTCCTTCTTGTAAGCTCTAACCCTAGTTGGTTGATATTGTTGTGGAGTAGCAGATTGTGATCTGACCTACAATTGCAGAGGGTTTCAAGATGGTTCGTGGGAGAGGAAATGCAGATCCAGGTCTAGCTGATATGCTAAGACAGATTGCTGGAAGATTGGAAGCTGTTGAGACAGCCCAACGCAGAGGAAGACATCTTGAGGATGTTAGTGATGATGAAGTTGAAGAAGTTCAAGGAGAAGCTGCACCTACACCTGTGATGGATCAGGAAGAAGAAAGATTCCTGCGAGCACTGACAAGTTTGAAGTCCACACCTCAGTTTAATGCTCCTGAGTATAGTGGAAAGTTGGATTATGATGAGTTGATAGACTGGATAATCGAGATGGAGAAATACTTTGAGTATGAGAATGTATCAGAGGAGAAGGTAAAGATCGCAACTACAAAGTTGAAAGGTCATGCATCCTTGTGGTGGGAGCACCTACAATTGGATCAAAAAAAGAAGGGTAAAGACAAGATCAAGGTATGGGATAAGATGATAAACAAATTGAAAGGCAAGTTTCTACCTCGTGATTACCAGATTAACCTAGTAAGGAGAATGTAAAGTTTGAAGCAGAAAGATAGCTCGGTAAAAGATTACACCGAGGAATTTTACAGATTAGACATCAGATTTGGACATGTTGAAGATGAAGTGGAAAGAACAACAAGGTATCTGAATGGATTAAGAAGTTCTATACAAGATGAGATCAGCTTGGTAAAGATGAAGAGCATTGAAGAGGCATATCAGTTTGCCCTAAAAGCTGAGGAGAAATTGAACAAAAGATATGAACAAAGGCAAAGAGGAAGAGGAGTTAGACTCCCTAGAGGAAGAGGTAGATCTCATGGTGAAAATAGTAGATCTGATCTGGACAAGACAAATCAAGACAAAACAGATCAAGACAAAGGCAAGACCGAGTGGAAAGGTGGAAGTTCATTCCGAGGAAGAGGCAACTACTCCCGAGGTGGATATAACAAAAGAGGGTTCCAAGGAACTTGTTACAATTGTGGTGAAGAAGGACAGATCTTTTGAGTTTACACGTGCAAGCAAGAAAGTTAGTAGTAGCAAAAATGCTTTGGTGCAAGAAGACTCACCAAATGAACATGAGAAGGAAGGAAACCTAATGGTGAGAAGAATATTATGGAGTGAGAATAATAAGCAAGATCCTATAAGGAAAAGTTTGTCCAAGACCAGATGCAGAGCTGCAGACAAAGTTTGGAAGGTAATTGTTGATAGTGGAAGCTCGGAGAATCTGGCATCTGAGGAGATGGTCACAAAGTTATAGTTGGAAAGAATGAAGCACCCGAAGCCCTACTAGATTTCATGGATCAAGGATGAGCATACATTAATGGTGAGTGACCAATGTTTTGTGAATCTGAAAATTGGGAAGTATTATGATAAGGTGTTGTGTGATATTATGCCAATGGATTGTTGTCATATTTTGTTGGGTAGACCTTGGCAATATGATAGACATGCTATACATGATGGAAGAGTGAATAGATATACTATTTGGGTTGATGGCAAGAAGCAAATCTTGTTACCTTTGATTGAAGAATCTGTTGGAGAGATATGTACATCTGTGAAATTTTTTTTGATGGAAGGTAGACAGTTTGTTAAGGATTTGAAAATGAATGATATTTGTTATGCTTAGATTCCTAACAAACCGAGTAAGAATAAACAAGATAAAGTTCCTGTAGAGGTTGAGAAATTGCTTACCGAGTACAAGGAGATAATTTCAGATAGGTACCTGATGGTTTGCCACCGACGAGAGATATTAGTCATTGTATGGATCTGATTTCTAGAGCAAGTTTGCCAAATAAGACACCACACCAATTGTCACCAATTGAGAATGAGGAACTCAACCGACAAGTTCATGAGTTGTTGAACAAGGGTTTGATCAGAGAAAGTTTGAGTCTATGCGCAGTACCAACAGTGTTAGCACCTAAGAAGAATGGAGAATGTGTATTGGTTCAAGAGCAATCAACAATATAACAATTAAGTATAGATTTCCGATACCAAGGATGGATGATATAATGGATCGTTTGAGTGGAGCAAAATATTTTACCAAAATTGATTTGAAGAGTGGATATCATCAGATCAGAATTGGAGAAGGTGATGAATGGAAGACTGCTTTGAAGACAAAAAAAGGTTTGTATGAGTGGTTAGTTATGCCCTTTGAATAACTAATGAACTGAGTACATTTATGAGATTGATGAATGAGGTTTTGAAGAAATTCTTGAATAAATGTGTGATTGTATACTTGTGATATTCTGATATTTAGTAAGACTAGAGAAGAGCATTTGATGCATATAAGACAAGTGTTGCAGAGATTGAAAGAGGAAAAGTTGTTGATAAATTTGAAAAAGTGTTCCTTCATGAAAGAAGAAATTGTGTATTTAAGCTTTGTGATTTCAATTGATGGTTTGAAGATGGATCCTGAGAAAGTTGAAGCTATACTTAGTTGGCCTACACCTGAGAATGTCAGTGAGGTAAGATCATTTCATGGATTGACAATTTTTTTACAGAAAATTCATAAAAAAATTCAGTTCTATTTGTAATGCTATGATTGAGACAATGAGGGGAGACAAAAGAGAATTCAAATGGACACATGGAGCTGATAAGGGTTTTGAGACTTTGAAACAAAAGGTTACTGAATTACCTGTATTAGCCTTACCTGATTTCAATAAGGTATTTCAAGTTGAATGTGATACAAGTGGAAGTGCAATAGGAGCTGTGTTGACTCAAGAAGGTAAACCTGTTGCTTTCTTTAGTAAAAGTTGAATGATGCAAAAATGAAATATTCTGTCTATGATCAAGAATTCTATGTTATTGTTCAAGCTCTGAAGAAATGGAGACATTATTTGATGCCAAGTGAATTTGTGCTATATACTGATCATAAGGCTTTACAGTATTTGGATAGTCAGAATAAGTTGAATCAAAGACATGAAATGGGTAGAGAATTTGCAGAGTTTCACATTTGTGATAAAGCATAAGAGTGGAGTTTCTAACCGAGTTGCTGATGCATTGAGTAGGAGATCTTTGTTGACTGAAATGAGAATTGAGGTTCTTGGTTTTGATGACATGAAGAATTTGTATGAAAATGACCCCGACTTTTTTGAGCAGTGGAGAGTGTGCAGAGCACCTCTTCCAAATCAATCGAGTAAGTATGAAAATTATTTCATTCAAGAAGATATGTTGTTCAAAGGTATTCAGTTGTGTATACTGAGAGGATCAATGAGAACTAACTTGATAAAGGAAAAACATAGCAGTGGTTTGGCTGGACATTTTGGTATTGATAAGACATTGAGTTTGCTTAAGGAAAGGTATTTTTGGCCTCAGTTGTATAAAGATGTTCAGAAAATTGTGAAAAGTTGTGGAGTTTGTCAAGTTGCAAAAGGAGTAAGTCAAAATACTGGATTGTATACACCAATTTCTGTTCTTGAGAAACCTTAGAGTGATATCAGCATGGATTTTGTTCTTGGCTTACCGAGGACCGCAAGAGGTAATGATTACATATTTGTTGTTGTGGATAGATTTTCTAAAATGACACATTTCATACCATGTAAGAAAACATCAGATGTAGTGCATATAGCAGATCTTTTCTTTAAGGAGATTGTCAGATTGCATAGATTACCGAAGAGTATCATCTCTGACCAAGACAGTAAGTTTGTTAGCTATTTTTGGAAAACACTTTGGAAGCAGCTGTACACCGAGTTGAAGTATAGTTCTACATTACATCCATAGACTGATGGACAAACAGAGGTTGTAAACCGAAGTTTGGGTAACTTATTGAGATGCTTAGTTGGAGACACACCGAGTAATTGGGATTTGATGTTGGCACAATCAGTGTTTGCATTTAATAGTTCAGTGAATAGAAGCACTAGAAAGACACCTTTTGAGATTGTTCATGGCACACAACCGAGAGGTATATCAGACTTGAGAGATATTGCTGGAGAAGAGAAAAGAAGTGCTGAAGCAAAAAAAATTGCTGAGTTTATGAAGACATTGCATGAAGATGTAAAACATAAGTTGGAGCAAAGTAATTAGAAATACAAGGATAGTGCAGATAGATCAAGAAGACATAAGACTTTTGAAGTTGGTGATGCAGTTATGGTTCATTTGAAGAAAGACAGATTTCTGTTGGAATATATGGTAAATTGAAAATGAAGAAATTTGGTCCTTGCAAGATATTGAGAAGATTTGACAGTGGAAATGCTTATGAAGTAGAATTACCTGATGACATGGATATATCACCTATATTCAATATTTCAGATTTGTATGAATATAATGAACCTGATGAAGAAGTGACAGTACCAAGTGATTATCCTAAGAAACAAAGAGAAGAAGTTGAGCAGATTTTGAAACACAGAGTTGGCAGAAGTACAAGAGGAAAGAATTACATGGAATATCTGATAAAATGGAAGAACAGACCGTTTGAGGACTCATCTTGGATTCCTCAATTTGAGTTGGATTCAATTCAGGTTGGACCTAACACATGATTCGGAGAATCATTTCTTTTAACCCTAGGTGTCTGAAGTAGGAGCATCTTGGGTTCTTTGGCAATCCTGATCAACTAAAAATATGTTTGCTTTGGTTTAGTAGCTTGTTGGAGGCTGCTCGGTAAAGTGCTCGGTAACTGCTTTTGCTCTTTTAGTTGAAGACTTGTTTGTTCTCCGCTCGGGCTCGGTTACTTGTTTCTGTCTTGCTTTACCGACGGGTCTCAGTGGTTATTTGGATACTCGGTCGGTTTCACCAACTGTTCTTTGTGCTCGGTTGGCTTTCTTACCGAGTTGTGTATTTTGATGTTGGATCTTCTGGCCGACTTTTGCATTTAATTTTCGTAGCATAATTGATGTTGGGATCTCTCATTGGGATGTGTGTGGACCTAAATCTGGGTCATTGTTGTTTCCTATGTTGGATCTTTAGGATCTGAGTGCCGACCTCTTTGGTGGACTCATATATATTTGGTTTTATGTTCTTAGATTTGGGAGATGATTTGGGGATATAGAAGATAGTGTTCGAAAACTCAGATGACAGGTCTGTTACCTCGCATGTATGAAGATTATCTTGTAAAGATTTGAATCTATATGGCCAAAACTGGGAAGGCCTTACAACCTGACATGTAATAAGTTTGTTGAAATAATATAAAGTTCTGCTGTTTCTTCTCTCCCTTTTTGTGTTGTTGTTTCCGAGTTGTTTTGCAAGTTGGTTTGGATAGTTGGGAGTGCCTTGGGCCCCATATGTCCGTCCCTCCTTGCGTCAGTATACAACCCCACATTCTGACTACTTCCTTTTGCAACTTGGCATACCTTACAACTTTGTAAAGATTTCCTCAAATCCCTCTGAACTTGCAGCCAAAACTAATTCTCACTCACAAAAGCTACTGTCTTATCAATGCCAAAATGTCCTGCTAAACCTTCACTATGTTTCTCCTTAATCAATTATCTCTTATGGAATTCCTAGGTATACATAGCTAATTACCTCGAAACAACATGCCATCTTGAATGAAATAATCTAACCACTTACTTCTATCTACAATAGTAGGTTCTTTACGAACCTTCCAAGAGTCAAAAAAGTCTGGATCTTCCTCATACAAGGTCTTCAATTCATCAAAACCCAATACTACAATCTTCATCTCAGTCAACAAAGTCCTCCTACTCAAAACATCAACAACTTTATTTGCCACACTACTCTTATGTTTCAACAAAAATGTATAGCTCTGCAGAAAATCAACCCATCTCATATGTATTTGATTCAACTTACCTTGGCTACCCTTCAAAGCTTGAATTACAACATAGAATTTCTAATCATACACTAAATACCTTCTCTTAGCATCAATCAACTTCTCACTGAAATAATCAATAGGTCTCCCTCCTTGAGTCAAAACAACTCCAATTGCATTTCCACTAGCATCACAGTTTACTTGAAATACCTTATTGAAATCAGGTAAAGCTAATACAGGTTGTTCAGTCCTTATTGAAATGGACATATGGATCACACAGAAGTTTTGATTTGTTGAACAACCTGTATTAGCTTTACTTGATTTCAACTCTTTTTTATCACCTCTCATAGCTTCAGTCATCGGTCCACAGATTGAACTAAAGTGTCTAATGAGCTTTCGATAGAAACTAGCTAACCCATAAAATGATCTTACTTCTCCAACACTCTCACGTGTAGGCCACTCAACAATGGCTTTCAATTTCTCAGGATCCATCTTCAATCCTTCAACTAATATTAAAATTCCCAAGTATACCAAGTCCTCTTTCATGAAAGTACACTTCTTGATGTTTATCAACAACTTCTATTCTCTCAACCTCTACAATACTTGTCTAACATGCATCAGGTGTTCCTCTTTGATCTTACTAAAAATCAAGATATCATCCAAACAAATAATGACATACTTACCCAAGAATCTCTTCAGGACTTCATTCATAAGCCTCATAAAAGTACTAGGTGCATTAGACAATCCTAGAGGTGTTACCAACCACTCATACAATCCCTCATTTGTCTTGAATGTAGTCTTCCACTCATCACCTTCTCTGATTCTGATCTTATGATATCTACCCTTCAAGTCAATCTTGGTGAAATACTTAGCTCCACTCAAACAATCCATCAAATCATCCATCCCTGGTAAAGGAAACTGGTACTTAATTGTAATCTATTAATGGCTCTTGAATCAGTACACATCTTTCATTGTCCACCTTTCTTAGGTGCCAATACTGTAGGTACTGCACATGGACAAAGACTTTCTCTGATCAACCCTCTCTGCAACAAATCTTGCACTTGCCTACTGAGTTCTTCATTCTCTATTGGTGTCATCCTATATGGTGCTTTATTTGGTAAACTAGCTCTTGGTATCAAATCCGTGCAATGACTAATACTTCTTACCGGTGTTAATCCATCAGGTACATTATCAGATGTGATGTTAGCATACTCACTCAACAATCCATAAATTTCCTTAGGATGTTCTTCTACCAAAACATTCTTCTTAGACTCCTTAGGTACTAAAGAAAAACACACATTATTATGTTTCATGCCATCCAAAAACTTCTTGCCATCTACTAAACAGATTCTTGCACTGGTACACTCTTCACTCTTAAGAGGTTCCTCTAAAGGCAAAATATTTTGTTTCATCCCATTAGGAACAATATAAATATTCATTCTACCATCATGTATGGTTTGTCTATCATACTGCCATGGTCTACCCAACAAAACATGACACACATCCATAGGCATAATATCACACAAAACCTCATCATACTACTTCCATTGCATTGCTCACTTACCATCACCTTATGTTCATCTTGAATCCATGCAATCTGATAAGGATTAGGAGGCTTCATCCTCTGCAACTTTAGTTTGTCAACCAACTCCTCTGAAGCAAGATTATCCGAATTGCCACTGTCTATGACAACATTACACACCTTATTTTGTACCTTACATCTTGTTCTGAACAAATTCTTCCTCTATATAGACTCCTCTTGTTCTCCATGATATAGGATCCTCCTAGTCATTAAGTTTGCACCTTCCTCTGCTTGATTTTTGTTCACTAAACTGGTGGACTCTTCATCAGCAAATGTTGTTCTCCTACTGCTCTCTGCTTTCTTCTTCGAGTTACCTTGTTTGCATTCAAAGGTTCTATGCCTTGCTTCACCACATTTGAAACAAGTGCCATTGAACTTTCTTCTTTCACTACTTCCTTTCCCTTCATTCCAATAGGAACTCCTATCATTCCTCCTATACCGATCGGTGTCCTTAACTTCAAGCTCATGTTTACCCTAATCTGCAGTAGATCTACCTCTACCTCTTTGAAATCTTCCACCTTTGCCTCTTTTTCTTTTCTCATTCCATTTGTTTAGCTTCTCTTCAGCCTTCAAGGCCCACTTTTAAGCCTCTTCCACACTCCTAATCTACACTAGGATGACTTCATCTTGTATGGACATCCTCAAACCTTTACTGTAGCGAGCAACTTGTTCATCTTCATCATCTACATGACCAGATCTAATGTTCAACTTGTAGAACTCCTCAGTATAACCCTTAACACTTAAATATCTCTGCTTCAAGTTCTGCAACTTCCTAAACAAACTTAGTTGATAGTCCTCAGCCAAAAAAATTTCTTCTAATTTGGTCACAATCCTATGCCATGATTTGATCTTGTCTTTACTTCTTCTCTATCGATCTGTCAGCAAATGTTTCCACCATAGGGATGTATGTCCTTTCAACTTGGTACAAGCATACTTTGCCTTCTTTTCTTCATTAGTCCCTTCAAGCTCAAAATACTTATCCACTCTGTGATCCAATCTATCAACTCATTAGCATCTAGGTTACCATGATAATCAAGTGGGTTGAAATAAGGTCTCCGATTAACATTAGTCAATGCCCTAATGGATCTTTCCTCTCCTTGATTCAACTTAGGTTGTGCAACCTGGTTATCTCCCTCTACTGCTTCATTTTTATTTGCTCATCTCCTTCTTCATCACTTGCATCTTCTATATGTTGTTCTCTCCTCTGGGCTGTCTCTACTGCTTCTAATCTTGCAAATATTTGTCTCAACAAATCCAAAACAGCCGGATCTACATGTCGTGCTCCTCCTTTAGCATTTCTCCTGGCCATCTTCACAATCCAAAGTTGTCGTAGGTCTTATTCTTTCAACCGCCACCCCACAAGAAAATCTTAAGGATGCAAAACCTTTCTCTGATACCACTTGATGCAGTCAAGGATGGAGAAACCTCAAAAGATTAGTCTGATCCTTGCTGCAAACACAACACAACAGAAATAAAAAGAATGACAAGCCAACAATGAGAAAATGAGAGATCAACCTTTGATTATGATCGATGAATCAATTACAATAGATGTGCAACATTCAATCTCACATGTCAGACATACATGCCTGATTAGATCAGACTTCTCTTACAAACCCAAGCCAAGTTGCGCTAGATAATCTTATAAAAACTCTCTTATCCCATAGGAACAAGCCCATAAGCTTAAATAGAAATTACAATCATCGGTCGGCCTAGTAAAGATCACATTTTCCAAGAATAAGAAAATGTGTTACAACAATTAGGTTAGGACCCAAAATAACTAGATCAACCTCCAATGCAAATAATAAGAGATGTGATCAATCAAATAAGTTGGCCTCAAACGTAACACTGAGCTGGCATGACTGCGCTCAGAAAAACCAACCGCAAGATTGGGTAAAAGATCGGAAACCCAACCATTAATCGGTAACATGAAGAACAATGTAGTCCCGCAAAGAAATTGCAATAACTTTTGCGCGAAGAAACTAAATGAGGTGTGATCATAGAAAATGTTCCAACGCAAAGCCACGAACACATAGCTATGACCGCAATGAAAAAGAATAAGAGCAAATCTATCACCAACAAAAATACCAGAATGAAAGCAAACATACTAACAACTGAAAGAAAATGTTTTTGGTTGACGCAATATTGCTTAGATCCCAAGATCCTCTTGCATCAATAAGAGGAAAGATTGAAAATTTTCACACTCTTGATCATTGGATGATTCCTAATATTCTAGATGGAAAGGGGCAGATGAAGACCTTGGAGGCGCGAAAAGAAGATTTTAATGGATTGCCACATATGATTGTACAAAAAATGCATAATGGGAAATCATTTGTATATGCATGTGTATCATAGTGCCTTAGACAAGTTATATTCTACATATGCAGGGTATACCATATTTACCATTGATACAAGAAGTATTCTAGATGCTAAATGCAAGAAAACTACTGCATGTGTCCAACAGGTACAAGGCTTTGAATGGCCTAGTGAAGAAAAAATTTGTGCTTGGCAAAAGGAGTGTTGTGAAGAAAAATATTAGCCATCTCTAAGCTTTTGGGATTTATAATTTTGAGATTTTGAATTATTGCCAGCGGGGCATATGGATGGTGATTAAGCCACAAGAAACTTTAAATTTTCATTTGGTTATCTTTAGATAGACACCTTTCCTGGTTTCGTATACCACAAGTGTTTTAAGGGGATTACATTGAAACTACATGATGTAGAGAAAATATCATTGTATTGGTTTCTCCCAACTGTTTCTTCTTATTTTTCAGATAGGTAGTTGTAGTCAGCTGAGGAGCAAGATGTCATCCGTTTACTTGCCCTTTTTCATGTCAAGCTGAAGATTTGATTTCCTTCCTCAATTACATAATTTTATTTAGGACAACTCGCATGCATCCTGCCTTGCTTAGAGTTGATATAGTTAGGAAGGAATATTCTATTGTTGTAATCTTGTTCTGATTTAAAATTTGGTCTAAAGCTTGTATGCATTCTTAATCTTCTATAAAGAGAATTCTAGGACCAATTTCAACTTCTTCTAAAATGTTATCCAATGAGAGCATAATACAATAGTACCAGGTTTAGGTGTTAAGAATAGAACGTTTTAAGTTGTAAGAATATTCTAGATACAGTAGCAATTCAAAATGATTGGCCATTATGATATTGTCAATTTGGTGTCTCTTGGATGTAGTCACACATTTCACATAAATTCAATATATGAAGCATATTTGAGTTCGCCAATATATTGTTCATGGGTTTGTGTTGATTGTTTTTAGCTTTCTTTAAATGAAGGAATTAATATGCTTAAGATGGTTAACTTTGAGTTGTGATTATATTGTCGAGGGAGTTTTAATGTTGAAATTGAACCCGCTTATATTACTTGTTGTTCTAAGGATGTATTTTTTAGAAAAAATTACAGTTTTATGACTTATTGCTAGGAATAAAATATTTTTACACCTTATATGATTTATTTGTTGAACTATTGATTGAAATTAAATATATAGTTTTACTACATTGATAACACAAGAAAATTTTCAGGATAGTAGTTGAAAAACATTAGATTTTTACATAAACATGTGTTTCTCAAATTACTCAGTGCGGTGTTTTGAAAACACTATGTGTTTTCTAATACACAACATGTTTGATATCAAACATTGTGTTAGAAATTTTTCATGCCATTTCCAATCCTCAATTATTTATGAAAAATTATAAGAGTTCAACATACTTTCAACTATGTTTGTTGATTGAAGACATGAAAACGTAACTCTGCAAGGCTATATGGGCCTTCTTCACTTCGAGCAACACAATACTCAGGAGGGTATTCCTATAACACAAATCTGCACTTTCAATAAACCTTTGACACACTACACCATGCAGACTTATAACAGTGGATAGTTGTCAGATTTGTAGATAATGGCTGTTTAATATTTCAGCAGTTTCATGTGTAATCCCACTTGCATTAATCATGTTGAGAACAAAATCATACTAACCTTACTCCTACTGTCATAAAAGTAAAATGAATTTTGATTTGATGGGACCAAACTGACATAGAACTTGTATTAACTTGACCAGTTTCTAGATAAGGGCAGGAGGGTCAAATAGAAATCATCTTATAGTGTAAAATCTCAAACATGCCCTGGAGATCTTAAAAATTCTATTGCCTTGCAACAGCAAGACCACGAATACATATCACACAAATCATTCTTGATAATCCATCTGAAAAATATAAAATCCACATTTCATTCATCAGGGCAATTACACTTCTCCTAGAGAAGGCGGCAATAATAAATGAAGTCCAAGGCAGAAAGTATGCCTGCAAAGTCTGGATAACCTTTGATTATTTCAACTTCAAGAAGATTACATTTTCAAAGTGGAGACAATTGTATGATAAGATTTCATGAATCTCAATTCAGAAAATAAAAGACATTACAAATTAAAGACTAAAAACCATTTGCTTCTATCCTAACTCAAGACACTTTACAACTTTTTACAATTATTCTGCCTACACTTGTAGAAATCAGGAAAACTGGAACCCCTAAAAATGAGAAAAAGAAAGAAGATATAGAAGAGAGGAGAATTCTAGAGCTGATCTGGTGATGACATTTGTCCTTTCCTCCAAATCTAATCTACATAGTTATCTTTCTCTAACACATGGCTTCCACCTAAAGTCTGGAATCTTCCCCCTTATCTCTCAAATTGAAAAACATCCTGCTCCTAATTTATCTGTTCTTGTTCTGGTTTCAAGAATATTCTATTCTTATTCCCTGTCCTTAATTTGAAAATATCTGCTTTTATCACCCTTTAAAATGTATTTTTCCACCAGTTCCTCTTTGGAAAATACCTAATTTGTTACCACAAAACTACATTTTATCATCTGAGATCAGAAATATTCCCATCCTCTCTTATCTACACAAATATCCATTTGAACATTTTCTACATATTCAACATTCTCAAAAAGATTTAATTCATTCTCTTATTTTCCCTCTTTATCCTCATAAGACCAATTTCACTTAATGAAAATAAAACCATACTATCCTTACTAGAATATTTACTCTACTGTGAAAACAATTCACCTCCCTCTGTAAAAATGGATTATCTCTTATAGCTTGGCCCTTCTGAAAATATTTCCGACTGGGTGAAAAATATTTCATTGTAACAGTTTACCATTTTTTTTAAATGAATAATACCCATTCCTCATAACATTACCATTTTTCTGTTAATCACTCTTTTTGTAAAATTTCCTCGTGTCTTCACTTGATTTTTGGGAATATACTATTTTCCTCTGAAGATCATTGCAATATATTGCTCTTTGTGAAATTATTTTCACCTGAGTGACAATGAAACCCTCATCTGCATTGTGACTTTATTTGCCAAAATAGAAGTAATCTGCAATAATATTTGCCCATTTGACATCTGTTGTGAAATTGTGATGAAAATCAAAACCACAAACTTGCAGCATTCTTATTGATATCAGAATTGTGCAATATATCACAGAAAGAAACTACGTAGCTCCCAAACCATGTTCACAGCAAAGGATTATATACAGATTTAACTCAGAAAAAAAAAGAACAATTTAGATTTCACACAGCAAACTTACATTCCACAAGCTATTGTCACTCTTCTCTACCCCATCTTGAGGCTGGAATAATGCCTCATTTTATATCTGAAAGCAAACTATCTTAGGCCTAAAACAAATTGACCTTATCTCCTTGTATTGAGGAGTATCAAAACTTAATCCTAAACTATTCTAACCATACCACATAAATAGGTTGCAGTTCATTTATTTACTGATTACAACTCTTTGGCAGTTACAGCCAATCCCCCGTTTATGCACCTGCATCAAATTGTTCACACTCTGAGTGGAAACAATCTACTTGGGTGAGAAGCATTTTGTGAAATTGTTACTCCCCCATATCTGCATTTTTTATTGAAAAATCTGAAGAAAATCCCTCAATAAAATTATCACTTTGGATGAAAATTAGAGATCTGGAAAAATGCCATGTGCTGCATCATCATACTGCCTTAAACTGTTGTATTTTATCCTTTCTCCAACATATGTCTTTAACTAAGATTCCTATCTCTTTGCACAGTATTTATTTGTTGCACAATATTAGAAGAAAATTTATCACAAAATGATGCATCTGGGTAAAAAACATAAAATATGCTATCATAATTTGTTTCTTCATTTGTAAAAATGTTCATCCTTATTAGAGTTTGGCAACGCTCCTGCCAATTGCACTTTCGTTTTTGATGGAGATCCATACCCTATTACCAAGCTTCCATTACGGCCAGGCAGGAAATAATAATGGTAAAAGCCATGTAATTTGGCTTTATAACCACTGAAGTCCTTTTTGAAGTCTTTTTAACAAAATCATTTTAGATTCATCACTGCAGTCATGGTTTCGATTAGGCATTCATGTCAGACGATTTTCTTGTCAGACACTTCACTTTATGTACATGCCCAGTTGAGCACTTGCAAATCATCATTTTTATTTTTGTATAATCAGCATTTTAATAATGTATTTAAATCAAATATAATTTAAATATTTTCCCACCCTTATAATTTTCTTTTTGTAAAATTTACTACAATTGGATTGAAGATCCATGTTTCTACCTCAAACTGTCCTGAATGAAACCATGAATGTGCTCTGGAACAAAAACACCAAGTGTGTCATCATCTGGAACTAACTTCAACATCTATGTCCTGTGACGAAACAAAATGTTGGGTGGCTTCTGGATGGCTTTGAAAAACTAATCAGATGGTCATTCTAAGTCATGAAATGCACAAGCTTGTAAAATTCTAGCCCTTGGGATTGTGAAAATTTAATGTCCAGAGTGGACCATTTTATTCTTTTTGCAACTAGATGTGTCAAAACACACATAAACCTTCCAACAACTTGATCTAAAAAAATACTGAATGTAACCATGAGAAATCACCACTAGCATGTTGTTTCATTTAAGTGTAATGAGCATGTCTGCAAAAGAATTTGGCTTGATTTCATTCCATGTTCTAGATATTAAAGGTCAAAGATGATCATTCTATAACTTTTTGAAACTACATATGTAAAAACACTCACAGTGACGTGCACTGGGTTTTGACTTTTTAAAAATAGCAAATAAATCTCGGAGACCTTGTGAATGAACATAAAAACTAATTTTAATGTGGAAAATCTAAGGAACCAACTTTTTCACCTTGAAAATCATCCGTCATCAAAATATTAACGCTCAAAGTTGCCCTCTCAGATAAATCTGTCACTGTGCACACTGAAAACTGAATGAATCTCATTTGGATTGGGCTTAGTAAATATAGAAAACAGAAGTACTAGGGTCTCAAAACAGGCATAGGGGTTCATTGATATGCTGAAAATACAGGGAAAAAATCATTTTGCATGACAATCAGTAGATATGGAGATCTTAAACTACACAATTTAGAAAAGTTTTCATAGGGGTGAACCTAGCTTCTAAAATCAAATTTTTTTTTCAAAATCACATCAAATTCCTTTGGAATTTGAAGGTGTCAACACATTATGTTTCATTATAACATTATGTAAAAAAACACATTAGTTTTGTGCCAATGGAGTGTTTTCCAAACGCTGCACCATGTTTTGTACACAAAGCAATGTAAAAATGCTTTATTTCATATTAAAACTAAGGACCTATTTATAGATTAAAAAAAAAACCGATATATTATTGCTAAAACTAAATCATATAAGTCCAAGGGGTCCCCATGTTGAATACATTTGAATATTTAAAAAAAATTATATTAAAGAACCATTATCCAACAATATGAATCAAGAGCAAATATATATTTTGGTCTGTTAGAGAAATGTAAAATAAATGTAGAAATTTATTTTGCTTTGTGAAAGACATTTAAAAATTTCTAATTAAGTTTGAAAGAAAAGCTTCTTATGATTGGGAAATTTTTTTGCATAAAGTCTTCTATTACTTTGATTTCACTCAAATGGCATACAAATAGCTTGAAATATTTAAAAAATTATTTGTATAGAATTCGTAGAGTACTAAATTGCAAGTTGAAGAAGACAAGACAAAACAACGCTTTAATGACATCATTGAGAACAAGATAGAAATATGCAAGAAACTAGAACAAGAAGTGGTATTTCTTAAATCAGATTTAGAAAAGAGGATGAATCATGAAGACACATTCAGAATGAGAATTGCAAAGATTGATGAATTAATGGTTGTACAAAAAACTCCAAAGGACAAAAGTGGCTTAGGGTTTGAAGCCAGTGAATGTTCACATCAAAAGATTGAAGACAAAGTAGAAGAAAATCTAGTATAAGACACTAAAACTATTTCACTTACTACATAGATCAATCAAGGAGAGAAACCTCAAAGTCAAAAGGATCGAGCAAGAAATCCTCTAGTCAAGCAAAAAGTTTGTCAAATGTACACTTCTTTTAATGGCTATTATTTTTACTATAATAAATTTGGACATAAGGTATCAGCGTGTAGAAGTAGAATAAATCAGAGTGTGGGATCCTTTTTTGGTCAATGGTTTACCTATGAAAAAATTGGTCATAAGGCTAGTCTGTGTAGAAATCAAATAGTAAACATTCAAAATAGTAGAAGAAATAGATACTTCAATGGTTGTGTTGGTTCCCAAATTAATAGATTGGAAAATCATATGAGTATGCCTAACTCAATGCTCAAATCTTCCAACTGATTTAGCCAACTAACGAGAATAATCAATATGATCTTACTCCCATGCACTTTAGGCTCTGTAGAATCAAGGCGGGTAAGCCTATACTCTAACCACATCTCCTAGTTAAAGATTTTTATAGGAGCTTGCACTTATAATTGTATTTGAACTTTATGTGATTCTCAAGATGGTATTAGTATCTTGAGAAATATCTAATTGTGTACTTCATAACTATTACTTATGTTCTTAAATTGTTTAATTTGTATTAATGATATTGATTACTTTGTTTTTAATTTTTTTACTGATTCTGATTTTCTTCTTAGCAGAGACTTCAATTTTAATTTGTAGACCAATGTCTTCTCCCTATTGGGCAGCAGAGTCAAACTTCCTCCTTGATCCTACTTATAACCCTCATGATAGAATTTTTAATTCCACTACTTGAAAGGATATGTCAACTATTCTGACCTTCTATGCCTTCTATTATTAAATCACACCACAATTAGTCCTATTGAATTTAACTTTTGCTTGATAAGTCCAATAAGACAAAATTAATATGGACAACAACTTCTCATATAAATTATGATATTCAAAATGAAATGTAATTAAAATAACTTCTCCACATGACGACTCAGATAGTTTCTACTTTCTTGAAATAGAAATCATAAGGGAACTAATCAATTTGAACAATTTGAATCAACAATCTTTACAGAGAAGCAAAATAATGGCTTTATATTAAAAACTGAAATGTCTAATACATATTGCTTCCAAAAAGAGTAAGATATTTATATTGCTTCTTCTTGACATTTTCAAATATATATATATATATATATATATATATATATATATATATATATATGAAAATGACCCATTAGAGGTATCCTTTCATTCATGTCATTTCAAAATGAAACTAACCTAACAACCATATTAACAGTTGTAACTAATGAAAATATAACAAGTCGTCATCTAGCATTGTGGTAACATTATTTTTATGCTCCTTGTAGGCCTCCGAATAATATATTTATGCATCTTGTATGGTGTCCCTAACATGATGCTCCAGAGTAACCATATTTTCCAAGTTAGAACAGGCATCATCCAACAACAATCCTTCCTTCTTAGCAGTATCCAATGCACCCAACAATATCTTGTTACACTCAACAAACCAAGTCTCATGATCCTTTAAGTTTCCTTTCTCAGTGGCCAGTGATGGTAAACCTCTCTTCACTGTTGTAGAGAACTCTTTATATTCTCCATTCAAGTCCTCTGAATAGCTATCATAGTTTTTCAACGTCTTTTCCATTTCCATAATTGATTTGGTGTTAGATCCCTTGAGCTTCATACATTGCAATTCTCCTTATAATCTTCCCCTTAATGTCTTCTGCTCTAGGAAATTTTCAACGTTCTTGAAAATATCCCTGAAGTCATGAAGTATTATATTCAGATTTGCAAATCTTTTGTGCAATAGAGTGGATACTGTATCAAATTTGTCATTCTCCATCTTATCTACCAGTTGTTGATATTTCTTTTCCAACTCTTCATATTGGTTACTAGTTTTATTATTTTATCCTGAAACAACCCGTAACCTAGTAGGATCACCTTTTTCCAATTATTCTCATACTTTGCCTTATATTAATTCCTTTCTTTAACCAGTTTTACAATCTGTGCCTTGTTGAATTTGGTCATGTCAATGCTAATATCTGCAGATATAATGGGGTCAATCTCCCCCACTTTTAGCTTCATCATATGTCCAAAGGCTTTATTAACATCAATGATTTTTGGCCTTTTATGTGGTGGGTATAAGGCTTACAATAACATAGCATTTTCATTATGATCAAAACATGATCCAATGTAAATCTCAGTAACTCCTTCAATGCTCAATTTGACATCCTTGTTATCAGAGTGTAGAAAATTGTAAAAAATTAGAAAAGCACTAATGTCCCATCCTGGAAATAGTATAACACCTGCCTCTAACAAAAATTGCCTCGCCTTTTGAGGGGTCATGTTTTGTATTGCCAGATCAACATCATCCTTTAGTTGCTCCATTAGTTGTCTCTCATTATCAGAGGTAATATTTGGAATTGATTCTCTCAGTCTCCTCCCTCGGATATTGAACAAGAAAGACCTGAACTCCTTAGATGTGACGAAATCATCATCAGAAACAAACACCTTATAGGCTTCCAGCCTGTCATCTTGATCAACCTTCATTTTAATGGCCGATTGGATTTCTCTATCAGGAATCTCTTCATATTCACCAATGTACGACCTAGAATAGGACTCTTGTACCTATTGTATTTCATTTCTCTACCAGACTCCTCACTAGAGGATTGAAACTCCATTTCTCGATATTATTTTCTTTTCTTGTTCAATTCTCTGTTGTAATTATCAATTATTTCAATTGCCCCAACTTCTTCTTTATTCCTAAACACATCTTCTGCTGGCACACAAATATGAACATAATCACCTAAATTATGTTTCTATTTTACAAGAATGAATATAACCCTCTGGATCATATCCTTTTCTGGGAAAATATCCGTTGAAATTGAATTCATTTTGCAGCTTGTTCAGAACTACCTCGTAAGATTTTGTAGAAACAATACTGAAATCTCCAAAACTCAACTTACTAGATGGCAAAGATTGCTTATGTATCTTACCAAAATCCAGATGATTTGAATGAGCTAATTGCCTCACAATATCTAGGTATGCAGTTCAGTTTGGCACAATTTTTGGCAATTTATAGGGTTGACCCTCAAATCCATATACCCTAATACCGGTGAAATCATGGTGAACATACCAATCACCACAACCGTGTTGAACCACTCCCCTATCATCAAACTCTTTAGGTCTTAAAAATTTCTTAACTTCCATTAAAATTGACTGATCACTGGGATAATTATACACTTGATGAACTATCTTCACAAACCTTTCCTCAAATTTGACATAGTTAGAATTATCATACCTTGAATCCCAGATGGAAGTCCACAATTGGATTGGCTTATTTTCTCCATTCTTTCTTGTGGTTGCCAATCTCCACCTTTATGGCCACATCCCTTTTGTGTATCCATAAAATAATATAATGTGCATTAATACATAGTAGTACGTGAAGCGTGGATTCTCACTATCATTCTTGAGAGACACCAGCCCTCCATGCATCTTTTTAGCTATGAATTCTGCATAATCAAAAGGTCTTGGGTCAAACATTTTGATGTCTGTTTCTAATACCATTGGCCCTATCGTCATAAAATCAAGCACTTCTACTTCCCAAACCTTCCCGCAAGAGTAGTATGTATACTTCAATAATGTTTGAACAATTCAATATTAAACGAAGTTCCATCTTTGTCAGTCAGTGGGGCAGGCTCTTCCTCTTGTCTTCCTTTGTGAATCGCCAATTTCCACCCTTTGTATGTGGTGTCAATCCTGGTGTATTCCTCTTCCAGTTCTTCAAATGACAATGGGAGGTTGTACTCATAATCCAGACTAAAAACATCCGTGAGGGCATTCAAGGATATATACACAAATGCTTTTCCCTGAGGGTTGCTTATTGCTCTCTTCTAACAATCATAATTCTCAGCTAGTAGCTTTAATAATTATATGTTGTTGAACACGTTGGGTACCACAAGCTTCTCTATATTAATTTTTCATGGATGACATATTGGTATAGGGTTGTCTCTTCTCATGTAGTGAAAAAGAAACAATTCATAACCTTTGATATTCGTCTACGAGTCTCCTACATCTTTGAATTTATCTTCAATTTGGTCTATTTTGGGGAAACAAAATTTAGACCTCCTTGACCAAGGACCAGACCCCTCCATTTGGTTGATCATGTCTTCATTTAGCTTTTGGTCAGAGTTTTTTCCTCAGTCTTCTTCTTTTTTCCTTTAGATTCGCCAATTTTTGCTGACCTCTTTCTACTTGGTCCACTTGAACCCTCCATCTGATCAATTCAACAGTAATAAGAAAACCCTCTATTTTCTGTAAATTCTCCTTCAATATTTTTCCTTTGTTCGTTAATTTGTTATAGATAGCTTTTGATTTTTCTTTTTGTAAATATTATCATAGATACTTGAGTACTCTGTTAGGACTGTAAATTTTGGATTTCCTTGGTGCTTGTTCCTGCCTTTTTCTGCAAGTTTTGGGCTATGATCTTAAACCCTAGTTGTTCTTCCACATGGTTAAACCCTTAAGCCTCCTTTGGCATGTTATAAAATGAAGATACTTTTTGAGGTCACTTAAGTCTCTTTTTACCATATGTTTTAAGTCGTCGAGCGGGGCCACTTTATCTTCTAAGTCATTTTTCCTAGCAGGGTTTATGTTTTATCTTTCCCTAAGTCCTAAGTCCCTATAGGATTTATTTAACACATCTGTCGAGCAGGTTCATTTTGATCTGACGGTGAGTGCTTTTTCTCAATGCGAAGATGATTGTTGAATATCTATCAAGGCATAGCGCCTGAGTGCCATGTGTCCTTCTGAGATCAAAAACCATCAATAGGATTGCACCGTTGGATTTGTTTTCATCGCACGGTGTGCATATTTCCGACATCGAGACTTGCATGGAAGATAGTCTTCAAGGCTTCACGCTTGTGAGACACGTGGAAAGTGGCCGAGCAAACATGCAAGTTAATGTGCGGTTTGATATGATCTAATCCGATGGTTTTCGTATTCACGTAAAGGTCAAGATGCAAGGAAGATATTCATTGAGGCATTGCTTTTGATGAACATGTGTCCTTTCCGGGAAGTGGGGCCTGCGGATTGTAAAGATAAAGCGGGATCATCACATCATTTCAATCAAGCGGTGGGCATAAAGTCTTGATCGAGAGATGCATGAAGGATAGTCATCAAGGGTTCATGCTTCGTCTACGCTTGTCCAAAAGGTCAAATGGGATTGAGATGCTACGAGAAACTGCCAGGTGTCTTGCGCTCGCGTTTTCTTTTAAATAAAGATCAACCACTGTGTTTTAAGCTTGAAGGTATGATTGAGTCTCGACCGTTGATAATTTTTCCGCGCCACGGTGACCATTAGAGACAATACAATTTTAATTTTAAAACCTGTGCAGATGGTTTTCTGGCCATGGCGGTGCTCTTTCAAGTTGCAGAGTAGTAGATGGATCAACCTGATCTTCTGGGTTGCATATATGTGGCCGTAGGATGCCGGATAGACAGATTTTTTGATTTCTGGGGCTTCATAAATTTTGTTGGTGGTGGCTGAGGTGTTCAATCAGATTTTGAAGATATTTTGAGACTTTTATTGCTTTTCTGTCTATTCTGCATTGATGTTGGTTTGGTTCCCGAGTTGTGGCGGTTGTGTTTGAGGGTTTCTTTTTGCCCTAAGATGGTCCAAACTCGTGGTATCCAATTGGTATAACTAGGGTTTTTTGAGTCATTTGTAAGGATGGGAATTTTATGCCATAGAAGGCTTGTAAGCTTGGCATATTGAATTTATACTATCAGTGGTCCTTTTGGCTCTGATTCTAAATGTTTTAGATGTTTTAGCAATAATATATGTATGTAACCTCCTATAATTTTTGAAATCCTATTGAATAGTAATGTCTTTGTTTCAGATTCTTGTATTCATTTGGGTTGGTTGTTAAGGACATTTCAACCCATCACCATGTAAGGCAGAGGGTCTAACTGGTTTAGGGTTTCTTTCAGAGAGAATTAAAATATCCTTAAAGTAGTTTTAGTGAGTAGAGAACTGTAATGAATTGGATTATTACATTTGCTTCCAATAAGGTTGAATTGAGTATGTAAGTCATAGTCAAGTTCAAAGATCATTTGTAGGTATTACATTTGATGTATCTTGTTGTTAAGAGTATTTTCATTTAGAGTGACTCCATACCCACTGGATAGGGCACTGGTATGATATGTTAGATTGTGCACTTCTCATCAATCTTTATAAAATTTGTTACCATTTATATGTTTTATTATTGCATCCACCATACCTGCCTGTTTGTGATAATATTGAATATTGAAGGCAGAAGATAGGTAATACCCACGTGAGCTTTTGGAGCTCAAAGTGTAGAAGGTTTTAGGACCTTGTTGAACATTGTTTCTTCTCCTTGTTGAATCAGTGCTTGGTACTATAGAGGAATATACCTGAGCCGGAGGTATACAAGGGATCAACAAGAAAAAAAACCAATAGAAATGACGACTGTACTAGGGAACTAAGAGATATGTTCATTTCATATTTTCCTCTAATATTTGCAAAATTTATTTAGGTGAAGTCTTATATTTAAATATCCCAAGTTTGTTTGGGTGGCGACTCCAATTTTGGTTGGCTAGTGTTTCAAAATTGAAATCATAATTTTTTAAAAGTCTTGTTGAGTCAAGATATAAATAACATGAGAAACACTAGAGAATATATGAAGGAACATCTGGAGGTTGAATTGGAGGGTGGGCTTCCAAAGCCTTCTAAAAGAAATTGGTTAAAAAGAACAGAGTCTAGTAGTGCAAGTTCTTGGAAGCCTAAGGCTTCAGTTGTTGGTTAGCCCTTGGGTGTTGTCCCAGAAGGAAGTGCTCCTTCTTTTGTAAATACTGAATCAAATGGTTTGGGCTTCTTTGACAACATGTTTGATACTCCTGTCCAAGAAGATATATCTCAACAAAAGGTTGTAACTCAAGTTCAGTATAGAAGGGAAAATGAAAAGAAAAATAGTAGAGATTTTAGACCTAGAAATATTTCAAATTTAGATAATTCTTCCCAAAACACAAGGAATAACCCTTTTATGCAGGACAATCCTTATGAACAAGCTATAAATCTAAGGGAAATAGATCTTATAAACTTTGAGGATTCTCCAAATTTTGATATTACATTACCTAATCTTGATGTAATTTTTGGATATAATGATGCCTTAAGAAGAGAAATACAGGAACAAATGATTTTAAGGCAAAGAATGGAAAATGATAAAGAGGAAGAAGTCATGGCAGCTGTGGTTGAGAATGAGAACTTGCAAAGAAGGCTCGCTCAACTTAAGTTGATGAATCAAGGTTTAGATTAGAACTATAAGGGTTTGAATAAAGAGATATTTGGTGATGTGGATGCCTTGAGGAAAGAATGCATGGAGAAGGAGAGATATTTAAAGAAAAATCAAGTGGAGAAGGAACCCATAATCAGACAAATGGTTTATTGGGAAAATGAAAGGCCTTCAAGGACTCAAGCTTCTTCACAACATCCCCCTTGAGTCAGTACAAGTAACCCTATATTAGACAAAGGTAAAGAAAAGGTTACTGGTGTACAAATTCATGAGCCCAAGGATACAATAAAGGCATTTCAGGGTATGTCTTTACTTGACATAGAACTAGAAAGAGCTAGGAGAATGAAAGGTGATATTGCCAAACAGTTGGGAAAAGCAGAGTTAGATGTTGCTATTGCAGAAATGAAGAAAAAGATTGCCTTCACATAGTCTACTACAAATCTTAAGGCAGTTAATACTACTGCTAATACTCAAGGTAGTATTGGATTAGGTCCTAAGATGCAAACAACAAATGTTAATACTAATGCCATGGGATATAATTCATTTCAGGGTACTGCAAGTCAAAACTAAGGTCTTGGTACAAGTGACCAAAATACTGGGGGTGGTTTTTAGAGAAGACCCATGCATTTGGAGACATATAAACAATTATATTTTGATGGTATTCCAGGCCAACCAAATGTCTTTCCAAATGAAATAAGGGATAGAATCCCTTAGTTTAGTGGAAATAATGTAATAACTGGTGAAGAGCATCTAAAGACTTTCTATGACAAAATGAATGACTATGAAATAGAGCATGAGGATATTGTTATGAAGCTATTTGTACAATCCTTAATTGAAGATTCCAGAGATTGGTACAGTGGCCTTGCTAATTGAAGTATTAGTTCATGGGATGAGTATAAACAATATTTTAAAGAACAATATGGTGACCAGGTGAATTCTTGTTATATGTTGAATGAGTTCAATAACATCAAAAAGTTTCAAAAAGAAACTGTAACTAAATTCAATAGCAGATTTTAGAAGGCCATGCATAGACTTTTCCAAGTGCTGAGGTTAGATGAAAATGTATGTCTTGTTACATATTGCAATGCACTAGATGCTAAGATTACCTACCTTGTAAGAGATAAGAATCCTAGTACTTTAAGGGATGCCTACAAGATGGCAGTTAACATAGAAAGTAATAGAAGGGCTTCAGGTAAACTTGGGAAGAGAGATGATGGTAGATTATGGAAAGATCATGATGGTCAATCTAACAGATTTCCAAGAAAGAAAACAAAGTTGATAAAGTTGATAAACTGGTTATTGCAATCAAAGACCTTACTGCTAAGGTGGACAAGAATGAAAGGGGCTTTCATAATAGCAGACAAGAAAATCAGAGGTTTGATAAGCCCTATAGTTTTTAGGACATGACCTATAAAATAAATTGGAAGGATGGTAAACCTTTGCCAGAGGGACCAATTAATGCAAACAATAAAGGTACTCCTAATCCATTGAAAATGAATAATGTACACAATGTAGAGATATATTGTTGTGGTGTACCCTGTAATATGCCACATTCTCCTTTTGATTGTGCAGTTCCACAAGCTTTGGCATGGTCTACTAAGAGTGAGGATGAACAAAGTGATGAAGAGGAGAGACCTAAGTGAATATGTTCATGACATATGCTAAAGAAGAGAGTAATGAACCATATGATGTTATGCATCATACTATAAATGTTGCTAATGCAAAAGATGAACATGTTCAATTAAGAAGACCTAGTGATGAGGAGGTGAGATCTCTCACTGTTGCTGCAATTGCTCAGGCTAGGAGTGCTTACAATTTAAGAAATAGGAAGGTAGATAAGTATCAGGGAAAGCTTGGTTCATTATTTATAAAAAAGGTTCTCTTGAACCCCCAATTCAAAACAAAGATAATATTCAAGACATAAGAAAAGGTACCCCTTCTACTGATAAAAAAATAGAGAAATCCAAGGAGAGCAAAGGTAAGGTTTCCAGTGGGGATGTCTTAGTTATTCCAGATTTTGACATGAGCATACATTGTCTCAAATGAAGGTGTCAATACCATTGATTGAGATGTTGAAAATAAAGGAGCACAGAGAGGGTGCTTTCTCTTTACTCAAAGGTATATCTGATGATGTTGTTTTGTTACAAGGACTATCAAGAAAAAAAGAGATGATGAGGAGTAGGAGGCTCCTAGAATTTATGTGGGGAACATTATTACTCAAGAGCCCTCTCATAATCCTTTTTATGTGACTTTGCTGGTGAATGACCAATTAATAAGAAATTGTATGATAGATTCAGGTGTTGAAACAAATGTAATGCCTTATGGTGTTATGAAGGAGCTGGCCTTAAAAGTTGATACATATTTTGGAAGATGTTTTGCTATGGATAATAGAGAAGTGCCTGTGGTGGGAACCTTAAAAGGTATTGAAGTCGATATTGTTTTTTTCCTGAGGCTACCTTCAAGATGGATTTTGTTGTGGTTGATGCACCACCACATTATGGTATGTTGTTATCTAGACAATGGGCAACAACCGTTGGAGGACATGTGCAATTGGATCTGTCATATGCTACTATCCCTATCAATGGGAGTGATGCCAAATTATATAGGGAGCCACGTGCTCCAGTGGTAATTGAGAGGAGGGATCTTAAGGTGCTGAATTGTTTCATGGATGTTGACATGGAAAATTTCAGGATTGAGCAAGATGGGCCCAAAATTGAGCACAAGGACCCAATTGTGAAGGATTCACAATCATATCAAGATGAGATAGGGAAAATGCACTTTGATGGTGCATGCTCTAAGGAAGGATCTAGAGTTGGTGTTGTTTTTATTTCCCCATCAAGTACAACTTTTAAATATTCTTTCCTCTTAGCTTTCGAATGTATAAATAACACTGCATAATATGAAGCATTGTTATTAGGCTTAGAGGTTGCAATAAAACATGGCATAAAGTTGTTAAGAGTATTTGAGGACTCAAAGTTAGCAGTCTCCCAAATTATATCCATGTATGCTGTTAAAAATGATAGATTGAAATTATACAAGCATGCAGTCTGGGATAAAATAGAGTTTTTTGATGCTTTCTCAATAGAATGGGTAGAGAGATCCAAGAACATTATGGCTGATTTCCTAGCAAGTGTAGCCATAAAGAACAATGATATAACTTTGGTTGGGATTTGTACCATTGAAACTAAGACCAGGCCCGCAAGTCCTGATAATGTATATAATTGGCAAGTCTTTGAGGATGACAGTGATATTATCGGGTTCATTCAATGTATGGATGATTATGAGGGCCAGAGAATTGATTATAATGCTTTAGTTGAAACCATAGATAATAAGAAAACTATTTTTGGGACTGAGGTTATTCAGTTGCCAACAATTATAATACCTAAGAGTTTCGTTCAACTTGAGGGCATCTTTAGTGACAATGATAGTCACTTGCTTAAAGGACCTAATGTAAAAATTGACAGTGTTGAGGAAATAAATTTAGGCTCAGAGGCAGTCCCTAAAATGGTATACATTGGAAAGAACTTGGCCCCTCACATTAGAACAAATTTGATCAGCTTATTGAAACAATACAAGCATGTTTTTTTCTGGTCATATGAAGATCTTAAGGCTTACAAAGAGGACTTGTTTCAACATGAAATTCCTTTAAAACCTGATATGAAACCTTTTAGGCAGAAGAAAAGGCCAATAAATCCATTACTAGCATAAAAAATGCAGGAAGAGTTAATGGAACTCAGGGAGGCTCAAATTATAAAACCAATCAGACATTCATCTTGGGTGTCAAATCTTGTTCCAGTAAGAAAAAAGAAAGGAGACATCACGCTTTGTGCTGACTTCTGAAAAATTAATGTAGCATCACTTAAGGACAATTATTCCTTTCCTAATATGGAGGAAATGCTACAAAGAGTTATAGGATCTGACCTTTTATCCATGATGGATGGACTCTCTGGTTACAATCAGGTTTTTGTTAATGACTCATAGCAATTCAAAACAACCTTTACTACCCCTTGGGGAACTTAAATTTATGTAAGAATGGCTTTTGGTCTCATGAACACAGGGGCCACTTTTCAGAGAGCAATGGATGTTTGTTTCATGGAATTCATAAATATAATTATGGTTGTCTATTAGGATGAAATCACTGCATATTCAAAGAAAACTGAGGATCATTACAGGCATCTAAAGAATATTTTTATATTTTTGGTAAGGCTTTGGAGTTTGGGGTATCTCTTAATCCAAAGAAGTGCCACTTTGTTGTTTTAGAGGGAAAGTTGCTAGGGCATGTAGTGTCCAAAGAGGGAGTGAGAATAGATCTAGAGAGGATTGAGGCTATTAGTATGTTGAATCCTCCTAAGAACATCAAAGGGGTGAAATCTTTCTTAGGAAAGATAAGTTTTGTAAGAAGGTTTATTATAAATTTTGTAGAAATTGTAAAACCTATTGCCAAGATGCTAAAGAAAGGTGTTAAATATGATTGGAATCAGGAAGCTCATCAAGCTTTTGAGAAGATTAAGTTGGCTATTCACAAAGCACCAGTCTTAAAGTCTCCTAACTATGAATTGCCTTTTTGTCTTTTCTCATTTTCTTCATTCCATACCATTTCTGCAGTGCTATTGCATAAGGACAAAGAGGGATTTAACATCCAATTGCATTTTTCAAGAAGTCCTTGCAAGCAACAAAATTAAATTATGAAATCATGGAAAAACAAGCTTATGCCTTAGTTAAGGCAGTAAAGGCTTTTAGGCCTTATTTAGTATGTGCCAAGGTAATTTCCTATGTACCTCATGCTTTTCTTAAGGATATATTGTCACAAAATGAGGTCACTGGTAAGAGGTGCAGGTGGATCAATAGAATACAATAATTTGATTTGGAGATCCAGATTACCAAATTGGTTAGAGGCTTGGTGTTGGAAAAGATCATGACAGATACAAATATGGAGCTTACCGAAGTAAACAATGTGCAAACAAATGAAATGCCAATTAGCATTGAGATGCAACCATGGTATACTAATATTGTATATTTTTTGAAAAATACCAAATGTCTTGAAAATATGACAGTAAATCAAAGAAGGGCTCTAAGACTAAAATCTGAGAAATATGTGTTGATTCAGGGAGACTTATATTGGAAAAAAAGAGATGGATTTCTCTTGTTTTGTTTGGATAAAGCTTAGTTTGAGAAGGCGTTGAAAGAAACATATAGTGGTATGTGTGGAGAGTACTATTCAACAAAGACAACTGCACATCAGATACTTAGAGCTGGTTTCTATTGGCCTTGTTTGTTCAGGGACACACATAAGTTTGTGCAGAAGTGTGAGGTTTGTCAAAGGTTTTCAAATAAGCTAATGTATTCAGGGGCTTTTCTTTTGAATTCAATTTCAGTTGAGGTTCCTTTTGCCCAACGGGGCATTGATTTTATTGGCGAATTTTTAGAAAAGTCTAGTGGGGGTCACAGTTGGATCCTTGTTGCCACTGACTATTTCACAAAATGGGTTGAGGCTATACCGACAAAGAGGGAAACCGATAAGGTGGTCATTGATTTTCTAATCGATAAAATCCTGACAAAGTTTGGTGTGCCAAGAAAGCTAGTTATGGATAATGCTATATGCTCTAGGTCTGAAGAATTCAAGGAGTTTTGTGATTAGTATGGTATTGTGGTTTCATATTCTTCACCATATCATCCACACGAAAATTGACAAGCAAAATCCAGTAACAAGAGCATTATGAAAATTATCAAAAAGACATTAGAAAAGAATAAAGTGTCTTGGAATTCAAAGCTTAAGTTAGCCTTGTGGGTTGACAGGATAACAATGAAAAGAGCTATAGGTGTATCCCCTTTTGAAATGGTTTATGGAACACAAGCTAAATTACCATTGAATAATTTCTTGCCAGTCTAAAAATTTATCCAAGATAAAAACATAGAAGTGACAGAGCCAATACAAAACATAATGTTGCAGTTGGTAAAGTTGGATTGGATCACAAGTGAAGCACAAGTGCAAAATCAAAAGATCCAACAACAATCCAAGTATTTATTTGACAAGAGAGCATCATAAAGGAAATTTCATGTAAATGGCATGGTGCTCCAATGGAATGCAAGATTAGAAGACAAAGGAAAGCATGGCAAATTTGAGTCCTTATGGTTAGGACCATTTGTTGTGCATGATCTACATGGGAAAGATTATTATTTCTTGCAAAGTCGTACTAGTGAAATGCAAGACTTGCCTGTCCATGGGCAGTTTCTGAAGCCTTTTTTCTCATAATTCATTGTTCATGCATAATTGTAATGTATATGGTGTATATTTTCCTAGTTTTTCATTTTTAGGGTTTTTGGTGTGAAGTTTTGGTCTGCATCCCAGAGTGCTAGTTTTCTAGTATTGAACTTGCGTTCAACCTCCTCAGTCGGAGCCACTTTTAGGACTATGAATTTTGGATTTCCTTGGTGCTTGTTCTTGCCTTTTTCTGCAAGTTTTGGGCTATGATCTTAAACCCTAGTTGTTCTTCCACATGGTTAAACCCTTAAGTCTCCTTTGACATGTTATAAAATCAAGTTACTTTTTGAGGTCACTTAAGTCTCTTTTTACCATGTGTTTTAAGTCATCGAGCGGGGCCACTTTATCTTCTAAGTCATTTTTCCTAGTGGGGTTTATGTTTTATTTTTCGCTAAGTCCGAAGTCCCCGCGGGATTTATTTAACACATCTGTCTAGTAGGTTCATTTTGATCTGACGGTGAGTGCTTTCCCTTAATGCAAAGATTATCGTTGAATATATATCAAGGCATAACAGCTGAGTCCCATGTGTCCTTCTGAGATAAAAAACCATCGACGAGATTGCACCATTGGATTTGTTTTCATCGCACAGTGTGTGTATTTCCGACATCGAGTCCTGCACAGAGGATAGTCTTCAAGGCTTCACGCTTGTGAGAAAAGTGGAAAGTGGCCGAGCAAACATGAAAGTTAATGTGTGGTTTGATCTTATCTAATCCGAAGCTTGTCGTATTCCCGTAAAGGTCAAGATGCGAGGAAGATATTCATTGAGGCATTGCGCCTGATGAACTTGTGTCCTTTCCGGGAAGTGGGGCCTGCGGATTGTACAGATAAAGTGGGTCCGTCAAATCATTTCAATCAAGCGGTGGGCATAAAGCCTTAATCGAGAGATGCATAAAGGATAGTCATCAAGGGTTCACACATCGTCAACACGTGTCCAAAAGGTCAAATGGGACCGAGATGCTATGAGAAACTGCCAGGTGTCTTGTGCTCGCAGTTTTCTTTTAAATAAAGATCGACTGTGTTTTAAACATGAAGGTATTATTTAGTCTCAGCCATTGCTAATGTTTCCGTGCCACAGTGACCATTAGAGCTAGTACAATTTGAATTTTCAAACTTGTGTAGAGGGTTTTTTGGCCATGGCGGTGCTCTTTCAACTTGCAGAGAAGTAGATGGATCAACCTGATCTTCTGGGTTGCATTTATGTGGCTGTAGGGTGCTGCAGAGACATATTTTTTGATATTTGGGGCTTCATAGACGTTTGTTGTTGGCGACTTAGGTTTTCAATCATATTTTGAAGATATTCTGAGATTTTTATTGCTTCCTTGTCTATTCTGCATTGATGTTGGTTTGGTTCCCGAGTTGTGGTGGTTGTGTTTTAGGGTTTTGTTTTCCTAAGACGGTCCAAAATCATGGTATCCAATTGGTATAACTAGGGTTTTTTGATTCATTTGTAAGGATGGGAATTTTAAGCCCCAAAAGGCTTGTAAGCTCTGCATATTGAATTAAGACTATCAGTGGTCCTTTTGGCTCTGATTCTAAATGTTTTAGATGTTTTAGCAATAATATATGATGCAAAGTGGGCAGTAGGAAGCCTCCAAAGGACTCAAATAGGGCAATACACCCCTAAACACCCAACTCAAAAGGCCAAAGTACTTCACACTTATCACAAGTATGGAAAAGGACTTGGTTAAGGTTATCACAACCCAATACCCCAAGGGTAACCTAATCACTAGGTCTCACCAATCCTAGAACACCAACTACCAGA
>MU226466.1:918682-929242 GCA_018584345.1 Thuja plicata
ATGAAGAAGAGACACCTACTCTGAGACGGTTGACTAATGAAGAGAAGAGGGCTTATACTATTGCAGCAGTTGAACAGGCAAAGCTCACATATCAGCGAAGGAATAAGATTACTAATGCAGATCAAGGCAATCCTGCAGGGATGTTTGCCAAAGTTCCACAGCATGATGATGCATCAAGAAAGACCAACAATCAAAGTAAGCAGATAGACACATCACAACCTCCTAAGTTATCCAAGCCATTAAGTAAGTCACACTCTGGTAAGCAAGTTTCTGATTGTCATTCGTTTATGAATCATGCATTATCTCAGGTAAAAATTTCTGTTCCACTAATGGAAATTCCTTGATTACAGGAAGGAGACTGTGAAGATTTTATCTAGTGTAGAATTAAAAGATGAAAAGAATGTAAAGGAGAATAATGAAACTCCTATTGTGTACTTAGGAACTACATGGAATAAAAATCCCAATCAAGTTGATCCTTTCTATTTAACTTTGTTGATTAACAATAAGTTAATTAGAAATTGCATGATTGATTCAAGAGCAGCAGTAAATATTATGTCAGTTGATGTAATGAAAGAAATTGGTTTAAAAGTTGATACGCCTTATGGACAATGTTATGCAATGGATAATAGATTAGTTCCTGTTGTCGGTATTATAAAAGATGTTGAATTTAGATTTCCGGCTTATCCTAAAGTTTCATATAGAACTGACATTACTGTTGTAGATATTCCTGCGAATTATGGTATGTTGTTGTCTAGACAGTGGTCAAATCTGGTCGAAGGACATGTCCAACTGGATTTATCTTATGCCACCATACCAGTCGGTGGGAAGGAAATACAAATTGAAAGAGAGCCAAGATTTGCTTACTTGGTTGAGTTCAATCCCGATCCTGTCATGAACTTTTGTCACTCAGACATGGACAATTTTCAGGTAAGTGTTTCTAAACCCGCAATAAAGGTTATTGATCCTACTGAAGCACATGTGCAGGAAAATCGCGAAGACATATGGCAAATGTATTTTGATGGGGCATGCAGCAAAGATGGCAATGGGGCTGGTGTCATTTTGATATCACCATCTGGTAAAACTTTCAAATATCCCTTTCTTCTTAATTTTGAATGTACAAATAATATCTCAGAATATGAAGCATTAGTTATTGGACTAAATATTGCAAAAGTATATGGAATTAAGATGCTTTATGTAATAGGAGATTCTGATTTGATTGTCTCTCAAATTAGAGGTAAATTTTCAACAAGGAATCCTAGGTTAAAACAATATAGGAATTATGTTTGGGATTTGATTGAATCATATGATGCATTTTCTATTAAATGGGTAGAGAGATCAAACAATTTTCTTACTGATTTAATGACTAATTTAGCCATTAGGCAGAATGAATTTCCACTTGATGAGATTGTGCAGGTTGAAATGAAAAATAGACCCTCTATACCTGATAATGTGCAGAATTGGCAGATTTTTGAAGATGATAAGGATCTTTTCCGATTCTTAACTTGTGAAGAGAATTATGAGGATCATAATATAGACTTGAACTGCCATGTAGAGGTCCAAGATGGTAAAGAGGTTTTGTTTGATAAGGAAGTTGTTCAACTTAAGACGAATAAGATACCTAAGGGTTTTGTAGCATTAGAAAGAATTTTTGATCAGCAAAAAAGTTTCAAACCTGTCAAATCGATTAAAATTCAGAATAATATTGAGGAAATGAATCTTGGAACTGAGAATGCTCCTAAGAATGTTTTCATTGGTAAAAAATTATCTTCTAAAATAAGGTCTGATTTGATCTCTTTATTAAGGAAGTATAGACATGTTTTTGATTGGAGTTATGATGAATTAAAAGCATATAGAGAGGATTTGTTTCAACATGAAATACCTTTGAAACCTGATGCGAAACCTTTTAGGCAAAGACAAAGGCCTATCAATCCAACCTAAGCACCTAAGATGAAGGAAGAGTTAATTAAGCTGAGAGATGCTGGAATCATCAAACCTATTAGGTATTCAACATGGGTATCAAATCTTGTCCCTGTTAGAAAGAAAAACGGTGACATTAGATTATGCATTGATTTTAGAAATCTTAATGTTTCATCTCTAAAGGACAATTATGCCTTGCCTAATATGGAGATCTTACTTCAAAAAGCAACTGGGAACGAGTTATTATCCATGATGGATGGATTCTCGAGATATAATCAGGTCAAGGTCAGAGAATCAGAACAGTATAAGACAACATTCACCACGCCTTCGGGTACCTATCTTTATGCTAGGATGCCTTTCAGTTTAACCAATGTAGGGGCTACTTTTCAGAGAGCAATGGATGTTGATTTTGATGGATTGATTGATTTCATTTTAGTTGTGTATCAAGATGACCTTACATCTTATTCTTAAAGGGAAGAAGACCATTGTCAACACTTAGAGAAATTTTTTAAAAGAGCCCTTGAATATGGAATATCTCTTAATCCCCAAAAATGTCATTTGGGAGTTACAGAAGGTAAGCTTTTAGGGCATATTGTTTCTAAGGAAGGTGTTAGGACTGATCTAGAAAGAGTGGTTGCGATTGATAACATTCAAATACCCAAGACAGTAAAAGCAATCCAATCATTCTTTGGTCAAATCAACTTTGTGAGGAGGTTTGTTTCCAACTTTGCAGAAACTATCAAACCAATTGCTAAAATGTTAAAAAAGGGAGCTAAAATGACATGGAACAATGAAGCCATAGAGGCATTTGTAGCAATAAAGAAAGCCATTAAAGAGGCTCCGGTTCTTAAATCCCCTGATTTCAAGAAACCTTTTCAGATCTTTTCCTTTGCGTCTTATCATACTATAGCATCAGTTATGCTTCAGAAAAATGAAGAGGGTCATGAGCAACCAATTGCATTCTTCAGTAACTGTTTGCAAGCAACTGAGCTCAACTACGATATCAAAGAGAAACAAGCTTATGCTCTTGTTAAGGCAGTTAAGTCATTCAAACCATATCTAGTTGGGGCATAAGTGATTGCGTATGTTCTGAATGCTGCAGTTAAGGACATTTTCAGACAATTAGAAACTACTGGAAGGAGATGTAGATGGATAAATTAGATACAAGAATTCAATATTGATGTTCAGATCACAAAGTTGGTAAGAGGACAGGGATTAGCCAAACTCATGGTAGAAGCAAATTTAGAGGCAACACAGGTAAATCAGGTTGATTTGGAACATGCCGAGTTTAGTATTGAGAGATGCCCTTGGTATAGTGATATAATTTACTATTTGAAACATATGAAGTATAATTATAGCTTGAATGATAATAAAAAAAGAACTATCAAACTTCAAGCTGCAAAATATGTTTTAATTCAGGGTGACCTATATTGGAAGAATAGAGGTGGAGTTTTACTTTTCTGTTTGGATATGTATCAAGCTGAAAATGTCCTTAAAGAAATGCATGAAGGATCTTGTGGTGGTCATTTTTCAGCAAAAACTACAACACATAAAATATTACGTGCAGGGTATTATTGGCCACAACTTTTTAAGGATTGTCATGCTCATGTAAGAAAATGTGAGGCTTGTCAAAAGTTTTCTGGGAAGCTAAAATATGATGGTGCTCTTCCCCTCAGGACTTTGCAAATAGAGGAACCTTTCCAGATGTGGGGAATTGATTTCATCGGAGAAATAAGCGATAAGTCAAGTGGAGGACACAGTTGGATCTTAGTGGCTTCCGATTACTTCACAAAGTGGGTGGAAGCCATACCTACCAGGCAATCTACTAGCAAAGTTGTGATCAAGTTCTTAACAGAAAATATTCTAACCAGGTTTGGGGTCCCGCAAAAGATTATAGCAGATAATGGCATGTGTTTTCGATCTAATGAATTTGCTGACTTCTGTAGGAAATATGGTATAACTGTGTCATATTCATCTCCTTATCAGCCACAGGGAAATGGACAAGCAAAATCTAGCAACAAAAATTTCTTGAAGATTATTAGAAGGATGTTGGACAACAGTAAGCGAGCTTGGGATTCCAAGTTGAATTTGGCATTATGGGTTGACAGAATCACAGTGAAGAAGTCTACAGGTTTCTCACCTTTCAATTTGGTTTATGGCAAGGAAGGAAGACTTCCCCTTAACAACTTACTTCCAGTTTACAAGTTCATCATTGAAGAACTGTTAGAAGATATTGATTTCATGGAGGAAAGGCTGAATGCATTAGTTGAGCTTGATGAAATTAGGAGATCCGCTCAAGAACAGAACATTACCAAGCAACAACAGGTTAAATCTTTACACGATATAAGAGCTCTGAACAAATCATTCAAGGTAGATGATTGGGTTTTAAAGTGGAATGCAAAAGATCAGGATAAAGGTAAGCATGGTAAATTTGAGGCCTTGTGGTTGGGGCCATTCATTATTTCGAGAAAAGCGAGAGAGCATTCTTATTTTTTGCAGCATACTGATGGGAGAGTTCAAGACTTTCCAGTTCATGGACAATACCTAAAGCCATTCTTTTCATAAGGATATTTAGGGGGTTTTCTTTCCGTTCTACTTTTCTTTTACATTCTTCGATATCTTAGGTATGATTACATGAATTAATTTATGTTTTTGTTTAATCTTTTTAGGTCTTCTTCGTCCAGAGATAGCTGGGATGCTCATCATGCTCGCAAGGAACATGTGTCTCCAGCAAGAGCCACTGATGGAGCCCTGATTTCATAAAATCAGGGCATCCATTTGACCACCATTTTATTTATCCATTTTCCACTTTTGGTCTTATATTCTAAATTGTTAATCATTTTTTTTTTAAAATAAAAGAAAAACAACAGACTTTCATATCGTCTTGTTTTCCATTCTAGAGGTGATATTCATATTCTATGTTCTAACTATTCTATGCTGCAGTGACTGGCTAATGCATCTTGTTTCCAGAATCCATTCTTATTTTGCTGTTGTACAGTATTTTATATTGTTGAATCTACAGAAGAAGATGTGTAGATATATCTAATTTGTATGAACTAGAGTTATTCAGTTTGCCACATTGGATATATAAGGTCACAACATGATGGATTTAGAGTTTTATATTCGCATATAGAACATTCTGGAATAGTATGTTTTAGAAGGATGGTAAAAGGATAGTCTACCTATTTATCAGATTTTCATTGAAAGTATGTTCCAGATTCAACAGATGGCATTTTACAGAATATAGATAAATAAAATACGTATGGCGTAGAAGAGTCCAGTATATTTCAAGTCGAGTATCTTCAGTACAAACATCATCATCAAAGCCTGCCGATGAGTTGAGAGTTCGCATATATATTTTGCAGACAGAATAATCAGTCCCAAAGCATGCATCCCTGGATATTGTAAAGAGCAAACAAGTAGTAGAATTGGTTGTATAGAGGAGTAAATCTATATAAAGCTAATAATTAATGAAGATATCAAAGATATGTCTCAGTCGACCTTGAGGTCATTTAGTGAAATAAGCGATATGTTTCACCACAGAATTCTCGATTAGAATCATGAAAGGAGGTGTGATTATATTGATGATACACAACAAAATAAATTCAATATGGCAATTAAGAATCGGGTATCTCTGGAGACTTAACCGTTCATGCATCTACAAGCTCAGAAATTCAAGGAAAATACTTTTTTTTTTCGATTTAGATGACAGAGATCAAGAATGTGACCACACAACGATTAGAATTATTTTAGGCAGATATGTAATAACACATCATTTTTCTTTTTGCAGGTTTGAAGATATGCACAAGGACATGAAGATTTATCGGGCATACAGGAGGTTGACGTGAATGAAGAACACTTACGACAGAGTCAAGGAGACATAAGAAATAATTTTGAGCCTGTACAGGAGGCATAGGAGCAGTCGTATAGAGCCAAAGATTATTGCAGATGAATTCTTTACTTTCAATGAGGCATGGTATAAAAGATGACTATGGAGCCTTCAATAATTATTGTTTTATGTGCTACGTAAGTTAAAATGGAAAAGACACAACGTTTCAAAATCTACGCACATCGCCTGCCTCACAGGAAAAGATGCCCCGTGCCTTATATGGCAAAGGATGATTAAAATAGTTTTTTTTAAAGAGTTCGGTCTCCACCTTATGTTATGAATTAACAAGTATTTGATTACTTGTTACGAAGCAACACATCGGTTCACAGGAGTTTCCACTTGTCACCCACAATCGTGCCCATAAGAGGAGCTTCAGTTATATTAAAATAAGATTATAAGACAAGACAAATATATTACTTGTTATGAAGCGGTGTGTCTTATAAAAGAAAACCGCATGACTCTTCACTAATATATAAATATAAGATCTAAAATCAAATAATGGGAGGACAGAGCCGGTTATTACAATACTGGCAAATATTATAAGATAACTACATCAATATTTTCATTGGAAAGACTGGATTTTTGAACTAAGTTGGTGGCTATTGGAGCATTGAGCAACAAATTTCTGTATGCAATTCTAGAATTGAACCTTAATGACTAAAGCATCAGTAATGAGTGTCTTCATTATTTAGCTTTTTTATTAGGCATAACCAGTAATAGATTCTATTTTATTTTTCAAAGTCATTAGAAGTAAAGTGTTATACAGTTTTGTCCTTTGTGATCATTTCTTATTTTTTTGTAAACTATTTATTATCTAGGTAAGTGGACTGAATCAATTATAGCATTTCAAATTTGATAATCATAGATATTGTGAAATATCAAATTGTTTCCATATTTGTGTCTATTTTGCCTCTGTATGAGTTAAAAGCATTTTAGACTAGTTTCAATATGCATAAATTTAATTGATTCGTCACATCTAGATAATTGAATTGTTTATAGTTTTAAAATTATAAGATTCCACAAAGTTGTACGTAAAAGCTTGTAATATTGACTGTATCACCTCCTTTGAATTCTGGCACTGGTCATTATTCTGTTCACTGTTCCAAATCCATAAGCTGGGCAACTACTCTTTATTTTTGCTTTGGAAGTTGATATTCTCATTCATATTTACAATTCATAATATTTTAAAAATACTTTTACAAGTCGCATAATCATTTGTTTTATTTTCAGTTCAGAATGTGCAAGTTCAAAAACGCTCATACTTTGAAGCTATTATAAAAATTCATATTTGTTTGAAGAAGTTTTAAGTTTTCTATCACCCTTGCCATTTGGAAAGCTTTTGTTACGTTCATGATCTAACCAATCTGCTATAAGTATCTTGGATTCAAGTGATTTGTTCAGGATCAGGTATACCCGCCTTGGCCTTGTAGAGCCAGAAGTGCAGGGAACTCGAATCATATTGTTTAGTTCCGTCAAGTTGGCCATAGATGGTTGGATATCCCAGCATCGAGTGGCAAGACTCGTAGGATTCCAATCCGTCGGTTTTGGGAACCAACACCTCATAAGGACTCAAATAGGGCAATACACCCCTAAACACCCAACTCAAAAGGCCAAAGTACTTCACACTTATCACAAGTATGGAAAATGAATTGGTCAAGGTTATCACAACCCAATACCCCAAGGGTAACCTAATCACTAGGTCTCACCAATCCTAGAACACCAACTACCAGAGGTTGGTTACCAATTACTTCAACCCAAATTAGCAACAATACCCCAAAAGTGACTTGCAGGACTAGGGGTGACCTATGCTCATAGGTGTGGTCTATTTAGGTCCCTAACGAATAGTTCCAATGTTTCTTTCCATCCTTTGCAACCTACAAGACATAGTTGCTTCACAAACCCAACACTAGGCTTGTAGCCTTTTCCCAAAGGATTTTTGATCTTACATAAGATTCTTCCACATAACCCCTAGAATGGATTAGGGATTCAAACACCCTTTATGGCTTAAGATCTTAGACTTAAGCACCAAAACATGGAAGTGAAGGAAAGACAGGAAGACACACCAAAATGCTTCTGCAATTAGGGCTAATTAGGCCTACACTTGCACTACAAGTACCTTTTGAATGCATCCAAAGCCCAAACAAATGATTGGATCATGTGAGGGTGTGTAAAAGGGTCTCCTCCACCGATTTAGGGCCTTTGATGAATCCCTAAACGAGAGTTATGTTGACTGTACTGAAATAGTGAATGGTGCATACATACCAATATACACCTAGGGCATCATGGCAAACCCATCTCCCTGCACTTTGGTGAACCTATCCTGCAAAGTCTTGAAGAACATCATGAAAACATGCTTTCCACCAAGGGTCATTGAATTCCCATGGTGGAAAAGAGAAATACACTCAATTCTTTAGGAAACCCTGATTTAGGGCCTATAAACCAGGCAGTGAAACCAAAAATTCAATAACTTTCAAAGTACGATTGATCAACACATGAAACCAAATGAAAATGGAAGAAGGTTCACAGAGCCAACTTGTTGTGTCGGACTTTTATGTCCTTCTGTCGGTACCAATCCGTACTGATCGACTGTCCACAGGATTTGTAGAGAAATGGTTATATTTTATTGATTCTTAATGCCAAAATTACATGATTAGCCTACCACCCGCTTGAAAGGGCTTTTGTAGGCACTCCCAACAGTTACATAACATATTTGAACTAACTAGCCGTTTGGGAGTTGTTTTACAAGTTTTGACAAAAAGTTGTCATGTTTGCTCCAAAGTTGCTTAACAACTTTTGAGCAATTTTTGCATATTTTGCAATTTTGTAATTTTGATGACCAAACTTGGTCTCAACCTTATTTGTGTGATCCGTAGTGGATCCAAACATGAAGAACATTAAAACAACCTAAAACTAGGGTCTTGGACAATCATTGACCAATAGTTGACCAAGGGCTCATAGGATTCCATTCTTAGAACTATGGTTTTACAAAGGAGTCCAATGAATAACCCATGGTTCTAATATAACTAGAGACCTCTTAGGAGCTCAATGAAAACCCTAAGTTCCATAGGAACACATGGTTCATTCAGGGTGCTCCTTCACCAATATATGTCTGCAACCTACTGTAATTTGTGAAATCCTAATGAATAATAATGTCTTTGTTTTAGTTTCTTGTATTCATTTGGGTTTGTTGTTAAGGACATTTCAATCCATCAGTCTGTAAGGCAGAGGGTCTAACTGGTTTAGTGTTTCATTTAGAGAGAATTAAAAAATCCTTAAAGTAGTTTTAGTGAGTAAATAACTGTAATGAATTGGATAATTACATTTTCTTCCAAGAAGTGTGAATTGAGTATTAAGGCATAGTCAAGATCAGAGATCATTTGTAGGTATTACATTTGATGTATCTTTTTGTTAAGAGTCTTTTTATTTAGAGTGACTCCATACCCACTGGATAAGGCAATGGTCTGATATTTTAGATTGTGTTCTTCTCATCAATCTTTATAAAATCTTTTACCATTTACATGTTTTATGATTGCATCCACCATACCTCTCTATTTGTGATAATATTGAGTATTGAAGGGAGAAGATAGGTAATACCCACTTGATTTTGTGGAGCTCAAAGTGCAGAAGGCTTTGGGAACTTGTTGAATGTTGTTTCTACTCCTTAGTGAATCAATGCTTGGGCCTATAGAAGAATATAATTTAGCCGTAGGTATACAAGGGATCAACAAGAAAAAGAACCAACATACTCTTCCTCGTTTGGATTCTTTATTTGTATTGACCTTGTGCATTAATGGCGTCATTTGTGATTTTGAATTTCGAAGTGTATTTGATATGAAAACCGTTGCATATTGTAAAACAAATTATCTGTTATACCGATTAGGAATACAATACGTGCCTTAAATATGTAGGTTTTGTTGAATCGACAAAACCGTGTAAGTGTCTCTTCGATTTGTTTCTTAAAGTTTTCATCAGTCCTGTTGGTTGTATTTCCTGTTTTTGCGGCTTTGTCTTGTTCCTTGTCTTCCCCTCTGCAAAATTTTCAGGTTTTCCATGTTTTAACCTTGCCAAATTCTCAAAACCCTGAAAAAACCCTAAAGCTAAGTATTAAACGATGCATTTTAAACCCTTAGCCATGTCTTATGTTTTGTCATTACCTTTTTTAGTCACTCAAGACATGTGTTCTAAGTCAGGTCGCTTGATCGCTTTACCAAAAACGAATATGCCAAATCCTTTCCCGACTTAGCTTTTCCTTTATGTCGCGTAGTCTCCTGAAAAAATTGAATATTCCATCAATGTCTCGAGACTTAACGATCTTTCTTTAGTCGGGTTGTCGCTTGAATTTCATAACATAAAGCTTTAAAAGGAACGGGACCCACTTCAGTCGCGTGGTCTCGTGATAAACTGGCAGTTAAGGGGTAACTGTCCCGATTCAGCGACTAACGGTTTCATGTTGAGTGATTTCCCTCAGTCGGGATGTTGCCAGAGCAGAATGATTACTCAGCTTTCCAGAATGCATAAAGTGGACGAAAGAATAGATGACATCTGTCATATGGTGAATGGTTGTCGTGAGGTCGCCAGAAGGAGGAAAGATATCAAGCGATAATGAGACATAAGTGTTTTCACCCTTAGTCGCGAAGTCTCCTGATGATTTAAGGGCATGAAGTAATTTGAAGCGATTAAACGACAACCGTGCGATGAAGGAATGAAGAGATCTGACGGTGGTCGCGTAGTCTGGTGATAAAAGTGCCCCAGGG
>MU226466.1:934484-974478 GCA_018584345.1 Thuja plicata
TTTAAACACTCTGTTACTAAGAACTTATAAGCTGAACTTGTTTAAGGACCTCTGTCAGCAGGACACTGTCCATGTTATTGATTCCTTGAAGAGAGAATCCATTAGGTTGTCCCTCCTATCAAAAAAAAGGAAGAAGGATGAGAATCCTTGTCTCACTAGTTATTGTTATGCTAATGACTATGGTTTTCATGGTAATATCTTGTTTATGGTTATGCTTGATCATCAGCAAGATTATTCATAAGTTGGTCCAATAAAGATATATAACTAATCAGTGTCCACAATAACAAATACTGTGATAACAGCCATCTTGAAAAGGTAAAACCTGCCTGAGTAGTTGTGGAACTCAAAAACGAAGAAGGACCTTATCCAGTCCTTAGCACTTAGGCTTTTCTTGTCTCTGAATCAGAAGTAAAGGTACAAGGTTCACATAGACATTTCAAGCATTGTGATTCATACAAGAAAAATCCCTACCAAGTCCAAGTTCCATTGATTAGCCCATCGGTCATTGGACAAGCTGAAATCCCCTCCCCCGCTTTTAGAAAGTTATATAGATCAAGTCTTTATTGTTGGAACATTACTCGAGCTATACCGATTGTGCATATCTCAACAAAAACTTGATTACCGAGACTCTCCCTGATTATAGAGTGATCCATTTGTATTTCATCTTATCGGTGTAGATCAACCTATTCGCCTCATCAACTATTTGGCAGACACATTATCCCATACTCCATCCAAAGAAAGTTAATCCCATGTTATTTGGATCATTGAGACTTACTTCATGTTTTACCGATCAGTTGTGTGACTCCCTCCAACCACATTGTTTTCATATTTTCCTACATCGGCTTAGCCCTTTTGATTTATTTTATCGGAGTAAGTATGTTCTATTAGGGCATGTAGTTTCCTCTTATTTTGATAGTGATGTGTTCCTCCAGCCATCTCATCAATTTTATTATGTCAGATAACCTTTTTCACTTTCAATCTTTAGTCGGTATAAGTTTTGGCAATTCCTTGGTTTTCTATTTATTTTTACCGCATTGGTAGGACTCCTACCGATAGTTAATTCTTTCATCGGAATAATTTTTTAGTGTCGGGTCTCCTACTGAGATACTATGTCGATATTGTATTTTTACACCGACTAGTTTGATACTACTTTTTCGGTCGAGCTAGTAGTCTTGAAGTCCTGTCGATACTTTATGTAAATTGAGAAAATAAGATTAGTGTAAGATTAGGGAAATTTGTACCGATAATAATGTTATTTTGAGAGTAACATGTACATAGTAAATTAAAAAATTGCAAATGGAGATGATTATTATAAATATGCTTCACAACATTCACTATCCGGGCTAGGGTTATAATTAGGTTATGAAGTATTTATAAGAAAACTTCTATAGCTTCAACCTTTGTGAAAGAACATCAAATACAAAAGCTTGGTGATGACCTGTGCATCGATGGTTCTTAAATATATATGTCAAGATCACTTCCCTTTACTTCAAAGGGATTTCAAAATTTTGAGGTCCCAATAGTGACTCTTTATAGGGATGTATGTTCCTTGTGGACATAGAAATAATTCACTTATCTCTGGGAGAGAAGACCAGAATGAAACAAAACATAATTATAATGAGAAAACTAAATGGAAAAATTGTGGTATGTACAAATGGGATGAGAAAATGAAACCTAATCTACTATGCATGGAATAAATCTTCCTCTCCTAAGAGAAAAAGTGCTTCTAGAATTGTGCATGCACTGGTAATTCTCGTGCTTCTCCTGAGGTATTATGGAGGTAGTATGAATTTTCTCCACCTTTTCCTGTGATTACATATGGACCAATCCACAATGCTTCAAACTTACCATGTTTACTCTTATCTTGATTTTTTGCATTCCACATAAGTACCCAATCACCTTCTTCAAACACCCTGTCTTTTGTCTTCTTATCATGTAATACCTTAACTTGCTATTGGATCCTTGCATTTTTCTTTTGACCATCTCTCCTAATTTCATCTAAGTCAATAATTTTCTCAATTCCTTCCTCCTTAAAATTAGCATCCTCAAAATTCTTCTTCCAATATGAACCTATATATAGACATTAAGTTTGTGTGTGTATTTATGGTCACTGCAAGCTGCAACACAAGACTTCAATATGTCATTAGATTAGTGATAAAAACATGAAATATTTGAAGAAAAGTACATAGAAACCACTAAAAGTGACATATTGATTCATATCTAAGAAGAGTATGATAAATGCTATAATTGCCCTCAGATTATGCATAAATCAGTGACATATACAAGCTTAGAATGGAAGATTCAAGTAGAATGCAAGCTAAATGCAAATGAAAAGTTAATTTTAGTGCTCCAAAGGAAAGATTACGAAATTATGTGAATATTGAGCTAAGAATGCATTTAGATTTCTAAGAAATTAGAGCAACATAAGATTGCAATTGAAATTCTAAAATTAGGGGCCCATTGAGCTCAAAATTCATTCCTTTTATAGAAGAATTTGAGAAATGAGTGGTCAAGATTGATTTGTGAAGAGAGGTGAAGATTGAATCTTTGGTGATCCATGTGAGTGATCCAAGTGATTTAACTCTCATTGGTTAATGGATTGACTTTCCATTTTGCAAGTGAGGAGTTGTAATTTGGAGATTTATTTAATTCCCTTTTAATTAATTACTTTAGCCAAGTATTTAATTGTTTTGATTTGATTAAATAGGCCAATGTAATTAATGTGAGTTAGTGATGAAATCACTTTGATTTTAGGAGATTATATTGATTATCATGAATTATGCCAATTAATTGAGTAATTGTCCTAATATAATTAGGGGTATGATCACACTTAGGGCAAATAGGGTGTCTGGTTAGAGTAGACCAAATTAGGGTGGTTACATTTGCCCCTCTTTGAATTGATGTGTGAGCAGCGCATTGATTCAAAGAATGTCTGATGTTGACTTCAGAAAGTTTGAGAATTCCGCACTTGATTGAACGAAATGTCTGATGAGATCAGTCTCGAACTTGATTGAACTAAGACTGATAGTATTGACTTTGAACTTGATCGAACAAAGGTCAATAAAACAAAGATCTAAAGATATACCAATTCTGAACTTTATTGAATGAGAATTGATAATACTGATTCCAAACTTGATCGAACAAAGGTCAGTACAAAACTGCTAAAAGTTGCGAGGTATCAATTCTGAACTTGATCGAATGAGAATTGATAATACTGACTCCAAACTTGATCAAACGAAGGTCATCAGAAAGCTTCTAGGAGCTTAATAAAGATATGAGAATATGTAGACATAGATATCCGACTTGTTTAGCATTGAAGCCTTCTATCCAACAGTCCCTAACTTGATCAAAGGAAACTGCCATGCCCCTAGTCTTTTGATGATGAAGTCATTTTGTTGCTTTTGAGCAAGAATTTGATTGATTTTAAGTGTAATCATGCCCCATCGGGAACGAAATCGAAGGAAAAAGAATATAATCCCTTTGTAGAATGAGAAATCACTGGAGCAGATCAATTGGATCGTGAAAGAATCAATTAGAAGAGATGATGAAGCGAAGGTGTGTTAAAAGAAAACACAATTTTACCAAGTCGACTACTTGAAAATGTAAATTTTAAGTCTGATAAAATGATGTAGGACCAAGATTTTGATGAATAATGTGCAATTTGGAGATATAGAACCTGGAAAATTGATTGCGTAAAGCTTGCAAATTATTGTTTGAACATATAAAGAAATTCTGCATTTTTGGGAGACTATCGTAATTTTTTAACTGTTGTGTTAAAAACATCATCTGCATGTTTGATTTTGTTCCCCATAGATCCGAGAACAAAATTGTATTTTGATAGTCCGAGAAGAATTCTAGAGCTTCCAGACAGCTCAAAAAGGTCAATATATATCTCAAAATTCACTTTTAACTCATTCATTTCCACTTTTATCCTCAGTAAATCCACAGCTCTGTAGAGAAGATGGTGCTCCCCATGGAGAAACATTGATTTGAGCTAGCCTGATGACACCAGTGCCTGTCCCAGTACGCACCATCAGTGAGTATATTGATACCTACCTGTTTATGCTTTCTGTTTTTCATTTTGTCAAATTTTGCGATAGTTATGAAGCTTTTAGTTCCCAATCGCATCCCGCGTCCTAGGTCACGTCCGGTCAAACTCGCGTCGCTTCCGGTTTTGTTACAGAATTTCAGACCACATCTTGTAAATTTAGGGTCGTATCTTATTTTGAGGTTTTGCATCGTCTTTTGTATAATTTTGCTCCTTTGAATGTGTCGTGTCCAGTCAAAATAGGATCGTACCCCGCATCCCGTGTCGCATCCTATCAAAACAGGATTGCTTCTCGGATTCCCCATCGTATCCGGTAAATCGCGCATCACATCTAGTATGCAAGATCACACCCGGGAAAAACAATGTCGTTTTCTTTTTAGGAGTTAGTTTTTATTCAATTTGACTGTTTTTCCTCTTTCTGAAGGCCAAAAAGACTTAACTGTTAGCTTTTCTGCATAGTTGCCTTAACTAGAATACTGATTTAAACCTGTAAATGTGTTCTTTGACAGATTGAATTTGAGGTTGTATCATTTCGAGGACCTCGCCCTTCACGAGTCCTTGTCTTATCCCGATCATTGACAGCTGATGAGCTACAGATTATTGGGTGTCTCGGATTGACGTCACTTATAGATTTACCAGACATCAGGGTAAATCGGGGGTTGTTGACTGCTTTGGCTGAGAGATGGCACTCAGAGCACAACACCTTCCATGTCCCGACTGGCGAGATGACTGTCACACCAGAGGATGTGTGGCGTATTATGTGTATGCTAGTTATGGTTTGAGAGGTACAGTTTGAGTCACGCTCTGCCATAGGGATCGCTTCTGCACGGAGATACTTTGCATATCCTACTATAGTCTACCGTTACCTTACCTAGGACTACATGTGCGATGACTACGATCATTTACCTGTTTATCTTGTTGGATTGATTAGAGGAATACTCATGCCTGATAGAGGTCAGCATGGATTTATATGCGGTAGGGTAGAGACACTTGAGCAGATGGTCGTCTCATCTTGTAGATTTGGTTGGGGCAGCTGCATATCAGCCCACATGTATAGAGAGCTACATGAGAATTTATATGATTACTCTCGGAGTATGGCAGTCGATATATTGAGTTTACAGATCTAGGTCTGGAGCACATCCTAGTTACACGACTGATTGTAAATATGAAGAGAGTACCTTAGCAACCTTATGCATACATGTATTCAGGATTTATCCAGCATCCCCATCTGGGTAAGCTAGAATACTGGCGCCATGTTTTTGATGATATGACAGTGGTTGAGTGGAGGCCGTACTTAGATTGTGAGGAGTGGACCTTAGACATGCGAAAGATGCCATATTTTTTCTAGAGAAGATATTTGATCGGCCGTAACAAGTACATTGTAGAGAGATTCTTTTCTACTTGTGTTTTGAGGCAGTATGGCCGTATACAGGGTATGTCATAGGACTTGACAGTGTATGCACACATCCGTGATGAAGAGCCTCTGTAGGGACCCCAATTATCATATTAGACTGCACAGTTGGAGATCAGTCACATGGTCACAGTCGGATGGGATTACCTTCGCGATGTTGTAGATGGTGGGTGCACAAATGTATACCTTGCCCATTTGTTACAATTTCCATTTTCACGTTTTACAACACCCGACGAGGTAGCACCTCGCATAGAGGATGCTCTTGATTATGATCCTGTGGATGATTTCCCTGTGCGAGGCAGAGGCGGAGCTCAGAGAGATGGGAGAGGTGGGGGTGGCAGGGATGGTGGTAGAGATGGTAGACGCCCTCCCCAGGACAGAGGTCAGAGACATGGACGAGATGATCGAGGAGATGATGGAGATGATAGGCGTGGTGGCGGAGTGGGTGGTAGTGGAGTGGGTGGCAGTGGGGAGGGCAGACAGACAAGATTCTGGTTTGTGCCTCCACGGATAGATCTAGATCCTTTATTGACTAGGCAACAACAACAACAACAGAGACCATCATGACAGGTGCCGAGTGGAGGAGGTGGACCTCCTAGATAGGAACCTCCTAGGGATAGTGGCAGAGATACTGGCAGGGATGGAGATGCATTGTCGTAGTGCCAGAGAGAGCGTTAGCAACTCAGAGCTCGTATTACCACTTTGTAGACTTTGTTGGTAGATAGGGACAAATAGTTGGATATGATGAGATTAGAGATAGATGTCCATGCCTGCACAGCTACTCATAAGGGACAGAGAGATGTGTATTACTTTTCTCTATATTGTGCGGCGGTTCCACAGGCACAAAGAGCTCCATTATATCGCATTGTTGCACAGAAGTTAGAGGGAGCGATGCCTCCACCATCTCATCATCCCAGAGCCGATGCACCACCTCCTCCTCGTCCAGATCAGGTAGAGGGTGGTAGTCAGACTTGATTGTTTTTATGATATCTGAGATTTGTTGTATATGGATCCTTTTGAGATCATCTATTGTACTATAGACATTGATACTTGTATATATGTTTCATCATGATCACACTTATACTCTTTGTAGACAGTTCCGCATTTTTTGATCCGATTATTCACTGATATATATCCGAGATAGTTGTTTATGAATTTGATATGCTCATGGGTTCTTTTTGTTTAATAGATGTTTAGATTGATGCACATGTGATTATGTAATTGGTCTTTGATGATGTAGAATAGTTTCATGTGATGACATCATTTATGCTCTTTAATTTATTACTGATATATAGATGTGTTTTGAATGATTCTAGATGAAAATGCAGATGTATGTTTTTGAGATATTCTTTATGCAAATATATGTATGGATTCACTTAGGATGTAAAAGAAATGCAATGCTTGAATGCTTTGTTTTTGTATTTTCTCTTTCCCTTTTATGAATGCAAAATGAATGCCATGGATATGCAACGACATTTAATATCAGTAATATAGATTAAGTATTTTAGACTTGGATTTCCAATGAACTAGAAAATCATTTTGAGCTCAAACCCTTATGTTGTTTTAAAAATGAATCATGAAATCTTTAAATGCATCTACATGCAGACTTCTAGGACTGTCACTGATTTGTATACATTGTAGCATATTTATCATCATTGGGCGTTTGTGTAATAGACATATTTGGATAGTACAACTTTCACTAATACCCACAAGGTATCATGAAAGTATGAGTACTACGTTTATTGGATGCAATGTCAAAAATAAACCTAAGCATCAAGGCATAGAGGCCAAGATGACTTGTCAGTTATCTACTTTTGCTTTGAGAATCATCTTTTATTCGTGTGTAATGTATGATATGTGACCCGCAATGACCTTCAATATTCATATCCTTGGGTACATAGTGTGTTGTACACCTTACTTAGAAATTGATTTAGAAACATATAAGAAAATTGGTTCAACCTCACCATAGTTTACACATAACAAAGATCGAGATATATGCAGCTATCCACTCACGTTGGTAGCTCTTACCATAAACATCCAAGTTAGGTGAAACTCATAGGATCATTGAAACAACCACCATAAATAGAAAACCAAGAAAATATTATGCCCCCTGTCCTTGCAACTCTTTGTCTTTGAATATACACCATGAAGTAACTCGGAGGACATAACAATCAACAATTGATAATCAGTCAAAGAAAATTTATAACTGCGTACATGCCCCTAGTTTGAAACATCATCAAAACATAAAAGAGTCATAATCAAACCAAGATCAGTCTATATGTGTTTAAGTAGTATTGAAAAATATCGTTTATTCTTTATTCAATCACAATAGAGAAATCATCAATCGCAACTTGGAATCAAGCCATTTAGTTTTTGTGTCTGAGTAAACGAGATTAACTTTTATCAGCAATTGCAATCCAATGTAGTGTTTATGAACACTGTTTGATTAAAGTGTTGAGAAACACTAGTATGATGTCTGTTATAGGTAGGTGATGTTTAAGAAACACCCTTGTTTGTGAAAGTGTCGTTTTGATGCAAGTATTAAGAAATATAGTTTGTAGATGCAAACCATCCTAGAAAGGAACCTATGACAACCTAACAAATGCTGACCGAACGTTCTAGCAAAAGCTGCCTCTAGTGCAGAATGACTATTCCTAAGATGCAAATGCAAATCAATCCCATGAAAGGATAGGACATTTGTAAAGAATTCAGAGTCAACCAATAACACAGGTGTGATCGTGAAGGATTAGTGTCATCAGTGCATTGATAGATGGAGCATAGAGTACAAGTGGCACCTGTTTGTCAGGTTTTCACCACTCGGCGAAGCTTTTTATTTTTGCTACCAGGACGCTTGTTTGCTAGGTTTTCGCCAAGGCACTTTTCTCTTTTTCAAATTTTTTGTTCTTTTTTCCATTTTTTTTTGGTTAGTATCAAGGCGCCTGTTTGCAAGGTTTTCACCAAGGATGCCTTTTTTCAGGACTTTTTCACCAGTTTTTGGATTTCTTTTGGATCAATTTTCTGATTTTTTTTGGTATTTTTGAAGAACTATTTCCACTGCATGGCTCTGTCAGCCGGATGTCAAGCGTAGAACCGCTTCAAGTTAGAGTATTAATAGATCAGGAAGAACATCTTCCTCAGGTGTAGCTAATTGATAAGCTCCAGTCCCAAAAGTTGCTGTTATAACAAAAGGCCCTAGCTAGTTGGGTTCAAACTTGCCCTTTTGTTCTCTGTTTGGCTGATTTTTAGGATTCTCTCTTAGAATGAGATCCCCCACTTGAAATTGTCATGGTTTTACCTTATTGTTGTACCCTTTTGAAATTCTTTTCTAGTACACTTCGAGATGATCGAACACTTGTTGTCTACGCTCATCTAGTAGTTCTAGTGCATGAACCCTATCAATGCGGTATTGTTCATCTGTAACAAGAGCTTAGAGAGATACTCGCAAAGATATAATTTCTACTTCAATGGGTAGTATTGCTTCTGCGCCATAGACTAGAGCGAATGTCATGGATCCTGTTGATGTTCAGGTACTTGTTCTATAGGCCCATAGTGTCGGATGTAGTTGCAAATGCCAATCTCTGCCAGACTTACTCACAGTTCTATGTAATATTTTTAGAATATTTTTGTTTGAAGCCTCAGCTTGTCCATTACCTTAAGGATAATAGATTGAAGACAAATGTTGAGTGATATGAAACTGTGTACAAAGGTCCTCGATATCTTGGTTTTTGAACTGACCCCCATTGTCTGTTACAATAGAAGAGGGTATCCCATACCTACAAATGATGTAGTTCAAGATGAACATAACAACCTATTTGCCAGTGACTTTGATCAACGACACTGCCTCGACCCACTTAGTGAGATACTCAGTGACCGTACTGATGTACTTGTGTCAAGTTGAAGAATTAGGATAAATCTGTCCAACAAGATCAAAGGCCCATTGCTGAAATGACAATTGTGTTATAAAAGGTACGAGTTCTCTGGCTGGGGCATGGATAAGGTTCCCATGTGTTTGACATTTGTGACATGTTTTAGAAAATTGCACATCTTTTTCCATTGTAGGCCAATAGTATCCAACTCTTAAAATTTTCTTAGCTAATGAAAAGCCATTTGAACGCGGTCCACATACACCTTCATGAACCTCTTTTTATGCGCGATCAAACTCTTCTTGTTCTAAACACCTAAGAAGCGTTCTGTCAAGACTTCGTCTATATAAGTTAGTAGTGATGAGGACATAATGCGATGCTGTCCTAATCAAAGCTCATTTTTCATTCCTAGATAAGCCATTAGGTAAGGTTTCATCAGTAAGATAAGAAATTTTTTTGGCATATTGGGATTGTTCTTGGGAACTTAAGACATAAATCACTTGGGATTTATGTGTATCAAAGGCAGGAAAGGATAATTCTTCTACCAAGAAGTCATAGAGAAATTGGTTTTCTTCGAGTTGTAAGATGGATGCTAGCATAGCCATAGCATCTGCAGCTTTGTTTTCCATTCTTAGAATTTGTTGGAATGTGACAAAGATAAAGTACTTTTTCAAATCTTCTACCAGCTGTTTGTAAGGCACCAGTTTCTCATCTTTTGTCTGATAATCACCATTCACTTGATTGGTAATGAGCTGAGAGTCACCATACACATGCAACTCTATAATTTTCCATTCTATAGCAAGCTTAAGTCCGTTCACCAATGCTTCATATTATGAGATGTTGTTAGTGCATGGAAACATTATTTTATATGCCTTAGGTATCTTGTAGCCTTGAGGAGTGAAATAATACCCCTGCTCTAGATCCTTGTTGTGTGAAAGAGCTATCAAAATACATCTTCCACATATATTCGGTTAAGTGCATGATTGTCTCATCTGAAAATTCTATAATCAAAGGTGCATTATCTTGTAATGGCGAATCAAGTAATTGATCTGCTAGGACTTGTCCTTTGATAGCCCTTCTGTCAGCATACTCAATATCAAATTCACTTAATATCAAGACCCATTTTTCTATTCTTCCTGTTAATGCTGTTTTACTCAAGAGGTATTTGAGAGGATCAATTTTCGCAATAAGTTTCACTGTGTGCGAGAACATGTAGTGTCTCAACTTCTGGGATGCAAAAACAATCGCTAAGCAAGCTTTTTCAATGATAATGTAGTTGAGTTCATAAGACACCGAGGTCCTGCTGATGCAATAATTTGCCCTTTCCTTTTTGTTTTCGTCCTCTTGTGCTAGAAATACTCCAAGCGATGTAGCCGTAGCTGAGATATAGAGTAGTAATGGTTTTCCATGAATAGGCGCCATGAGAATAGGAGTAGCCAAGTAATCATTCAGTTCTTTGAAATTGTTTTCACAATGCTCATCCCGTTTGAAAGTAACACCTTTATGTAGCAGTTTTGTGAAAGGTTGCACTCTATCAGCTAGTTGGGACATGAATCTCCTGATGGACTAAAGTCTTCTTTGAAGCGTCCTCATTTGACTTATATTGCGAGGAGGTGACATTTCTATTATAGCTTTTACCTTTTCAGAGTCCACCTCAATTCCTTTAGCTGATACAATAATCCCTAAGAATTTCCATGATTGGACTCCAAATGGACATTTCTTTGGATTAAGCCTTAGTTGAAACTGCTGCATTTGATCTAGTATCTTTCTCAAGTCTTGAATGCGAGTTGTTCTTATTTTTGACTTAGCCAATGTATCATCCACATAGTCCTCCATGTTTTTGTGTATCAGGTCGTGGAATGTTGTTGTCATAGCTCGTTGATACGTAGCTCCAGCATTCTTTATCCCAAATGGCATAATGTTCCAGCAAAATGTTCCCCATGCACATGTAAATGTTGTCTTTTCTTGGTCCTCAAGAGCAATGTTTATTTGGTTATAACTTGAGAATCCATCCATGAGTGAATACATTTGATATCCTACTGTGAGATCTATAATCATATCAATGTTTGGCAATGGGAAAGCATCTTTAGGACAAGCTTTGTTTAAGTCCCTAAAGTATGTGCAAATCCTGATAGACTTATCTATTTTGGAAACTGGTACCACATTAGAAATCCATCCTGCATAAGCGATGACTCTTATGAATCCAACTTTTAATAGTTTTTCCAGCTATGCTTTCACCAATAATGCCACATGTGGAAGCATCTTTCTTAGTTTTTGTTTCACGGGTTTAATTCCAGAAGCTATATATAAGTAATGCATTATTAACTCAGTATCGAGTCCAGGCATATCAGTGTAAGACCATGCAAAGTTAATCTTCTTCTCTTTGAGGAATTCAGTAAACTGTATGTTTTCTTCTTCTGATAAGGATTGTGCTAAGTGAACAAATTGAGGAGCTTCTGTTGTTCCCAAGTTAACTGGTTGTGTTGGTTCTATCAGTACCGAAGATCTTTCTTGAAAGTGCTCAGGGAGGATATCAAGAATCTCATCTTTTGGCACCTCTGAGAGGTTTTCACCATCAGACATGTCTTTTATTTTTACTATTTTAGAATCTGATACTACCACAATGTGGTTTTCATCATCAGTTCTTTGTCTCTTTTTATTTTTCAATTTTTGACTAAGAAACTTGATATCCTCCCCTGTCAGGTTCATGCTCTTTGTATTGGTGGAAGAAGGATAGGGTTCACAAGCATTTAGATAACAAACCAAAGTATAGTCATTAGGAAAGTTCATGATAAGAATAGGGTCTGAATTGGTCCAATCAATAAGGTCGGGGTTTACCAAAGATAATGATTTAGAGTTTTGTAAGGACAACATTGTGTGTGTATTTTGTGGACCTGCAAGCTGCAACACAACACTTCAATATGTCATTGCATTAGTGAGATGAACATGAAATAACAAAGGAAAACCACATATACATCACTAAAATCAACATATTGCTCCGTATCTAAGAAGAGTATGAAATATGCTATAATTTGCCCTCAGATTATGCATAAATCAGTGACACATTCATGCATAGAATGGAAGATTTAAAGAATGCAAGCTAAATGCTCAAACAAAGTTCATTTTATTTGCTTCAAAAGAGATTATGAAACTACTCTCAACAAAATGCATTTATGATTCTACAAAATTAGAGCAACATAAGGATGTAATTAAAATTCTAAGATTATGGGCAGCATAAGGATGCTTTCAAATTTCTAATATTATGGACGCATTGAGCTCAAAATTCATCCTTTTTATAGAAGAATTTGAGGAATGAGAGGTTATGATTGATTTGTGAAGAGAGGTGGAGATTGAATCCTTGGTGATCCATGTGAGGTGCTCCAAGTTATTTAAATCTCATTGGCTAATGGATTAACTTTCCATTTTGTAAGTGAGGTGTTGTAGTTATGAGCTTTTATTTAATTCCTTTTAATTAATTTCCTTAGCCATGTATTTATTTCTTTTGATTTAATTGGCTAAGGTAATTAATGTAAATTAGTGATAAGATCACTAGGAAATTAAATTTGATTTAAATGAATTATGCCAATTAATTGAATGATTGTCTTGACATAATTAGGGCTATGATCACACTTAGGGCAAATATGGTCTTTGGTCAGAGTAGACCAAATTAGGGTGGTTATATTTGCCCCTCTTTGAATTGATGTGCGAGCAACGCATTGATTCAAAGAATGTTTGATGTTGACTTCAGAAAGTTTGAGAATTTCGCCCTTGATTAAATGAAATATATGATGAGATCAGTCTCGCACTTGATTGAACTAAGACTGATAGTATGGCATTGAACTTGATCGAACAAAGGTCAATAAAAAAAAGATCTTAAAGATACCAATTCTGAACTTGATCGAATGAGAATTGATAATACTGACTTCGAACTTGATTGAATGAAGGTCAGTACGAAGCTGCTAGGAGATTAATAAGGATCTGAGAATATATAGACATAGATATCTGGCTTGTGATAACCGAATCCTTCTATCCAACAGTCCTGACTTGATCAAAGGAAACTGCCATGCCCCTAGTCTTTTGATGATGAAGTCGTTTTAATGCTTTTGAACAAGAATTTGATTAATTTTAAGTGTGATCATGCCCCCTTGGGAACAAAATCGAAGGAAAAAGAATAAAATCGCTTTGTAGAATGATTTATCACTTGAATCGATCGATTGGATTGATAAAGAATCAATTAGAAGAAATGATGAAGCGAATGTGTGTTAAGAGAAAACACAATTTTACCAAGTTAACTATGTAAAAATATAAGTTTTGAGTCTGATGAAATGATGTAGGACCAATATTTTGATGAATAATGTGCCATTCGATGATAGAGAACTCAGAAAACTGATTGCGTAAAGTCTACAAATCATTTTCTAAACATGTATAGCAATTTTGCATTTTTGTGAGACTGTCGTAAAATGTGTAGCATGTTGTTGAAAACATCATCTACGCGTTCGATTTCGTTCCCGATAGATCAGAAAAGAACAAAATTGAATTTTGATAGTCCGAGAGGAGTTCCGGAGCTCCTAAATAGCTCAAAAAAGGTCAATATATAGGTCAAAAGCTACTTTTTACTCATTCATTTTCACTTTTATCCGCAGTAAATTCAGAACTCCACATAGAAGATAGTGGTCCCCATGGAGAAGCATCGATTCGAGCTTGCACATCGACATCAATGCCCGACTGATTACGCACCGCCGATGAGTACATTAATACATACCTTTTCATGTTCTTAGTTTTAATTTTTGTCCATTTTTGTAGGAGATATTAAGCTTTCAATTCTACATCGCACCCCGTGTCTTGGGCCGTGTCTGGTTAATCCCATGTCGCATCTTGTTTTTCCCAAAAATCCCGGATCACATCCTGTAAATTCAGGATCGCATCTCGTTTTCCAATCTTATATCACATGCTGTAAAATTTTAGTGGTCTTTGAATTTGGTCGCGTTCTGTGAAAATGGGATCGCACCCTGCGTCCCACGTCGCATCCTGTCAAAACAGGACCGCTTCCCGGTTTCCCCATCACATCCGGAAAATCGTGTATCACATCTAGTGTTTAGGATCGCACCCCATAAAAACACAGTTATTTTCAGTGTAGGAGTTAGGTTTTTTCCAATTTTTACTATTTTGCTCTTTCTGAAGGCCAAAAAGACTGAACTGATAGCTTTTCTGCGTAGTTGCCTTAGCTAGAATAGTGATTTGAACTTGTATTTGTGTTTTGTTGACAGATTGATTTTGAGGTAGTGTCTTTTCGAGGACCTCGTGCTAGACGATTCATTGCTTTATCTAGGGCCTTGATGCCCGCAGAGTTATAGATTATAGCATGTCTGGGATTGACTTCACTTATAGATTTACCTGATATTAGGGTAAATTGGGGGTTGTTGACTGCTCTTGCCGAGAGATGGCATTCAGAGCACAACACCTTCCATCTCCCAACTAGTGAGATGACTGTCACGCTTGAGGATGTGTGGCGCATTATGTGTATTCTAGTGATGGGTCGGGAGGTTCAGTTTGAGTCGCGCCCTGCGATAACTATTGCTTCTTCCCGGAGGTATTTTGGAGATCAGACCATAGTTTGCAGATATTTGACATGGGATTATATGTGCGATCATTAAAATTGATTACCTGTTTATCTTGCTGGATTGATTGGGGGGATCCCCATGCCTGACCGAGGACAACATGGATTCCTGTGCGGCTGGGTGGAGACCTTGCAGTAGATGACTGTTTCATCACGCAGATTTGGCTGGGGCAGTTGTATCTTAGCCCACATGTATCAAGTTACATGAGATAGTATATGAGTATTCTCGTAGCATGACAGTTGATATCCTAATATTGCAGTTCTGGGCCTGGGAGCACATCCTAGTTACACGACCAATTGTAGATAGATAAAGGGCACTAGAGCATCCCTATGTGTATATGTATGTAGGTTTTATTCAGCACCCCCATCTGGGCAAGGTAGAGTACTGGCACAATGTTCTTGATGATATGACAGTTGTTATATGGTGACCATACTTAGATTGTGAGGAGTGGACCTCAGATAGGATTTAGATGCCTTACTTTTTCTAGAGCGGGTACTTGATTGGGCGGACTTGATATATTGTAGAGCGGTTTCTTGTTACTCGAGTGCTGCGACAGTATGGTCATGTACAGGGCAGGTCACATGATTTGACAACATACGCCCAGATTCATGATGAGGAGCCTCTTTGGGGGGCCATATTAGTATATGAGACCACACAACTAGAGATCAGTCATATGGTCGCAGTTGGGCGGGATTATCTTCCAAAGGTTGTAGATGCATGTTGTACTGATGGTTATCTCACACATGTTACAGTATCCCTTTCCTAGACTCACCGCTCCTGAGGAGGTAGCTCCTTGCATAGAGGATGCTTTAGATTATGATTCGACTGATGATAGAATTGTTAGAGGCAGAGGCGGAGCCCAGAGAGACAGGGGAGGTGGGAGTGGGAGAGATGGTAGACGCACTCCTTCGGATAGAGGTCACGAATGTGGCAGGATGATCACGAAGATGATGGAGATGATCGGGGTGGTGGTGGAGTGGGTGGCAGTGGAGAGGGCGCTAGTGGCAGACAAAATCACTTTAGGTTCATGCCTCCACGGGTAGATCCAGGTCCATTACTGACAAGAGAGCAACAATGACAGTAGTAGAGGCCACTAGGACATGTACCTAGTGGAGGAGGTGGACCTCCTAGACAGGATCCTCCCAGGGATATAGGAAGAGATTCAGGCAAGGATGGAGATGCCTTGTCACAGTGTCAGAGGGAGCGTGAGCAGCTCAGAGCTCGCATCACTACATTAGAGACTTTATTGGCGGACAGGGACAGACAGTTAGAGATGATGAGAGTTGAGAGAGATACCCAAGCCCGCACAACTACTCATCAGGGCCAAAGAGCTGCTTACTATTTTGCTTTATATTATGTGGTCGTTCCAGAGGGACAAAGAGTTCCATTATATTCTCGAGTGGAAAAGCAGTCAGAGGGAGAAATGCCTCCACCAGCTCATCCTGCACAACCTCCTCCTTCAGATCAGGGAGAGGGTGGCAGTCAGACCCGATACTGTTCTTTTGACATTTTGAGACATATTGTATATATTGATCCTTCTGAGATCATCCATTGTACTACAGACTTTTATACATGTATATCTGTTTCATTGTGATCATACTGATACTCTTTTGTAGATAGTTCCACATTTTTGATCTGTTCCATCATTGATATATATCTGAGATAATTGTTTCTGATGTTTGATATGTTCATGGGTTCTCTCTTTTTGATAGATGTTTAAATTGATGCACATGTGATTATGAACTTGGTCTCTTTGATGAGTTTAGAATAGATTCATGCGATGACATCATTTATGCTCTTTGTTTTATTACTGATATATAAATGTGTTTGGAATAATTCTAGATGAATATGCAAATGTATGTTTTTGAGATTTTCTTTATGCAGATATATGTATAAATGCACTTAGGATGTAAAAGAAATACAATGGTTGAATGCTTTGTTTTTGTATTTTCTCATTCTCATTTATCAGTAATATAGATTATGTAGTTAACTTGGATTTCAGATGAACCAGGAAATCATTTTGAGCTCAAGTCCTTATGTTATTCTAAAAATGAATCAGGCAATCTGTAAACGCATCTATATGTAGACTCTTAGGACTGTCACTGATTTGTATACATGTAGCATTTTTATCATCATTGAACATTTTTGTAACGAACATCATCAGATAGTACAACTCTCACTAATACTGACAAGGTATCATGAAAGTATGAATACTATGTGTATTGGATGCAATGTCAAAAATAAACCTAAGCATCAAGGCATAGAGGCCAGGGTGACTAGTCAGTTATCTCCTTTTGCTTTTAAGAATCATCTTCTATTCGTGTGTAAGATATGTGGCCCAAAATGACCTTCAATATTCATATCCTTGGGTACATAATGTGTCGTACACCTTACTTAGAATCTGATTTAGAAAGAGACAAGGAAATTGGTTTAACCTCACCGTAGTTTACACATAACTAGGATCAAGATATATGCGGCTATCGACTCATGTTGGCGGCTCTTACCATAAACATCCAAGTTAGGTGAAATTTATAGGATCATTGAAACAATCACCATACACAGAAAACCAAGAAAATATTATGCCCCCTGTCCTTGTGACTCTTGGTCTTTGAATAAACGTCATGGAGTAACTCAGAAGACATAACAATCACCAATTGATAATCAATCAGAGAAAATTCATAATTGCTTACATGCCCCTAGTTTTAAACATCATGAGAACATAAAAGAGCCATAATCAAACCAAGATAAGTGTATATGTGTTTAGGTAGTATTGATACATACTGTTGATTCATTTTTTCAAGCACAGTAGAGAATCATCAATCATAATTTGGAATCAAGCAATATGTTTTCATGTCTGAGTATATGAGATTAACTTTGTCAGCAATTGCAATCCAATGTAGTGTTTAGGAACATTGTTTGATTAAAGTGTTGAGAAACACTAGTATGATGTCTGTTATAGGTGGGTGGTGTTTAAGAAACACCCTTGTTTGTGATAGTGACGTTTTGATGCAAGTATTGAGAAATACTATTTTGAGAGGCAAACCATCCTAGATAGGAACCTAGAACAACCTAGCAGACGCAAATTGAACATGCTAGCAAAGATGCCCCCACTGCAGAATGAATATTCCTAAGACGCAAATGAAGACCAATCCCATGCAAGGATATGACATTTGTAAGGAATCAGAGTCAACCAATAACACATGTGCGATTGTGAAGGATTAGTATCAACAGTGCATTGATAGATGGAGCACATAGTACAAGTGACGTCTGTTTGCCAGGTTTTCACCACTCGGCAAAGCTTTTTATTTTCGCTACCAAGACGCCTGTTTGGCAGGTTTTCGCCAAGGCACTTTTCTCTTTTTCAATTTTTTTGTTCTTTTTTTTTTTTTGTTAGTATCAAGGCGCGTATTTGCCAGGTTTTCACCAAGGATACCTTTTTTCAGGACGTTTTCCACAGTTTATGCATTTCTTCAGGATCTATTTTCTGATTTTTTGAGAACTTTTTCACTGCACGGGCTTTGTCGGCTAGATGTCAAGCGTAGAACCGCTTTTAGTGTAGAGTATTAATGGGATTAGGAAGACCATCTCCCTCAGGTGTAGCTAACTGATAAGCTCCAGTCCCAAAAATTGTAGTAATAACATAAGGCCCCAGCTAGTTGGGTTCAAACCTCCCTTTTTGTTCTCTATTTCGCTGGTTTTTAGGATTCTCTTTGAGAACGAGATCCCCCACTTGAAATTGTCATGGTTTTACCTTCTTATTGTACCCTTTTGACATTCTTTTCTGGTATACTTTGAGATGATCGAACGCTTGTTGCCTGTGCTCATCAAGTAGTTCTAGTGCATGAACTCTATCAATGTGGTATTGTTCATCTGTAACAAGACCTTGGAGAGATATTAGCAAAGATGGAATTTCTACTTCAATGGGTAGCACTGCTTCTGCACCATAGACTAGAGCAAATGGCGTGGCTCTAGTTGGTGTTCGGATACTTGTTTCGTAGGCCCATAGTGCCAGATTTAGTTGCAAATGCTAGCCTCTGCAAGACTTACTCACACTTCTATGTAAGATTTTTAGAATATTTTTGTTTGAAGCCTCAGCTTGTCCATTACCTTGAGGATAATAGATTGAAGAAGAATGCTGAGTGATATGAAACTATGTACAAAGGTCCTCGATGTCTTGGTTTTTGAACTGACCCCCATTGTCTGTTACAATAGAAGGTATCCCATACCTACAAATGATGTAGCTCAAGATGAACATAGCAACCTACTTGCCACTGGCTTTGATCAGCGACACGACCTTGACCCACTTAGTGAAATACTCAGTGGCCGTAATGATGTACTTGTGTCCACTTGAAGAATTATGATAGATTTGTCCAACAAGATCAAGGCCCATTGCTGAAATGGCCGATGTGTTATAAAAGGTATGATTTCTCTGGCTGGAGCATGGATAAGGTTTCCATATGCTTGACATTTGTGACATGTTTTAGAAAATTGTACATCTTTTTCCATTGTGGGCCAGTAGTGGCCAACTCTTAATAGTTTCTTAGCTAATGAAAAGTCATTCGAGTGCGATCCACATACGCCTTCTTGAACCTCTCTTAATGCGCGGCAGGACTCTGCTTGTTCGAAACATCTAAGAAGCGTACCGTCAAGACCTCGTCTAAATAAGTTAGTAGTGATGAGGACATAAAGCGATTTTATCCTAATTAAAGCTCATTTTTCATTCCTTGATAGGCCATTGGGTAAGGTTTGATTAGTAAGATAAGCTATTATTTTGGCATATCAGGATTGTTCTTGGGCATTTAAAGCACAAATAACTTGGGATTCAGGTGTATCAAAGGCTGGAAAGGATAATTATTCTACCAAGAAGTCATAGCGAAAGTGGTGTTCTTCTAGTTGTAACATGGATGCGAGCGTAGCCATAACATCTGTAGCTTTGTTTTCCATTCTTGGTATTTGTTGGAATGTGACGAAGACAAAGTACTTTTTCAAGTCTTTAACCAGTTGTTTGTAAGGCATTAGTTTCTCATCTTTTGTTTGATGATCTCTATTTACTTGGTTGATAATAAGCTGAGAGTCACCATACACATGTCACTCTACAATTTTCCATTCCGTAGCAAGTTTAAGTCCATTTACCAATGCTTCATATTCTGAGATGTTATTTGTGCATGGAAACATTAGTTTATACGCCCTGGGTATCTTGTATCCTTGAGGAGTGATAAATAGAACCCTTGCTCTAGATCCTTGTTGTGTGAAAGAACCATCAAAATGCATCTTCCACGGATATTCAATTAAGTGCATGATTGTTTCATCAGGAAATTCAATTATCAAAGGTGCATCATCTTTAAATGGTTAATCACCTAGTTGATCTACTAGGACTTGTCCCTTGATAGCCCTTCTGTCCACATACTCAATATCAAATTCACTTAGAATTAAGACCCGTTTTGCTAGTCTTCTTGTCAATGCTGTTTTACTCAAGAGATGTTTGAAAGGATTTATTTTTGCAATAAGTTTCATTGTATGCGAGAGCATGTAGTGTCTCATATTATGGGATGCAAAAACAACTGTTAAGAAAGCTTTTTCAATGATATTGTAATTGAGTTCATGAGACATGAAGGTCTTTCTGATATAATAGACCGCTCTTTCCTTTTTGTTTTCATCTTCTTGTGCTAGCAATACTCCAAGTGATGTAGCCGTAGCCTAGATATAGAGGACTAGTGGTTTTCCATGAATAGGTGCCATAAGAATAGGATTAGCCAAGTAATCTTTTAATTCTTTGAAATTGTTTTCACAATGCTCATCCCATTTGAAAGTAACACCTTTATGTAGCAGTTTTGTGAAAGGTTGCGCTCTATTTGCTAATTGTGACATAAATCTCCTAATCGGCTGAAGTCTTCTTTGAAGCGTCCTCATTTGACTGATATTGCGAAGAGGTGACATTTCCAGTATAAATTTTACCTTTTCGGGTTCCACCTCAATTCCTTTATCTTATACAATAAACCCTAAGAGTTTCCCTAATTGGACTCCAAATACACATTTCTTTGGATTAAGCCTTAGTTGAAATTGCTCCATGCGATCTAGTATCTTTCTCAAGTCTTCAATATGAGTTGTTCTTATTTTTGACTTGGCTAATGTATCATCCACATAGTCCTCCATGTTTTTGTGTATCATATCGTGGAATATTGTTGTCATAGCTCTTTGTTATGTAGCACCAACATTCTTTAGGCCAAATGGCATGACGTTCTAGAAAAATGTTCCCTATGCGCATGTAAATGTTGTCTTTTGTTAGTCTTCAGGAGCAATCTTCATTTGGTTATAGCCCGAGAACCCATCCATAAAATAATACATTTGATATCCCACTGTGAGATCTATAATCATATCAATATTTGGCAATGAGAAATCATCTTTAGGACAAGCTTTGTTTAGGTCTCTAAAGTCTGTGCAGATCCTAATAGATTTATCTGTTTTAGAAATTGGTACCACATTAGAAATCCATCCTGCATAGGCGACGACTCTTATAAATGATGCAACATGTGGATGCATCTTCTTTGATTTGTGTTTCATGGGTTTGATTCTAGGAGCTATAGATAAATGATGCATTATTAACTTAGGATCAAGTGCAGGAATATCAGTGTTAGACCATGCAAATTTGATCTTCTTCTCTTTGAGGAATTTAGTGAATTGTATCTTTTATTCTTCTGATAAGGATTGTGCCAGGTGAGCAAATTGAGGAGCTTCTGTCGTTCCCAAGTTGACTGGTTGTGTAGGTTCTAATAGAACTGAAGATCTTTCTTGAAAGTGCTCAGGGAGGATATCAAGAATCTCATCTTTTGGCGCCTCTAAGAGGTTTTCACCATCAGATACGTATTTTATTTTTTACTTTTTTAGAATCTGATACTGCCACAACGTGGTTTTCACCATCAGTTCTTTGTTTATTTGTATTTTTCAATTTGTGACTAAGAAAGTTGATATCCTCCTCTGTCATGTTCATGCTCCTTGCATTGGTGGAAGAAGGATAAGGTTCACAAGCATTTAGATAATATGCCAAAGTATAGTCGTTAGGAAAGTTCATGATAGGAGTAGGATCTGAATTGGTCCAATCAATTAGGTCAGGGTTTACCAAGGATAATGATTCAGAGTGTGGTAAGGATAGCATCGCGTCAACATCAAGACTATTAACGGACAAGACATGTTCCGTTAAGTCAGCTTCTACAACGTTTAGATCATTAAGAGTCGAATCATCATTAATAGGGTCATTGTTAGTAATATGCGGACCTAACTTTAGCGACTCATCACTTGAGATTTCTTCTTCTTCTCTCATCAAATTGAAATTGATAGCTTGTATCCTTTGAATGTCCTCTAGACCTAGTAAAGCACTAGTATCTCCATCAACAATCCTGGGTAGTGGTATCTCATCTGATTCTGGGAAAAGAACAATGTTATGGGAAGTGTTAGAACTCTCTCCTCTCTCTAATAGAGATGCAAATTTTTGAATCACATCTACCTCAATGTCCATGGTAGCATCATACAAGTTATCCCATTCATAATAATGTGAGTTAGTTATTTCATCATCAGATCTGTTTAGAAACTCAATAATAGTTACCAGATGTACCCTATTAGCCACTTGTAGATCAAAGTGTGGTAAGTCTAGGACATGTGAAATTGTGACCAATTGCCCCCAGTTAGGATGTATATCTTGTTGTTGGGGTATTTCTTCACAAGTTTCTTCTATCTGTTCGACTTCTGGGGAGTCTTCTGTTGTTTCCTCTACTTCTTGGACATCAGTTTGTGGCAACAAAGGAACATGATGCTCTTGTTGTGCTACAAAAGTAGCTACATATCTTTCTCCTTGATATTCAGGATACCTAGTACCAATGTGTAATAATATTTCATATGTCCATGGTTGCAATGTTGTTTCTTCTTCTTCTTCACCACTTGCTTCATCAAAGATTGGACCATCTTTTGAAGTAGGGTTTTCTGATTTGTTATTCAAACCTAATCTTGTTTTGTCTTTGGTGTTTTTGAATTCCATGTGCATAGGTTCAACAAGTCCTTTTCCTTTATCTCCTAAATGTCCCTTCCCTTTGTATCCCATTTTTTTGAGGTCATATCCTTTACCATACTTTTCTGGGGATATCTCCACATGTTTTACCTCATTTTCTCTCTGTTCTCCTTTATAGAGCCAAGCCAAGACTGCTTTATCTTCTTTTTCATCTTCTTGAGAAGTAGAGGCTCTATCCATACCAGTTGGTTTGTGAATGTCTTGTTCTTTTGATGCAGTAGGTGTGAAAGATGAGGAAGGTTTCCTATAAGATCTTGGAGACATGGGAATGTTTGTCAATGACGACGTCATGTTAGTTTGTATTCCCCCATACTGGTTTTTGCAAGTTTTAGCATCTTTCCAAAGCTTCTCATCAGCATGTCTTTAGAAGTTTCAGGTATGGATTCTTTTGGGACTTCCTTACTGTGAGGAAGCATACTATCTGCTTTAACATTATTGCAAGTGTAGTTTGAATCTGCAAGAATCGTCACTTCCACCCCATTATGTGGGAATTTGATGCATTGGTGGTAAGTAGATGACACTGCTTGCATTTCATGTATGCAAGGTCTCCCTAATAATATGTTATAGGCCAATGGTAGATCGAGAACTTGACAAATCACATTGCATTCAATTGGTCCTATTATGATTGGTAGAACAATGAGCCCTTTGGATGATCTTTCTTCTTCATCGTAAGCCTTGATAGTTATCTTACTTCTTGAATCAATGGTTTGTTCTGAAAGACCCAACTTTTTAATTAGATTGAGAGTACATATGTTCAACCCTGCGCCTGCATCTATCAATACACATTTGACACGGGATTTGTGAATCAAGACTTCAATGTGAAGGGGTTGGTTATGCGGATGAGTCAAGGATTTGTCATCATCTTCTAAAAAGGAGAGGTAATGTGGAGCTGAAATATGATTGACCATTGCCTGGAACTTGTCTACATTAATGTATTTTGGAACATTCGCGGAATGTAGGGCTTGTTCAAGAACTTACCTATGCAATGAAGAGATCTTTAGTAAGTCAAATATAGAAATTTGAGCTGAGGTTCTTTGCAGTTGGTCTACCAAGTTATAGTTTGCAGATGATATAGTAACTGTTTGTCTTGTTGCTGTTGGTTTGGGAATTGTGACAACAGGTACTTTAGAGGATGTTGCTTGCTTAGATGTGGAGTTAGCTCCTTTGATCGTGACTTGCGCTTGGTTTCGAGTCACCATGTTTGATTGTGTTGATGTGTCTTTGGAACCTTTAATAGTGATCACATTGATTGATTCGCTTTTAATGTCCAACATGTTGATCACATTGTCGTTATGGGAGTATGTGTAATTCACTTCGTTTCCTTTTCCTTTAGAAGCTTCCCCTTTTTTCGTAGTTAGGGAACGATTTGTTAAATGCCGTGTGATCTTTGTTAGTGGTATGTCCTTTCACTTTGATTTTGCCTCCTTCAATAAGGTCTTGTGTAACGTGTTTGAGCTTAACACATTCATTGGTCTTATGTCCTTTGTTCTTATGAAAGATACAATAGGCATTGTCATTCCACCATCTCGGTTGAACTTTTGGTTCCCATGGTTTAGAATTGGGTATTGTGAGGACTTTGTTGTCCAAGATTGTCTTGAAAAATGTCTCAAGAGGTTCTCCCAATGGAGTAAATGTTCGTTGAGGTCTAGAAGTCCACGGTTTACTCTTGTTGTTCTCATTGTTTCCTCTTGGTATTGTGGTTGTTACCTTAGCTTCTTTGTTTTCTTGTAAGTTGTTCATTAGATTGAACACCGCGGGTTTAGGATTTTCGTTGGATGCTTCTACCACTCCATCACTAACAACATTCTTGTTCTTGTTCCACCACTTAGGTTTGTTGTTGTAGTTGTTATATTTGTTATCAGTTTGGAGTGTGATTTCTCCTTTCTTGACCATAACATCTTCAACGCGGATACTGTTTTTGATCATTCTATCAAAGCTAGGTGAATCTTGCTTTTGCAAAGAATAGTTCATTTTGGGTACCAAGTTGTTAATAAATATTTCTATCTTTTTCGATTCGGATATTGCTCTTGAGTACCTTGCAAAAATTCTCCTCCACCTTTGTAAAAAGTGTGTAAAGGATTCACCTATTCTTTGTTTCGTGTTACAAAGATCCATCATGGTTATGTTATGTTGTATATTGTAGGAGTAATGTTGGACAAATATTTTTATTAACTCCTCAAAAGACTGCACACTTAGTGTGAGTTTGGAGAACCACTTCATAGCATTTCCGCCTAGACTTCCCGGAAATAGCCTCATTAGATAGGTAGGTTCATGCATGTACTCAATGCTTAGAGCACAAAATTCTCTAACATGGTCATGTGGATTAGTTTCTCCCATGTATTTGTCGTATTTGGGTCTTGCCATGTTAGGAGGAAACAAAACCATGTTGATACTCTTGTCAAAAAGAAATAGACATATGTGTTCCAAAGAGTATTTTTTTGTTGGTTTGACCTTTTCTTGCTTGAGTGTCACAAGTTTGGATCGTATTAAGGTCAATTGTTTGGTGAGAATAGAAATAGGAGTTGGTACTTCTTTTTCCTTTAGTCTCTCAACATCATAGTCTTTGGGAAGTCTTACCCCAATAGAAGCTAAGTGTAGGAAATATTTCTCTCTGTCTTCACCAATAATCTTTTCCAAGGCTCTTTGGAATTTTATACTTTGTTTGAGCTTGTTATACTCTTCTTCAGATACATCTTCGTCACTATCCGAGTCAAACAAAGGACGACCGATATTTTGTTCTTTGTGACTACTTTCTCGTTCGTTTTGGTTTTGTTCATTGTTATATTCTTCAAAAGCTGTATTGCATCCTTGATGGGGAGCTTCTATTGCGGGTGAGTCGTGATCGAATAAGGGATTGCAAGATGTCTCTCCTTGGTGAAAATGAAGTAATCTAGGAGGTATCTATGATTCGTCAGCAAGATATTAATTGCATCTTGTGTTAACCATGAAAGTTGGGTCTCAACTTTGTCAAAGGTTTTCCAATAGTGTCAAATAGGATTTCAAATTGTTCGAGTAAGTGTGTCTAAGTAGTGGAAGATTGTTTGTGTTTGTTGTGAGTGAATGAATCCAACGTTAGAGGGTTAGAATGCCTTGATAGTGAGCTGGGAATCAAGAGGTTTTGATAAGTGAAAAGACCACACGTTTCAGGACCAATTGTGAGAATCCAAAAGGACATGCAAGGTAGATTTCTAAGAAAATTGTGAAACCACGATATGAGGACCAACAAGAGAAACAAGACCAAATTGAAGAGCCAAAAGGGTATCCAGAAATACTAAGTTTCTCTGAGTGGCACGTGTGCAAGTATCCACTGTCCCAGATGCAACTCCCTAAATGCGAGCTATGATTTACCAGATGCGAGCTTATGTAAGGCATGCGAGCTTTGATATTCTGTATGCGAGCAACTTTCCTGCATGCAAGCTAGGAATGACCAAAAGCGAGCAAGTTCCCTAGATGAGAGATAATGTAACCAGATGTAACCTAGGACAGTCAAAATGAGCCTTTGATGGGTTTTCAAGTTTTGTCAAAATTGTCTCGAAGTACGTAAAATTTGTTTTGATAACAGAGTTTGTATGAGACTTTCCAGAGAGTTTTAAATAACACGTATGTCAGGGATTGAATTTTATTGCTTGTTTCAAGGAGATTATATTTTTAGTGGTCTTTTAGTACACATCAAGCAATGTTTATTTGTTAAAGTGACTCAAACACATCCCTATTCCCTAGATTCTAGGCATAGAGTGAAAATATTTGCTCATAGACTCAGGTACACACTCACATGCTAATCAGAATATGACCATCACCAAGTACGCAATGGCTCCAGTCATGATGCCATATTAGCCGGCTCCAAACGCAAGTGAGGGCATGAAATGACGAGTATCTTGGGGCAATTACTATTTGCCTTGCACAAAGATTATCACCCTTTTGGAGCTAAACCGTGTTGTTTGACTACAAATGTTGTTTAATTTTGGGCATCTGTTCGCTATCGTCCCCCCGTAGAATTGCACAAGGAAAAATTGAGGCGTATAGCCCTATGAGTACTCAAATGTGTGTAGTCTCGCAAGCAAGATTCAAGCGGCTCCGCTCTACACACACTCAAACATGTTCAAGGAATGATGTCGAAATTCTAGGAACAAAACCGAATACGTCTTCTGAGGCTTTGGTCTACAAGGAAGCATATTGATTATAGTGAGTTGGAAGGGTTGGAGTAAACCTATCCTCACTTGGGTCCTCCCGGGAGATTTTTCCTCAACCGACAGACCCTCTAATGTTTTGAAAACAAATGCAAAGGATTGGTGACTTAGGAGTCTAGATTTCTGAATCTTCGTGAGAAGAAGAGCATACTCTCCTATTCCATGTCATTTTATCCCACAAACACACCAAACATGTTCATTTCCTCAAACTTTATAACTCAAAACTCAATCCCCCATGACGAGTCTTTGATTTCTTCAAACTTGGGAAAAAAGAGCAAATCCTCTAGTGAGACTAAGTAATTTTTTTAAGTTTGACTTTTAATTTTCTATTGTAAGAAAGAACAAAGCATATGAAAGCAAATTTTGTCTTGTTCAATTTCACTAATTTAAGATGATTTGCTTGTTCAATTACGTTCCCAAAATTAGACAATTTGAGCTTTGTTCATTTTCCCACAAATTTAGTGCTTTGCTTGTTCAATTACTATCCAAAAATTAGACAATTTGCTTGTTCAATTTCTCCACAATCTTAATGAATAGCTTGTTCAATTACTCTCAAACTTTAGACAACTTGTTAGTTCAATTGCTCATCAATCTTAATGAATAGCTTGTTCAATTACTCTCAAACTTTAGACAACTTGTTAGTTCAATTGCTCATCAATCTTAATGAATAGCTTGTTCAATTACTCTCAAACTTTAGACAATTTGTTTGCTTTGTTCATTTCCTCAAATTCTCATCAAGTTTTAAATTGACTTTTGAGTTTCTGATTTTCCTTAAAGGAAAAGAGCATAATCCTTTGGTCAATTTATCAAATGATGGAAAATGTTCTTAAGTGTGAAAGCATAACAAAATAGAAGTCAAGTTGAGCGATTTGGCAACATGCAACCCACAAGTTAGTAGTTGCTTTCCAATTTTTTCACAAAAAAGTCTCTGACAGCAACTTGCTAACAAATGTTAAGTTGTTCAAAGCACAAAAACATGCATGGTTAGAAGATTAGTGGTTAGACTTTCAAATTTTCAATTCAACCAACCAAATGCGTCTACCTTTACAAAATGCGATCTAAGAATTCCTGGATGTGATTCCCTTTCTTGAATGCGAGCTTTTACACTAAAGGCGATACAAGATTTACCTTATGCGAGCTTTCCCTGTATGCGATTCAGGATCTACTAGATGCAATGTCAGAAATCCAGGATGTGAGGCTATTTCCTGAATACAATGATCTTTCCTGCATGCGAGCTTTGGCAACTAAAGGTGACCCTGAACCTGAAAATAGAGAACACAAATTAGCCAAAAAAGAAGTTAAAAATGAGGAGAAATCCGAGTAATTTGCCCCACGGTAGGCGCCAGAAATGTGTGTATATTTTGTGGACCTGCAAGCTTCAACACAACACTTCAATATGTCATTAAAATTAGTGAGATAAACATGAAATAACAAAAGAAAAACACATATACATCACTAAAATCGACATATTGCTCCCTATCTAAGAAGAGTATGAAATATGTTATAATTTGCCCTCAGATTATGCATAAATCAGTGACATATTCATGCTTATAAAGGAAGATTTAAAGAATGCAAGCTAAATGCTCAAACAAAGTTCATTTTATTTGCTTCAAAAGAGATTATGAAACTACTATCAACAAAATGCATTTATGATTCTACAAAATTAGAGAAGCATAAGGATGTAATTAAAATTCTAAGATTATGGGCAACATAAGGATCCTTTCAAATTCCTAAGATTATGGGTCCATTGAGCTCAAAATTCATTCCTTTTATAGAATAATTTGAGGAATGAGAGGTCAGGATTGATTTGTGAAGAGAGGTGGAGATTGAATCCTTGGTGATCCATGCGAGGTGATCCAAGTGATTTAACTCTTATTGGCTAATGGATTGACTTTCCATTTTGCAAGTGAGGAGTTGTAATTAGGAGGTTTTATTTAATTCCTTTTAATTAATTACCTTAGCTATGTATTTATTTATTTTGATTTAATTGATTTGATTTGATTTAATTGGCTAAGGCAATTAATGTAAATTAGTGATAAGATCACTAGGAAATTAAATTTGATTTAAATGAATTATGCCAATTAATTGAAGAATTGTCTTGACATGATTAGGGGTATGATCACACTTAGGGCAAATACGTTCTCTGGTCAGAGTATACCAAATTAGGGTGGCTAAAAGCATCACGTCAGCGTCAAGACTATTAAATGACAAGACATGCTCCATTAAGTCAGCTTCTATAGCGTTTAGATCATTAAGAGTCGAATCATCATTATAAGGGTCATTGTCAGTAATATGTAGACCTAACTGTAGTGACTCATCAGTTGAGCTTTCTTCTTCTTCTCTCATCATATGGAAACTCATCTCTTGTATCCTTTGAATTTCCTCTAGACCTAGTAAAACACTAGTATGTCCATCAATAATCTTGGGCAGTGCTATCTCATTTGATTCTGGAACATGTGATCCCAGTTAGGATGTACATTTTGTTGTTGGGGTATTTCTTCATGAATTTCTTCTAGTTGTTGGACTTCTGGAGAGTCTTCTTCTTCCTCTACTTCTTGGACATCAGTTTGTGACAACAAAGGAGCATAATGCTCTAGTTGTGCTACAAAAGTAGGTACATATCTTTCTCCTTGATATTCAGGACCCACAATACCAATGTGTAATAATCTTCATATGTCCATGGTACAAGTTCTGTTTCTTCTTCTTCATCACCACTTCCTTCATCAAATCTTCATCACCACTTCCTTCATCAAAGATTGGATCATCTCTTGATATAGGGTGTTCTGAATTGTTGTTGAAGCCAAACCCTGTTTTGTCTTTGGTACCTCTGAATTCCATGTGTATAGGCTCAATGAGTCCTTTTCCTTTATCTCCTAAAGGTCCCTTCCCTTTGTATACCATTTGTTTAAGAAGGTCATAAACTTTTCCATAATTTTCTAGGGATATCTCCACATGTTTTACCTCATTGTCTCTCTGTTCCTCTTTATAGAGCCAAGCCAAGACTGCTTTATCTTCTTTTTCATCCTCTTGAGAAGTAGAGGCTCTAACCATACCAGTTGGTTTGTGAATGTCTTGTTCTTTTGATGTAGTAGGTGTGAAATATGGGGAAGGTTTCCCATAAGATCTTGGAGACATGGGAATACTAGCCAATGATGGTGTCATGTCTAGTTTGTATTCCCCCATGCTAGTTTCTTCAAGCTTTCGTGTCTTTCCAAATCTTCACATCACCATGTCTTTAGAGGTTTCAGGTGTGGATTCTTTTGGCACTTCCTTATTGTGAGGAACCTTACTGTCTGCTTTAACATTGTTACAAGTGTAGATTGAATTTGCAGGAATTGTTACCTCCATCCCATTATGTGGGAATTTGATGCATTGGTGGTAAGTAGATGGCACTGCTTGCATTTCATGTATCCAAGGTCTCCATAATAATATGTTATAGGCCAATGGTCGATCAAGAACTTGACAAATCACATTGCGTTCAATTGGTCCTATTCTGATTGGTAAAAAAATGATCCCTTTGGATGATCTTTCTTCTTCATCGTAAGCCTTGATGGTTATCTTACTTCTTGAATCAATTATTTGTTCTGAAAGACCCAGTTTCTTGATTAGATTGAGAGTACATATATTCAACCCTACGCCCCCATCTATCAATACATGTTTTACACGGGATTTGTGAATCAAAACTTCAATGTGAAGGGGTTGGTTATGCGGATGGGTCAAGGACTTGTCATATTCTTCTAAAAAGGAGAGGTAATGTGGAGCTGATATGTGATTGACTATTTCCTGGAACTTGTCTACATCTATGTCTTTTAGAACATTTGCATAATGTAGGGCTTTTTCAAGAACTTCCCTATGTACTGAAGAGATCTTTAGTAACTCAAATATAGAAATTTCTAATGAGGTCCTTTGCAATTGGTCTACCAAGTTATAGTTAGCAGATGGTATAGTAACTGTTTGTCTTGTTGCTATTGGTTTAGGAATTGTGACAATAGGTGCTTTAGTGGATGTCGCTTGCTTAGATGAGGAATTAACTCATTTGACCGTGACTTGTTCTTGGCTTCGGGTTACCACGTTCAAATGTGTCAATTTGTCTTTGGTACCTTTGATAGTGATCACATTGATTGATTCGCTTTTTTATGTCCAACATGTTGATCACATTATCATTATGAGAGTAGGTGTAATTGACTTCTTTTCCTTCTCCTTTAGAAGCTTCCCCTTTTTCATAATTAGGGAATGGTTTTATATATGTCGTTTGATCTTCATTAGAGGTATGTCCTTCCACTTTAATATTGCCTCCCTCAATGAGGTGTTGTATAATGTGTTTGAGCTTAACACAGTCATTAGTATTATGTCCTTTGTTTTTATGAAAGTCACAATAGGCATTATCATTCCAACACCTTGGTTTAACTTCCGGTTCCCATGGTTTTGAATCCGGTATCGTGAGAACTTTTTTATCCAATAAAGTATTCAAAAATGTCTCAAGAGGTTCTCCCAATGGAGCAAATGTTCTTTGAGGTCTAGACGTCCATGGTTTACTCTTGTTAGCATCATTTTTTTCTCTTTGTAATGTGGTTGTTACCTTAGTTTCTTTGCTTGCTTTTAAGTTGTTTGTGAGATTAAACCCAACTGGTTTAGCATTTACATTTGATGCTTCTATCACTCTATCACTAACAACATTCTTGTTCTTGATCCACCATTTAGGTTTGTTGTTATAATTGTTAGATTTATTGTCACTTTGGAGTGTGATTTCTCCTTTCTTAACCATAACGTCTTCAACACGAATAGCATTTTTGATCATTCTATCAAAACTAGGTGAGTATTGCATTTGTAAAGCTTAGTTCATTTTGGGTACCAAGTTATTGATAAAGATTTCCATCTTTTCAGATTCAGGTATTGCTCTTGAGTACCTTGCAAAGATTTTCCTTCACCTTTGTAAAAAGTGTGTAACGGATTCACTGGTTTGTTGTTTCATATTACAAAGATCTATCATGGTTACGTTATGTTGTATGTTGTAGGAGTAATGTTTGAAAAATCGTTGAATGAACTCCTCAAAAGATTGCACTCTTGGTGTGAGTTTAGAGAACAATTCCATAGCATTTCCACCTAGAATTCCTGGAAATAGTCTCATTAGATAAGTGGGTTCATGCATGTACTCTATGCTTAGAGCACAAAATTATCTAACATGGTCATGTGGATCTGTTTCTCCCATGTACTTTTCGTATTTGGGTCTTGCCATGTTAGGAGGAAATGGAACCATGTTTATACTCTTGTCAAAAGGAAATGGACATATGTGTTCCAAAGAGTACTTTTTTGTTGGGTTTAGTCTTTTCTTGCTTGAGTGTCGCAAGTTCCATTTGCATTAGGGTTAATTTCTTCGTGAGTATGGAGATAGGTGTTTGTACATCCTTTTCCTTCAATCTCTCAACATCATTGTCTTTAGGAAGTTTGACTCCAAGAGAAGCCAAGTGTAGGAAGTATTTCTCTTTTTCTTTACCAATGATCTTTTCCAAGGTCTTTTGGAACTTCCTACTTTGTTTGAGTTTGTTATATTCCTCTTCCGATATGTCTTCATAACTATCTAAATCAAACAAAGGATGGCCATGATTTCGTTCTTCTTGACTTTCTCTATCGTCATGGTCTTGGCTATATTCCTCAAAAGCTGCACTCCATTCGTGATGAGGTGCATCCATTTTGGGTGAGTCTTGATCAAATAAGGGATTGCGAGATATCTCTCCTTGTTGAAATTTGAGTAATCTAGGAGGTCTCTCTAAGTCGTCAACAAGGTATTGATTACATCTTATGTTAACCATGAAAGTTGGGTCTCAACTTTGTCAAATTTTTTCCAATTATGTCAATAGGATGTCCAATTTGTCCAAATAGGTATTTCCAAGTAGTGAAAGGATGTTTATGTTTGTTTAAAGTGATTGAGTACAGTTTTAGATGGTTAGAATGCCTTGATAGTGAGCTGGGAATCAAGAGGTTTTGTTGAGTGAAAAGACCACACGTTTTGGGACCAATTGTGAGAATCCAAAAGGACATGCAAGGTATACTTCTAAATAAGTTGTGAAACAACAACATGCGAACCGACAAGAGCAATAGTTCTAGATTGAAGAGCCAAAAGGGTATCCAAAAATATTGAGTTTTTGAGAGTGACATGTGTGCAATTACCCTTTATCCTAGATGCAAGTCCCTAAATGCGAGCTTTGAAATACATGATGCAAGCTTATGCAGACTAAATGCGAGCTTCTTCCCCACATGCGAGCTAGGATTTACTAAATGTGATGAAGTTCCCTGAATGCGAGCCTATGCGACCAAATGCTATCTGAAAATGACCAGATGCGAGCGTCTGATGGTTTTGAAATTTTTGAGTCAGTTTGTCTCGAAGGACGTGAAATTTTATTTGACAACAGAATCTATCTGAGAATTTTTAGAGTGTTTTTGAACAACATGTAAGTCAGGGATTGAAATTTTTTGCTTGTTTTGAGGATTTTATCTTGTTAGTGAGTTTTAAGACACATCAAGCAATGTTCATTAAGGTGACGAAACACATCCCTATTCCCTAGATTCCAGGAATAGAGTGAAAATCTTTGCTTGTAGACTCAGGTACACACTCACATGCTAATCAGAATACAACCATCGCCAAGCACTCAATGGCTCTAGTCATGATGTCATATTATCCGACTCCAAATGCAAGTGAGGGCACGAAATGATGAGTATCTTGGGGCAATTACTATTTTCCTTGCACAAAGGTTATCACCCTTTCAGAGATAAACCAACTTGTTTTTTACTAAAAGTATTGTTTAATTATGGGCATCCATTCACAATCGTCCCCCATAGAATGACACAAGGCAAAATTAAGGCGTATAACCCTATGAGTACTCAAATATGTGTAATCTTGCAAGTGAGATTCAAGCGACTCCGCTCCACACACACTTAAGCATGTTCAAGGAATGATGTCGAAATTCCAAGAACAAAACTGACTACGTCTTCCAAGGCTTTGGCCTTCATGGAAGCATATTGATTATAGTGAGATGGAAGGGTTGGTGTTCACTTATCCTCACTTGGGTAGTTCCCAGGAGATTTTTCCTCAACCGGCAAGCCCTCTAATGTTTTGAAAGAAATTAAAAAGGATTTGCAACTTAGGAGTCTAGATTTATGATTCTTCAAAAGAAGAAGAGCATACTCTCCTATTCCATGTCGTTTTCTCCCACAAGCACATCAAGAATGTTCATTTCCTCAGATTTTATAACTCAAAACTCAATCCCCCATAATGCGTTTTTAATTTTCCAACTTGGGAAAAAGAGAAAATCTTCTAGGTCAATCAAGAAATGTGTTTAGGTCCGATTATTTGAGTACCTATTGTAAGAATTGACAAAACATATGTAAGCAAAGTTTGATTGTTCAATTTCCCCAAATTTAGTGACTTTGCTTGTTCAATTACTTCCAACTTTAGAAATTTTTCTTGTTCATTTACCCCAAATTCTTATCAAGTTCTAAATTGACTTTTGATTTTCTGATTTTCCATAAAGGAAAAGAGCACAATCCTCTGATCAATTTAGTAAATGAAAGAAAATGTATTTAAGTTTGAAAGCTTGTAAAAAATGAGAGTTAGGTTGAACACTTTGGCAACCTGCAAACCACTAGTTAGTAATTTCCTCCAACTTTTTGACAAAAAAGTCTCTAACAACAATCTGCAAGAAATTGTTAGGCTTTTCAACATCCATAAATCGTCATGATTAAAAGATTAGTGGTTAAACCTTAAAATTTGCAAAGCAGCTAACCAAATGCGACTATATTTACTAAATGTGATCCTAGAAATGTAGGATGCGATTAAGGACCCTGAAAGCGAGCCTTTGCAACTAAAGGCAATGCATGAATTATCATATGTGAGCCTTTATTGAATGCAATCTGAGATTCACTGGATACGATGACGAAAATCTAGAATGCGATGCCCTTCGCAGATGCAAGCCTTTGCAACTAAAGGCGATCTTTGGTCACTAAATGGGACTCTGTACTTGAAAATAGAGAACACAAATGAGCAAAAAATGACTTAGAAAGAAGGAGAAATCCAAGGATTTGCCCCACGGTGGGCGCCATAAATGTGTGTATTTTTTGTACCTGCAACCTGCAACACAACACTTCAATATGTCATTAGTTTAGTGATAAAAAAATGAAATATTAGAGTAAAAACACATAGAAACCACTAAAAGCGACATATTTCTTCCTATTTAAGAAGAGTATGATAAATGCAATAATTGCCCATAGATTATGCATAAATCAGTGACATATACAAGCTTAGAATGGAAGATTCAAGTAGAATGAAAGCTAAATGCAAATGAAAAGTTCATTTTAGTGCTTCAAAGGAAAGATTATGAAATTATGTGAATATTTAGCTAATAATGCATTTAGATTTCTAAGAAATTAGAGTAGCATAAGATTCCAGATGAAATTCTAAAATTAGGGGCCCATTGAGCTCAAAATTCATTCCTTTTATAGAAGAATTTGAGAAATGAGCGGTCAAGATTGATTTGTGAAGAGAGGTGAAGATTGAATATTTGGTGATCCATATGAGTGATCCAAGTGATTTAACTCTCATTTGCTAATGGATTGAATTTCCATTTTGCATGTGAGGAGTTGTAATTAGGAGATTTATTAAATCCCCTTTTAATTAATTACGTTAGCCAAGTATTTAATTATTTTGATTTGATTAACTAGGCCAGTGCAATTAATGTGAGTTAGTGATGAAATCACTTTGATTTTAGGAGATTAAATTGATTTTAATGAATTATGCCAATTAATTGAGTAATTGTCCGGACATAATTAGGGGTATGATCACACTTAAGGCAAATCAGGTCTCTAGTTAGAGTAGACCAAATTAGGGTGGTTACAAATTTATCCAAGGGTAGTCTGGCATTCTTTCCATATACCAACTCAAAAGGTGAGTGCCCATTAAATTTCTTTATAGTTATCATATCATCCCGCAGGTCCAAGTTCAATTTGGAATTCCATTCCTTCTTATGTTATCTAACATCCTTCTAATTATATTTAGTATGTTTTTATTGCTTGATTCAACCTATCCATTTCCTTGTGCGTGATATGGTGATGCATATGAGACAATGATTCAATAGTTTTCACAAAACTTTGTGAATTATTTTGATATGAAGAACATTCCATTATTAGCGACTATTTTGCAAAGGACTCCAAATCTGATCAGGATATTTTCCATTAAGAATTTTATCACTGCCTTAATAGTGTCTTGTCTAGTAGGTATTGCCTCTATCCACTTAGTAAAGTAATCAGCGGCTACTAATATTCATATGTGTCCTCCAGTTGATTTGTCTTGTATTTCACCAATGAAGTCAATACCCCACATTTGAAATGGTTCCTCAGATTGCATGGCTCTAATGGGTAAAGCCCCTTGATATTTTAATTTCCCTGAGAACTTCTGACATGATTCTTATTTCCTAACATAATCATAACAATCATTGAACAAACATGGTCAGTAGCAACCTGGCTTTAAATTTTAAGTGTTGTGGTCTTTGATGAAAAGTAGCCACCACATGCTCCATCATGAAGCTCTCTAATGATTTCCTTTGATTGATATGTATCTAAGAAAAATAGGAGAACACCTTCATGGTTCCTCCCATATAAATCACCTTCAATCAGTACATACCTTGCTGCTTGAAACTTCAAAGATCTCTTTTGATTATCATTCAAGTCACCCAGGTACTTCATGTGTTTCAAGTAGTAGACAATATTTTTATACCAAGGGCACATTCAATATTCACAATTGCTTCCTCAGGATTTACATGGTTCACATGAGCTACATCAAGATTGAATTTTTCCATAATTTTTGTCAATTCCTATTCTCTTACCAATTTGGTTATCTAAATATCAATATTGAACTCCTGGACATGATTTATCCATGTACACCTTCTTCCAGTTACTTTAGCTTGTTTCAAAATATCTTTCACTACTGCATTAGGCACATAAGTTGTGATTTCAGCTACCACAAAGTATGGTCTGAATGATTTCACTTTTTGACTAGTGCATAAGCCTTCTTTTCATTAATATCATAGTCCATTTCCGTTGCTTGCAAAGTTTTGCTAAAGAAAGCAATGGGTTGTTCATACCCTTCATTATTCTTTTGTAACATCATTACAACTATGGTATGAAAAGAAGCGAAAGAGAAAATCTGGAAAGGTTTAGAAAAATCAAGAGATTTGAATGCAAGAGCCTCTTTAATTTCCCTTTTGATGCTTATGAAAGAATCAAGGGATTTATATGTCCAATCTAATATTGCGCCTTTCTTTAACATCTCTGCAATTGGTTTCACAATCTCTATAAAGTTTGATATAAACCTTGTAAAAAAATTTATTTGACCAAAGAATGATAGAATGACCTTCACTATTTTAGGAATTGGAATTTTATCAATGACGACGATCCTCTCAAGATCTATCCTCACCCCTTCCTTTGATACAATATGCCCTAAGATTTTTCCTTTTGTGACACAAAAATGACATTTATTTGGATTAAGTGATATGCCATACTCTAAGGGTTTCAAAAATATCTTCTCCAAGTGTTTACAATGATCTTCATCTCTTTTGAAATATGTTGTCAAATCATCTTGGTAAAACACCATCATTATATCAATCAATTCATCAAATGCAACATTCATGGCTCTTTGGAAAGTAGCTCCTGCATTGGTCAAGCCAAATGGCATTCTAACATACACATATATTCCCCATGGTGTTGTGAAGGTAGTTTTGTATTGTTTAGACTCTCTTACTTTAACCTAATTATATCTAGAAAATCCATCCATCATGGATAATTATTCATTCCCTGTTACCTTCTGAAGTGATGCTTCTATATTTGGAAAAGCATAATTGTCCTTCAAAGAAGATATATTCAAATTCTTTAAATCCACACATAACCTTATGTCACCATTCATTTTTCTGACTAGAACCAAATTTGACACCCAAGTAGAATGTCTAATAGGTTTTATAATTACCCCATTCCTCAACTTCATTAATTCTTCTTTCATCTTTGGAGCCAAAGTGGTATTGGCCCTTTGTCTTTGTATAAAAGGTTTGGAATCTAGCTTTAGTGGTATCTCGTATTGAAATAAATCCTCTTTGTAAGCTTTGAGGTCATCATATGACCATGAAAATACATTTCTATACTTAATAATCCAATTAAGTCTGACTTGATTTTGGGGGTGATTTTTCTTCCAATGTATACATCTTTCAGTGTATTATCAGTTCCTAAATTTATTTTTTCAACATATTCATCTTTGACATGTGTTTCTTTCATTTCTATCTTTTCATTGTTATCAAAGATTCTTTCCAATGCCACCAACCCTTTAGGAATTTTTTTTTAACTGAACATCTTCTTTCCCAAATAGAGTCTCTTTCCCATTTTCCTCTTCAACATATGCATTAAAGTCTATCTCCTATGATTCATACTTATCTTCACACATCATGAATTTTACCATGTCATCATCATCTTCAAAGACTTGCAAGTTAAGAATATTATTAGGGATCATTGATCTATTTTTAATTTCAACTTTTGATATTTCACTCAATGATATATCATTTTGCTTGACTACCAAGTTTTCCAGGAAATCTTTTTTCACATTGCTGGAACGATCTACCCAATCTATAGAGAAAGAATAAAAAAATCAATTAGGTCTCAGGCCTCATGTCTGTAATGTCTCAATCTTGTATTCTTTGTGGAAAATATATCCCTTACTTGAGAGACAAATAATTTTGAGTCACCATACACACTTAATATTTTAATTCCATGATTGATGGCTATATTCATACCAAGTAAAAGATATTCATATTCTTCTATTTTGTTGGTGTTGTCAAATGCTAAGAGGAATGAGTGTTTGAAACTTTTACCATTATGTGACATGAATACCACTCTTGCCCCATTTCCCTCTTTATTGAAAGCCCCATCAAAATACATCTTCCATAGAATCTCGATTCTCTTCGGCATGGATTTTGATTGGTTCAATATTTTGTAGTACACGTTTAGTTAACCGAACTTCAAAATTATCCATATCTGAATGACAAAAACATGTTATCTATTTTGGATCCATATCTTCTATAATATAGGAAGATCCAGGTTCTCTATCTGTTGGAGCTCTAAATTTTTGACAAAATTTAGAGTCCTATATAGTGATAAAACTCTATAAATAGAATCCTAAACTCCACACCCAATAATTGATGACATGATGGAGTACATGAAATGGGATACAAAAATATATTACTTTCTAATTAAAAGTTGAGGGATTGAGGAAGGAATCTCTATGACATAAATAATCAAAATTATGTAAGCGAAGGTTTCAGAGATGCTGGAATTTCGACCTTGTACAAAGATGATGCCAACAGAGGCTGAAGATGGTCAATTTTAAAAATCTAAAAATGACCCATTTTGGAATATTAAATTTCCTATCACCAACAAAAATATTAGCTTTTCACGAGGTGTTTTAGATTTTCGTCCCAGGCCAAATCCAAAAGTTGGGTAGTTATTTTTAGTTAGTTTATTATTTTTTCAAAATAAATTTGTAATAAGAGTTATGTCTTTTCACCCTAAAGAGGTGTGAAAGCCACACACACACACACACACACACACACACACACACACACATATATACATAATGTAAAGAGACAAGATAATACATATTTTAATAGGATAAAATTTGATCACAACTACAAAATGGACTCTGATGTACTATTTTTTCAACATTAATAATGATAAGTGCTCTTCTTTTTATTTGTGGTTATAAGTTATATATTTTCAA